>JASPKZ010003087.1:992500-1490000 GCA_030220185.1 Diploptera punctata | reverse complement strand
CTGATATTCCTACAAAAATCCATGCCCTTTTTTCATTCTCAATTTGAGTCATATGTACTACTCATCATGGAGTACAATACTTAAATCTTAATATAGGCCGCTATATGTATCTATAATGGCGTAGCCCATTGTTGAACCATAGCCCCTCCTTTGTTACAGGAGTTCCTAGACCAAGTTAATTTTAGTTACCTTATTACCCCACTATGTCATGAATGGCATGCGGTCAACATACGACCCAATGAGACATCTAGCAGACAACTAAGGTATTAGTAGAACGTTTGAGGTAAATTTTGCTTAGACACCTTTTTATTCAGGCTTAAGGATTTTTTTAATGGTTTCCCAAAAATATCATGTAGCTCACTGTTACGAAGTCTTCCCCATTCACCTCTTTGTTTGTCTCTCTTTGGTCCAAAAATTACTCGTATCTTAAGAACATTATTCTCAGATATTCGTAGTATCTTCTTCTGCCTTAAAGTTAGAGTCCATATTTCGCATCCCTATAATATAATTGGGAGAACAACAGGTTTATATATATATATATATATATATATATATACCGCTGTGATCTCGAGAAGCGGGCCCGGGTTCGATCCCCGGTCGGGGCAGTTTTTCTGGGTGAGATTTTTATCGGGGTTTTTACTAATGTCAGGAAAAGTTTAAAGCCCGAACGGTCCCCGAAATCATATGGCCATCATCATCATCCTTATCATTATCATCATTATCACCATCGTCCTTCACCGGTGTGGAAAGCAACGGGAAGCTACCACACCTACAATTCCCTAGTAAAGCTGCAAGCATAGCATGAAAATGCTATGATTGCAGTGAAAGACCTGCCTTCGGGCAGAATTACTATGGATATATATATATACATTTTAGTTTCGGTATACATTTGAACATAATTTAGACACAGTAGAAGCTGGGATTTAAATATGCATACAAAGGAGATGCTAAACAAGTAGAAAAAAATATAGGTATAAGTTTTAAAAATAACTATTATATATTATATTACTATTATACATTTTCGAATAGTTCAGTATATAATTCAATGTAATTTTATTTTCATAACATAATTTAGAAGACTGATGTATTTGTAACAGAGAGTAGTACCCTCCCTGATAATTTAGAAGACTGATGTATTTGTAACAGAGAGTAGTACCTGCTATTGGAGTGAGTGAAGGGAGAATCTCTATCAACTGGTTTGAAATAGAGAATAGGATACTAGTACGATTCTATAAGGGCTACAAAGTTGACTATTTGTAATTATCAATTTTTATCGGTTTTTGTGTAATATATATTAAAAATATTATTTTTTCTTCAAAAGTGAAAGAAGAAAAATACACAGTAAGTAGGCCCAATAGAAATCAATTAACAAAATTTCGTTTTCGCGTAGATATATAATTATATTATTCAAACTCATTTTATATTGATATTAAAAGGCAAGATAGGAGAAAAAGGATAAACTGAATCACTGAGACACTACAATTGATGGGGGCGCGAATATAAGCTCTCCAGACATCCCTATCATGAGCTGTTATTTTCCAATCATTCCCTGCATATTTCAGCTCCTTCAAATCACAGTTAATGCTATTTTCCCACTTATTTTTTGGTTAATCTATTGAGAACTCCGTTCCATGCCCCTCTTTCATTTCTCATTTGTGTAATGTGTAGTCTACGAGTATTAAACGTTCTTATGCTATAGTTTATCTACGACGCAAAGCGCCAGCGCAAAAATTGCTCCCCATGTATTTAAATGGAGGTGGTTTATCTACAACGCAAATTGCTGGCGCGAAAAATTTTGCGCTGACATGTCGCGTCGTATATTGGAATCACTTGAATCCGGGACGCAATTTGCCAGCGCAAACAAAGAATATAGAAGATATTACCCGTACTCATTGGTGTAATTGCTAAAAACAAACCATGATTTTATGACAAAATGTCCGAAAATACAGTACATGTTTTTTAACTTTCGAACGTTAGATAGTTTTGTTGCAAATCGTCGAGTTCTATATCATCGAGTTCTATTCAATATGAGCATGACGGAGTGCAGAGATGTACAGAATAAAAGAGTTATTGTGGCTTGAAACTTAGTCAAGAGATAAATAAAGGCTGTAAATATTGTATTGTATCTTGGGGATATTATGGATGTACATAAATTTCGTCTTCTATTAAATTCAAAACCTGATAAAACTGCTCAGGCGAAAATCTGAAGTATTCTAAAAATTTGCTATTTTCATCAACCATATGTTTATTTAAGAACTAAAGAATAATTTATTCTACAATTTTCCATACAACATTCATATGATGCTGTTGCTCAAGTAACTTTTTCGGTCGGTTCTCTATTGTCTTACTATATTTCGTACATTTTTAAACGTTTGGAAACGATACTTAAAACTTTTTTTATAAAGGATTTTAATATGTTTATCTATGTACACAAATTTTGACTTTCCTCTCAATTTATTTTCAAAGTCCTTTATTAGAATTGAAGTTGGCATACGTGAACGCTTATAAAATTAAATCCACCAGATGGCAGGACATATGTGTGATTGACCAACAGTTGCATTTAATTCCCAAACCATATTTTAAGAAATAAATGTTCAATCCATTTTGTTAGGTTCCGATGGGTCAGTTTAGTGTACATCAGATTAGTTTATAGTTTACTAAATAGTATGTATGTAATTTATTTCATTAGGTTATGCAGGGACAGGTTTGTATACATTAATTTTTGTAAACACATTTGGAAATTTATTATGAACGTTGGTCATTTTGATTTCCCATATATGTGGTGCCATCTGGCGACAATTCCATAAACATAAGCGCTGTACCGTATGCGCTCCATGCTAAACCAGTATCACGCCGAGCGTAACGCGAGATTGCGTCACGTCGGGCGCGACACGCTGTATAATAAACCGTAGCATTATTGTATCTACGTTTCCGTAAAAATCGATATATATATATATATATATATAGGCCTATAGTTAATTTTTTAGAGAAGTTGGATATACAAATGTCTCTGTATTGTATAATAGCATGTGTTTGCAGATTTTCAGTTTATACATGGGTTGTTTCTTTAATTTTGGCAACAATAGTGTGGAATCCAAATAAAACTAGAGTTGGCAATTTTGTTTATTGCACGTGTAATTTCAGTGCTTCTCCTCCGTCCGAGCATATGGACTCGCCTCTCCCTCCTCCCCGCCTCACGTAACAATGAGCCGAAAGTCATCAGTTTAGATCTTGGCGTCACAGTATAACGTAGTACAATGTTTTCAAAGCAGGAACAGAGAATCTGGCTGAAGATTGAATTTGCTAGTGGTAACGCACTACAGTGTCATCAAGGATTGCGACAGGCTTGTGGTGCAGATGCACATACAGAGTCACCGCGAAAAACAATAGTTCAGCAGACCGCTACGAATTGAAAAGGATGTTAATCCTAGCCTACGATTAGGTTGGTGTTATCTTAAAACATGTCGTTCCCCCAAGGCAGACCGTCGATGCAGAGTACTATTGTAAGTTTCTGCGAAACAATCTGCGAGCAGCGTTAAGAAGAACCCGACAACACTAAATGAATATTCCGCCAATCATTCTGCATGACAATGCAAGGGCGCATGTAGCAGAAGCTGTGTCTGATTTGTTCAATCGCTGGGGATGGGAGGTGCTCTACCACCCTCCATACTCTCCGGACATACGTCCCTGCGACTTCGACCTCATTCCTAAGCTCAAGGAACCACTGCACTAATCCCTGTCACTGCTTGGAAAGAGATTAAGAACGTGAACGACATTCTGGGTGCAGTTAATCAGTCTCTACGCACCATCCAGAGATTAGGCAGTGTCGACGGCATTCGACGGCTACCACATCGCCGGGAACACATTGTACGCAAAGCTGGTGACTATATCGAAGACATCTAAAACTTACAGCCATGTATGTATGCTATGTATCCAGAAAATAAATAGTTGCCAAGAATTAAGAAACAACCTATGTATTTATTTTATTTTTGCACCTCATTTCTGTTTAAAATTTTTGTTCACAGGTATTAGAGTTCAGCCAAATAATTTTTGTTCCAAGGTATTTCAATTCAGCCGCTAACTAACTAACAGAACTAACTAATTAACTCACTGGCATTATCGAACACGTAGGTTCATGGCCGCAAGGATATACCGATATGCTCTCCATACGTCCGTATCCTGACCTATTGGTATCCAATCATTCTCTGTATAATCCTCCTCTCTCAAGTCATAGTTAATATTATTCACCCACTTTATTCTTAAGCTATCAACTGAGATTTTCCCCTCTGGTTTTCCTGCAAAAAGCTTCCATGCCCTTCTCTCATTTTTTGTTTGTGTCACGTGTACTACTCATCCCAGTGTACGAGGCTTGACTCTTATCAAACGGGGTACCTATAATGGCGTAGCCCATTTTGAGCCATATCCTCTCTTTTGTTAGATGAGTTTCTAGAGTCTCTCTCTCTCTCTCTCTCTCTCTCTCTCTCTCTCTCTCTCTCTCTCTCTCTCTCTCTCTATATATATATATATATATATATTGATTTTTATGAAAAAGTAGATACAATAAGAAAGTTTAATTCACATAGACTACAAACGGCAGAACACGTTACACGAATGGAAAATGAAAGAAAGACATGAATGTGAGCTCGCAGTAGATAGACCGAGAATGAAGTGGGAAAATAACATTAACCGTGATTTGAAGGAGTTAAATTATGCAGGGAGTGATTGGAAAACTACAACTCAGAATAGGGAAGTACGGAGAGCGTATGTTCGCGCGCCCATCAATTGAAGTGTGTCAGTGATTCAGTTTATATATTTTTTTTCCTTTCTTGCCTTCTGATATCAATCTAAAATAAGTTTCACTAATATAATGTATATATACTTCAAAACATGATTTTCTTAATTTATATATATTACTTACTGTGTATTTTACGTTTTACACGTTTGAAGAAAAATTAATAATTATAAAATAAATTATACAACATTCGAATAAAATTGATATTTGAAACTAGTCAACTTTGTAGCCTATATAGAATCGACGTAGTATCCTAGTAACAGATTTACAATAGGAAAATTACTGGCGTAATAAACAAAAAATACGTCACATAAGCATATTCTTCGGCAATTTATACTCTGATGACAATGGTCTACGGAATATGTTATTCAGTTGTTAATTAAAACGATTTAAATGTTGCAGTTTTTATTTTAGATTTCAGGTAAACCCGAAATCAATGATTGTATTTCGCGCCATTTTTTTTTAAATTCTTATCTCGATTTATTTCAATGGTTTATACCAAGTTACTTTTCGAATAAAATATGAATAGGGTCGCTAGAAAGATGTTTAAAGTTCTGTTTTTCGATAACACCCCTCCCTCCTATTGTTATGATTTTACTGTTTAATAACTCGCCCATTATTTCCTAAATAAATTGCTAATAGGACTACGCCCATTTAAAACTTCTCTCAATAACGTTAAACTCATTATATATAAAACTGTTGTTCTCCCAATATATGGATGCGAAACATGGACTCTTGCTTTACGGGTGAGTTAGTCCTTTTGGCCTCAGCTGTTTTGTCTGCGGGAACATTCGACGTTATTTTCCTATTACCTCTCCCTCCTTCTCTGCTGCAAGCGGACCACCCTCCATAATAGCATTCATTGTAGATTTTGGGGACCCAGAATCACTGACCTCTCCTAAACCATTTTCAGTGTTGTCCATATTTTCCAACTGCTCTCTGTTCCAGATTCGTCCATTTATAATCAATTTATTAAATTGTAGGATTGCATGGCAGCCCTGCTTTCTCGCCTCGAGCATGTGTCGCTTAAGAAAGACTCTTTCGTGACGAACCTTCTCACTGAAGTCTTCAGCAATATTAATACCGGTTCCCTTAAGATACTTGCTGTCTCTAAGAATCAGACACTTGGTTTTATAGTGAGATAATTTGCATACAATCGGTCTCTTCCCACTATTCCAACCACCAACTCTGTGTGCCCTTTCGATGGCACTATCCACCAAGTCAATCCCGATTCGTGCCACTACTCTTTTAACTATAAGTTTAGTTTCCTTCCAGCTCTCCTTGTTTTCCTCCTGCACTCCATATATCACAATATTATTACGCGACTCTGATTTTCGAGATAGTCTAATGGCACCACTTGAATTCGCCATCAAAGTTTGGGGAAAAGAATCTTATATACTCAATCTAGGATTTAAAGAGAGATCAGGGCTTGCTTGGTTCAGGTTAGGGGCATGGAAATTTTAAAAAATTAGCGACGATCACGATATGCGAATATGTCCAATGTGCGGGAGCTTTGAAGACGAGATACATATACTAGGAAAATGTAACGATTTAGAATATTACCGGAAAGATTTCTAAATTCAAATCGTGGAAGATTGGCATGCTACGAGTTACTGGTAAACCCAGAAAATTGGATAAACCTGGGTAGATTTCCTGGATAAAACGCGGAAGATAAGAACAACACTTATTCAGGAATAAATAAATATGTTAGCAGATTGCAATGTCATCAATTCTTAACAATTCTACATAACTAAGTTAATGTATTATGTAATTGTATTGATATCTAATTGTAATATTATTGTGTTTTATTTGTTCTTTTTGTTTTTAAACATCAACTTATTGTAACGGACTGTCAAGAGCACGTACGGCTTACTGCCCGTGCTATCCATATTTGTAAATAGCATTGTATGTATCTTACTTTTAGTTTAATAAAGTCCTTATGTATGTATGTACTTTAAGGGAGGAGAAGATATTACGAGTATCTGAGAATAAAGTCCTTAGGATAATTTTTGGACCAACGAGAAACGAACAGAGAGGTGAATGGAGAAGACTTCGTAACAGTGAGCTACATGATCTTTATGAGAAACCATTAATAAGATCCTTAAGCCCGAATAAAAAGGTCTCTAAGCAAAATTTACCGACCTCAAACGTTCTACTAATAACTTACTTGTCTGCTAGATGTCTCATTGGGTCGGTATGTTGACCGCGTGCCATTCATGACATAGTGGGGAAAAAAGGTAACTAAATTAACATGGTCTATAATCTCCTCTAACAAAGGAGAGGCTATGGCTCAACAATGGGCTACTCAATTATAGAAACACATGTAATAAGAGTCAAGTCTCGTACACTGGGATGAGTAGTACATGTGACACAAATTGAGAATGAAAGAAGTGCATTGAAATTTGTGTAAGAAAACCAGGTGGGAAAAACTCAGTTGATAGATTAAGAATAAAGTGGCAGAATAATATTAACCATGACTTCAGAGTAGTAGATTATACAGAGAATGACTGGAAATCAATAGATCAGGATAGGGACGTACAGAGAGCTCACCGGTATGTCCTTGCGGCCATAAACATATGTGTTCGATAATGCCATTGAGTTAATTAGTTAGCTTGTTACTTAGTTAGCGGCCGATTTAAAATACCTAGGAACAAAAATTACGTGGCTGAACACTTATACTTATGAACAAAAATTTTAAACAGAAATGAGGTGCATAAAGAAATTAAATATAAACTGAAAATTTGCTACGCATGCTATTATACATTACAGGGCATTTTTTTATCCAACTTCTCTAAAAAAATTAACCTTATATATATATATATATATATATATATATATATATATATATATATATATATATTGATTTTTACGGAAAATTAGATACAATAAGAACGTAATACTCGTAGACTATGAAGGACAGGACTCGTTACACAAATGAGAAATGAAAGTGAGGCATGAAAGGGAGCTCCCAGTAGGTAGGCCAAGAATGAAGTGGGAAAATAACATTAACCGTGATATGAAGGATTTAAATTATGCAGGGAGTAAATAACAACTCAGGATAGGGATGTATAGAGCTTATGTTCGCGCGTCCATCAATTGTAGTGTCTCAGTGATTCAGTTTATAATTTTTTTTCCATTTTTGCCATTTAATATCAATATAAAATGAGTTTCAATAATATGCTTTTATATCTACGTGAAATCATAATTTTGTTAATTGATTTCTATTACTTACTGTGTATTTTTTTTTACTTTTGAAGAAAAATTAATAATTATAAAATAAATTATACAAAAACGGATATAATTTATACTTAAAACTAGTCAAATTTTTAGCCCATAGGGCCTATAGAATCGAAGTAGTATCCTAGCAACAGATTTACAATAGGAAAATGACTGGTGTAATAAACAAAAGTAGTCATACAAGCGCATTCTTCAGCAATATATAGTCTGATGACACTGGTTTACGGAATATGCTTTTCTCTTGTTAATTAAATAAATTTCAATGCTGCAGTTTTTATTTCAGATTTCAGGTAAACCCCGACTTTTAATGGTCATAATTTAAAAATTCTTATCTCGTTTTATTTCAGTGGCTTATACCAAGTTTCTTTTCGAAAAATATATGAATAGCGACCCTACAACTATGTTTAAAGTTTTGCTTCTCGTTAACCCCCCACTCCAATTATTGGTCTGATTTTACTGCTTAAGCAACTCGAACTTACTTTCCTAAATAAATTGCTAACATGCCCAGTTACAACTTCTCTTAAAAACGTCAAACAGATAATATATAAAACTGTTGTTCTCCCAATTATATTATATGGATGCGAAACATATACTCTACTTTAAGGGAGGAGAAGATATTACGAGTATCTGAAAATAAAGTTCTTAGGATAATTTTTGGACCAAAGAGAGACGAACAGAGAGTTGAATAGAAAACACATCGTATGGGAAACCATATGCCTGATTAAAAGGTATCTAAGCAAAATTTACCGACCTCAACATTCTAGTAATACCTTAGTTGTCTGCTAGATGTCTCATTGTGTCGGTATGTTGATCACATGCTATTCATGACATAGTGGGGAAATAAGATAACTAAAATTAACTTGGTCTAAGAACACCTTTAACAAAGGAGAGGAGGCTATGGCTAAATAATGAGTTACGCCATTATAGGTACAGATATAATAAGATTTAAGTTTCGAAAACTGGGATGAGCAGTAAATGTGACACAAATTGGGAATGAAAGAAAGGCATGGAAGCTTTTTGTAGGAAAACCAGACGAAAAATGCTCAGTTTATACATTGAGATTCAAGTAGGAGAATAATATTAACCATGATTTGAGAGAAATAGATTACACAGGGAATGATTGGAACCCAATAGGTCACGATAGGGATGTACGGAGACTTTAACGGTATGTCCTTACGGCCATGAATTTATGTATTTGATAATGCCAATGAGTTAGTTAGTTAGTTTGCGGCTGAATACAAATACCTAGAACAAAAATTATGTGGTTGAACTCTAATACCTAGGAACAAAAATTTTAACAGAAATGAGGTACAGAAAGAAAATAAATATAAACTGAAAATGTCCAAATGCATGCTATTATAGATTACAGAGACATTTGATTATTCAACTTCTCTGAAAAAATTAACAATATATATATATATATATATATATATATATAATATATATATATTGATTGATTTTTATGGAAATGTAGATACAATAAGAACGTTTAATTCACATAGACTACGAAGGAAGAACACGTTGGACGAATGGAGAATGAAAGAGAGGCAAGAATGTGAGCTCCCAGTAAATAGACCAAGTAGGGCTATGAAGTGGGAAAATAACATTAACCGTGATTTGAACGAGTTAAATGATGCAGGGAATGATTGGAAAACAGCTCAGAATAGGGATGTACGGAGAGCTTATGTTCGCGCACCCAACAATTATAGTGTCTCAGTGATACAGTTTATCTTTTTTCCCCCCTTTCTTGCCTTGTAATATCAAACTGAAATAAGTTTCAATAATATGATTTATGTCTACTTGAAAATGTAATTTTGTTTAATTGATTTACATTACTTACTGTGTATTTTTCGTTTTTCACTTTCGAAGAAAAATGAGAATTTCTAAAATAAAATTATACAAAATTCTAATAAAATTGATATTTAAAACTAGTCAACTTTGTAGACTATATAGAATCAGTAGTATCTTAGCAACAGATTTACAATAAGAAAATTACTGGTATAATAAACATAAAGTACGTCACACAAGCGTATTCTTCGGCAATTTATAGTCTGATGATGCAAATAAGTTAGGTTTTCTGTTAATTTTATTTAAATAACATATTTTAAATCTATATTGCGGTTACTTTTTACCGCGGCTAGTACAGAGCTACGGTACGCGCTGGTTCTACTCCTTTGGGGGAAAACAATAATTTAAATATAGAATGACCAATGTGGTTCGGTTGTCCACTCAGCATTGTGAGAAATTTGGGTAACTACCGTGGCGTAGTGGTTAAGGCACTGCGCTACAAGTCGGAAGGTCGAGGGTTCAAGTCCCGGTGGGGTCAGGATTTTTAAATTGACCAAAACCTTCTGGCGGCACTATGGCCCTCTAACGGAAATGAGTACCAGACGCTTGTTCTGGGGTAAAGGCGGCCGTCACGCAGGGCTGACAACCCGGCTGACATCAAGTGCCGATTGTCTAGAAAAAGTAGGTGCCTTAACCTCCTACTACCCCAAGGGTCTCCCGAGGCCTGTCGTGGGATTACTTTACTTTACTTTACAATAAGTAGCGGCTCCAGGCAGAGAAAACCAAACACTAAGTTTTGACTTCATTGCATTATTTGAGTGTCCATCGCTGTGGTCTCGAGGGAGCGTGCTGCCTGTCACGCAGCCGGCCCGGGTTCGATTCCCGGTCGGGACAAGTTTCCTGGGTGACTTTTTTTTTTCGAGGCTTTTTCCTCATCTGTAAGGCAAATGTCAGGAAACTTTAAGGTCCAAACGGCCCCCGAACATCATCTGGTCATCATTATCATCATTTACATATTCATTAAGTTTAGGATTAAAGCCTCTCCTGGCACATCATTACTATCATCATCATCAACCTATATATCATCGGGGCAGCGTAACTCCGCCTTCCAGGCTCCCCAACCTCAGAAGTGGGTCACAATAACGCAATACCAGGAGAGAGTACCAGAACGTCGAAATGACAACGTGGTGGCAATGAATAAAATAATTGAGTTTTTATTCCACAAAATGTTGTTTGTGTTGCACGATACAAGCCCTGTATTTTTTAAAAGAAAAATTAACGATTCAATCGGGAATCGAATCCTGGACCTCTGACTCTGTATGTCAGCGAGCAATCCATTACATAATCCAAGATTCGATACAACCGTTAAATTTTCTTTCCAGTTATACAATTATTCTTTTACGTCCGAAGGCAGATAGCTCTCGCTGTAAACAACACCATCAGACGGCTTCTATTCGACGTATTTTTATCGAGAATTTTACATTTACTTTTAACAGAATTGTATAAGTGGAGAGAAAATTTAACGGTTTATCGGGTCTTGAATGGTGTATTGGATTGCACGCTGACGTACAGAGTTAGTGGTCCAGGGATCGATTCCTGGTTCAAACTTTAATTTTTTCACAAAAAATAAATCTGTCCAGGACTGAAAAATGCTGTAATGCTTAATTTCGACTAAATTATAGTTATTTGGCAATCTCAAATTTAAAAAATCGAAACCGGCCGGATTTGAGCGAACGAATCTTGGAACCAAAGGCGGATATGGTAACCGCTAATCCACGAGGACTTAACCCTATAATCTTGAATATTGGTCAGATTTTAAAACATTACATAGGAGTTGAAAACAAACAATTCCTCCCACCCCCTTTCGTATTATTACATGCAATATGCAAAATGTATCGGCTACGGTGATCTAATGATTATGTTCCTTGCCTCTAGTCCCGAGGTTCCGGGTTCAAACCTGGCCGGCGTCCTTGGATTTTTTTTAGGATAGAAAATTCCTAGGAGCAAATCTTTCGGGAGGGACTTTAAGTCGTGGGTCCCGAGCCTGAAAATTTTCAGGCTCGTAAAAGAGTCTTGTACCTGAAAAAGACACCTCTAAACAGAATTTACCGACCTTATTCGTCCAAGAAATACCTTAGTTGCCTACTAGTTGTCTGATTGAATCGGTGTGCCGACTCCATGACATATCTAGGGAAATAAGATTAGCCTATATAAATTAGCTTGATCTAGAAACTCCTAACAAAGTAGAGGATATGGCTAGACTCAGAGGAACATAAATCCAATAAGTAGTAATATGGAGGTATAATATTACATATAATGTTTCTTGCGTAACAAGTAAGGAATATGATTTTTTAAATTTAATGTGTGCTAAACTAATGATAGAATTAATAATATCAAAGAGAAAATTTGTTCAATCTCATGTTCCTTATGTTAGCGTAATATGTGAATATATAATGTATCCATCCATAGTAATTCTGCCCGAATGCAGGCCCTTCACTGCAATCATAGCATTTTCATGCTATGGTTGCAGCTTTACTAGGGAATTTAGGTGTGGTAGCGTTGCTTTCCACACCTGTGAAGGATGATGATGATAATGATAAGGATGCTGATGATGGCCATATGGTTTCGGGGATCGTTTGGGCCTTAAAGTTTTCCTGACATTTATCTTACAGGTGAGGAAAAACCTCACCCAGAAAAACTGCCCCGACCGGGGATCGAACCCGGGTCCGCTGCGTGATAAGGCAGCACACTAGCTCGAGATCACAGCGTTGACATATATATATACATACATAGGCCTATTTTTTGTCTAATGCCACCAGATTATCTTTTATGACATTTCTGGCTTTCTCTCCTAGCATTGGCATACTTGTAATCCATTTCTTAGGTTGAGGCACCTGGAAGGCGGAGTTACGTTACCCGGATGATATGATAAATGACAATGAAGCGCCAGGTGAGTTCTTAACCTAAACTTAACCTAAATTCCAGACCATGGACAATCACAGGAATATTTCCCTTTAATAAAAAAATTCCTAGGTTTGGCCGGGAATCGAACCCGGGACCTCGTGAACAGTAGTCAGGAATGCTGACCAGTAGCCCATGAGGGCTGGTAATATGTGAATATATATATATATATATATATATATATATATATATATGTATATAATTAGGTAGCGCAGGAAACCCGGAAGTAATAAGTACAGTTAAGTCTCATAGGCTGCGATGGGACGGCAATGTGGGACTAATGGAGAATGGAAGAGGGCCATGGAAACTCCTTGTAGGAAAACCAGAGGCAAAATTCCCAGTATGTAGGTAAAAAATGAGGTGGGGGAATAACATTAACCATAATTTGAGGGATACATTATGCAAGGGATGACAGGAAAACTTTAGTATGGGGAGATGAAGCTACGGATTCGATAGTGCCAGTGAATTAGTTATGAATACACTTCTGTATAATCTGAAAGACTATATTGATTTCGAGGAACTCATACTTAAAATCTATGCACCTATAACATTTCTACACATAGGTCAATATAATAACTCTCTGGCCCGGAGGTTCATCACCTCGAGGACATAATTTCTCCACACATATCCTTATCCTGTAGTGAGATAATGTTTCCTAGTCATTTCCTGTATATTTCACTTTCTTCAAATCATCTTAATGTTATTTTTTGAGCGATAGTGCGTTTTGTCCCTGCTTACAGCAATGGCGATCATGATTAAAAATTCAACTTCCTACATTTCGGGGTTGCCAACCTAAATAATGACACTGTAATAAAAATAACTATATTGTAATATTACATATTACAATCACGCGCGTGGGAAGTAAAACCACTGCCCTCTATGTATACTACATACAATGTATAGGCCTATACAAAAATATCCAAAATATACGTTATAAGAAACAAGTCACTGCATTTTAAATGACATTAACTTTATTTGAAACATAAAACAATAAATACGTACTTGCCTCCAATTTATTACTAAATTGGTCTCACGGCCTCCTGTTGTTTCAACTAATAAACATCGCCTACACTGTTAACGTTAGTCAATTTTTTTATAATGAACGCAAATATTTCCAACAAAGATGTTATAATTTATTATTATTTATTATTTTGAAAACCCCGTCGCGCAAAAAATAATGTACAACGCACGTTTGTGAAGTGTTTTACAGAATATCGGAAATAAAAAAACTCGCTATCGCGGTTTTTAAACATTTACCTCGATTCTGTAAAAACCACTTCCCAACCTCGCATCGTAATATACTATTCCCTACCTCGTTCGTAGTTTGGGGAGAATATGTTCACTTTCCCTCTGATTTTCCGATTATAAGCTTCTATACCACTCTTTAATTCCCCATAGATGCAACATGTCCTGTCCATCGCAGCCTATTACACTTATTCCTAAGTACTTTTATTACATTTGGTTTCTCATAAAATCATTATGCTCACTTTTATAGTTTTCTCTGTTTACCTGTCTGTTCGACTCGATTTGGTCCAATTTTTTTTCTAAGTAGACCTACTTTATTCTCAAATACTCACGTTCTTTTCTTCTCTCTTAAATCAAGAGACCATGTTTCGCAACCAATAGCATAACTTGAAGAATAACCGTTTTATAAATTTTAACATATTTTTAGAGAAATTCAGATGGCAAGAGTCTCCTAATACCCTATAGGAGTAACATGGAATTCCAGAGTTGAACTATGTTTAATTTGTTTCCCTACTCACTCATATACCCATAAGAGTTAATAATAAAACACTTTTTTATCTTATTGTGTTTAATAAACTCAAAATAAACTAAATCAGAAGTTTTAAATAAGAGTTATTTGAAATGCTAAAAAAGTATGTAACCATTAACCGAATTTCCTAGTCATACATGGTGTTCAATATTAATAAGGTGTAGGTCTATGATTTTATATTATTATTTCGTCTCTCATATATTACAGCATGCACACCTAAGATGCTAAGAATTTACAAAATATAATAGTATCGCGATTTCTTAAATAGTCATAAGATATAGACCTATGGCTGAAATCCCTTTCCGGAGGCTTGTTTTTTTGGATTCTTCCATGCTAAAAATCAATTAACCACTTCTGGATTTGAGCCCGCGACCATCGGTACTAGAAGCAAGGATCAAAACCACTAGACCACCGAGGCCGACTAGAGGCTAGGAACATAATCATTATACCACCGACTACCTCGATATATGATGGGTGGTAATTGTTAATGAAGCACCAGAAAAGTCATTAAACCTAAACTTAATCTAAATTCTGAACCAAGGGCGATCACAGGAATAATTCACTTTAAGAAGAAATGCCTGTGATCCCACCAGGAATCGAATCCGAGACCTCATGAACTGTAGTAGTCAAAAGCTCTAACCACAAGACCATGATTTTGGTCATTACTAATATTGTAATAATAATAATAATAATAATAATAATAATAATAATAATAATAATAATAATAATAATAATAATAATATTAATTAAATAAAAATAAAACGTAGTTTTATTTGATTTTCATATTTATTATATAATTCAGTGACAGCTGTTTCGGTACACTGTACCTTCTTCAGACATGTTAACAAATTATGAATTGAAAAATCAAATAAAACTACGCTTTATTTTTATTTAATTAATAAATATGGACACCAACTCAATTGATTAAATAATACTTACTTACTTACTTACTTACTTACTTACTCACTGGCACTATCGAACCCGTAGGTTCATGGCCGCGCGGACATAAGCTCTCCATACATCCCTATCCTGAGCTAATGCTTTCCAATCATTCCCTGTATAATCTACTTCCCTCAAATCATAGTTAATGTTGTTCTCCCACCTCATTCTTGGCCTACCAACTGGGCGTTTTCCTTCTGGCTTTCCTACAAGAAGTTTCCATGCACGTCTTTCATTCCCCATACGCGCAACATGTCCTGCCCATCGCAGTCTACGAGACTTAACTGTTCTTATTATATCTGGCTTCCTATAAAGACCATGTAGTTCATTGTTATGTAGTCTTCTCCATTCACCTGTCTGTTCATCTCTCTTTGGTCCAAAAATTTTCCTAAGAACTTTATTCTCAAATACTCGTAATCTCCTTTCCTCCCTTAAAGTAAGAGTCCATGTTTCGCACCCATATAATATAACTGGTAGAATAATAGTTTTATATATTTTCAGCTTAACGTTTTTTGAAAGGAGTTGGGACATCAAAAGTCTCTGCAATGCATAATAGCATGCATTTCCAGAATTGAGCCTATGCTTAATTTCTTTGTGCGTCTCATTCCTATTTGTGATTATTGTTCCTAGGTATTTGAATTCAGCCACTTCCTCAAAATTTCCCTCATTTGTCATTAGCCGTCCATCTCCATTATATAGGCCTACTGAATTTCTACCTGTGACCACATATTTAGTCTTACTGATATTTACTTCCAGTCCTAATTTCTTAGTGTTACTCAATAGTGTGTGCGTGTTGGCCTTTAGTATCTCCTCGCTATCGGCCAATAGTACTACATCATCAGCATAAACTAACAGCTTATTAATACCATTCAGTTGTAAGCCTTCCTCATTCTCTAAAGATTTAATGGCATGCTCTAGTACAAAATTAAATAGTAGAGGAGATAGTGCATCTCCTTGCTTCAACCCATTCTGGATTTCAAAAGTGTCTGAAAACTGTTTGCCTACACGCACCCTACTATTTGAGCCATTTAGACACATTCGTATAAGTCTAACTAACTTTTTAGGAATTCCGAACTCCAGCAGGATACTATATAACTTCTCCCTCTTAATTGAATCATATGCTTTTTGGAAGTCTACATATAGTTGATGTACAGTACCATTATATTCCCATTTCTTTTCTAAAATCTGTCTTATACTAAAAATCTGATCTGTTGTAGACCTGTTTCTTCTAAATGCACATTGATGATCTCCTAGAATGTCATCAATATAGGGAGTAAGTCTGCTTACTAATATATTTGTTAGAATTTTGTACGAAGTTGAAAGTAATGAGATGCCCCTATAGTTGTTGCAATCAGTTTTATCTCCTTTCTTATAAATTGGTACGATAATTGATTCCTTCCATTCATCTGGAAGAGCTTCTTTTTCCCAAATCATACTAAGCAAACAGCGTATCTTGTCCATCAATTTTTCTCCCCCTGATTTTATCAGTTCTGCTGGGATCTCATCTGAACCTGATGCTTTATACATCTTCAATTTTTTCAATTGCCATTTCAACCTCTAATGCACTTGGCTCTGCGACTAGCATTTCTGCTGTCTGTAACTTATCCTCCTCAATGTCCTGTTCTGTATGTACATTTAATAGCAGATTAAAATAACTTTTCCATCTATTTAATATACTCTTGGAATCTGCAATCATATCCCCATTTTCATTCCGAATTATGTTTGTTCTAGCCTGAAACCCTTTCTTCTCTATACTAATTCCCTGATATAATTCTCTAATGTTCCTATTTTTTGCATTCATTTCAAGATCATTAATCTTCTCTCTCAAATATTCCCTCTTTTTACTCTTTAGTAACTTGGTGGTTTCCCGTCTAACACTACCCAATTGCTCTAAATTTACCTCATTTGGCTCGTGTAACCATTTCATTTTTCCTAGCTTTCTTTTCTTTACAATGTCGGCACATTCCTCATCAAACCATTTCTTGTATTGCCTCTTTTTTAAACAACCAATGCTTTCTGATGCTGACAATTTAATAGTATCTCTTATAGCCTCCCATTCTTTATTTATATCAGTTTCTTCTTCGTTTGCCACATTGTCATCTAATAATAATAATAATAATAATAATAATAATAATAATAATAATAATAATAATAATAATAATAATAATAATATTATTGACTTCAAGCTGTTAAAGAACTTTGTTAAATACAATAAATCATTAACTAGAGATGGAAAAGGATTTCAAAATTACAAAAATTTTACTAATGATATTCCAGATACTACAGCATTATTTTACAGCTTTAAAGGATAATTTAAAATTTTTGTATAGAATTTGTTACAAATAGTGTGTAAAGTGTGATAGTATTATGCTGAAATCCAATATTTCATAGTCTGCTATATTTTCCAATCAACGTAGGTGTGATACTTAAAGAATAGCGTTACGATTTCTAGTTATATTTAGTTATGTGTTGTTAAGTAGAATTTAATTGCCTTTGCCCCAGGGTTAAATGCGATTACAGCCTTTTTTAAGATATTATTTGGTGGCATCAACAACTGCCAGAATTTCATAAATTATACCTATCATAAAATCATTAATATCCATTAAAATTATATTTTTATTATTTTTGGCCAGAATCTCATAAAATATTACTACATATCACTTGCTTAGTACCATATTGTTTGTTCTAACACCACTTTTAAAGACTTTTGTGTATTAACGATATTCCAATTCCTCTTCTGTGTCAGTTTCACACATAAAATTTATAGAGTTTGTGGTCAGAAAGACTTCAATCCCTTTCCTCAAAACAGTGATCATATTGTAAATTAGGAGGTACTACTAAAAACTTAATTGAGCTCTCCTGATATATATATATATATATATATATATATATATATATATATATATATATATGCGAACAACCTGGTTCTAAGCAAACGATATAGCCTATTAAAATAATTGATTAACATGTAACTTATATACAGATTAATTTTATTATTCATAGTGTTTATATGTATATGAGTAATTCCATATGTGACTGACTGACATTTACAATACACTTTTGCTGCAAAGTGCTTGTATAAATATTACAATTGGTTGATATTAGAGGTGTTATATACGTGATATGATAGAGGAAAAGTGTCTGATTAAGATTGTACATAAATATACAATTTCTGAAGAAAAACAATATTACTTATTATCTATCAAAGATGTGTTCTCGAGGTAGCGTGCTGCCTTGTCACGCAGCGGGCCCGGGTTCGATCCCCGGTCGGGGCATTTTTTCTGGGTGAGGTTTTTATCGGGGTTTTTCCTCACCTGTAAGACAAATGTCAGGAAAACTTTAAGGCCCAAACGGTCCCCGAAATCATATGGCCATCATCCTTATCATTATCATATTTACCATTATCATTATCATCATCATCCTTCACCGGTGTGGAAAGCAACGGGAAGCTATCACACCTACACAATTCCCTAGTAAAGCTGCAAGCATAGCATGAAAATGCTATGATTACAGTGAAGGACCTGCCTTCGGGCAGAATTACTATGGATGGATCTATCAAAGTATGTGTGACTGACTGACATAAATGTAAACTCATCATGCAGCTTAACATGTTCATCTACACCGTTCTCTGAAATGTGATTCTTAATTCAATTTTCCAAAATACCGTTTGGAGGGCACGTTTCAAGTTAAATTTTTAATAAAAGAAATAAACCGAATTCACAATTAATACCGAAGTTATGACCTAATATGTGATGTGCGACTGATTGACAATATTTTGTGACTGACTGACATTTCTGATTTAATTTAGAATTTCAAAATGCAAATATTACACAAATGTAACAAAATACTATGAAACTAGATAAACGGCTTCGGTAACAGAAATTAATAAAGAACTGCAAATACGTTATCAATTCTACGAAAATTATTAAATTTAATTTTGTTGTCAAATAAATGTTAATTTAAATCAATAATGTAATTAAATTAACTCGCTTACCATGTACATTTTAAATTATATAAAATAACGAAACTATTAAACACTTAATAACAAAGTGCCTTCTCTATTGTTAAATATACCTACTAAATCCCGGTCGGGACAGTTTTTCTGGGTGAGGCTTTTATCGGGTTTTTTCCTCACCTGTAAGGCATATGTCAGGAAAACGTTAAGGCCCAAACGGTCCACGAAATCACATGGCTATATCATCATTATCATCATCATCATCCTTCACCGGTGTGGAAAGCAACGGGAAGCTATCACACCTACAATTCCCTAGTAAAGCTGCAAAGCATAGCATGAAAATGCTATGATTGCAGTGAAAGACCTGCCCTCGGGCAGAATTACTATGGATGGATGGATATAGTAACTGATTACAATTTAGTCCGGCGCCATAGCCGAGTGGTTAAGGCAAGAAGCCTTGGCGCAGATCTATGGGACTTGCGCTGGTTCGAGCCCCCATGGGGAAGACATTTTCTCATTGAATTTCGGCCAGTATGGGACCGATGCCCACCCAGCATCGTGTGGCATTTGGGTAGCTACAATATGTAACGACTCCAGGTTGATAAGACCAACTATAACGGCTGGGGGACCCGACATGCTGACCACATGTCACCCCTACACTGGCTTATGATCGTCTACCTCTGTGATTATAACACATGTGGACGTGAGGCTAGCAGTAGGTTGGTAGACCAAGGGCCTTCTAGGTCTTTCGCGCTTGGAGTGGAGTTTATTACAGTTTACCTGATGTAAGATTTAATATTTTTGATTTCTAGATTGAACCATTGAATAAAAAATTTGAAGCCTTGCAGAATGTATACACATTCTTAATAAGTTACTTATTTTATCAGAGTGCATGTACTTTCAAAACAAATTATCGTAAATCGCATTAGTAAGCTGTAGTTAGTAAACAATTGCTGACGCAGTGAATTCTACTTTTAAACAACCATAAAAACATAACTCTAATTAGCCCGAGTTCTGATGACTCACATCATAACATCGATGTATATGAGATCGTTTCTCTCTCTAGTCTTCGCCGCTAACTTGACCTGACTTGACCCATTAATAAAAATAATGTTTCCTGTCACGCATGAAGTCTCACGCTGTAACTGAATGGTTTGAGTCAAGATGTCTCAATAGAGAGCACTGATTCGAGTCCCCATGAGAGAAGAAATTTTCTCATGGAATTTCGGCCACAATGGGATTGGTGCCCGCCCAGAATCATGAAGAATTTGGGCAGCTACAATATTTAGAGGTTGCGGTCGAGAAAACCAGCCATAACGGCTGGAGTATCCGACATGCTGACCACATGTCACCCTATATGTTGGTTAGATGATTGTCCACCTCTGTGATTGATATACTTGGATGTGAGATTAGCAGCCAAGGGCTTTCTAGGCCTGTCACGCCATTCAGTTTTTTTAAACACACGAACTTATGAATTTGTTGCGCTTATTGTTTGACAGTTGTGCATACTCTATAACATACGGGTCCAACGCTTTCACGTTGTATACGCAATGAGTCTCTGATAGATGCAAGATATTCAAATTGTTTTTCTAAAAAATTCTTTCCTTCTTCTATATCATTTTGTGACTCCAGTTATTTGGTTGGTTTTACAGCTCACATTACATAATTCTGCACCATTTTGTATATTCTTTCCCGATTTTTCATACATCCGTGCCATCCTTTTTACTTGGCCGCCAATCGCATCTATAGCCCCATTTCCATGGTACGATTCAAAGAAGTTCCATTTTATGTCAAAATCCAAATATGCAAGTAAGCAGTATCACATTGCTAAATGTATAGGCCTATTTCTATTACCAGCTGCTCCATCTGAAAATTGTTATCACCTCAAGTTTTGGAAGAAATCACTATAGTTCGAAAGGAACACTTTTCTATAGCAAATATCTATAGCATACTTGCTATGTGTCACATAACCTTACAATAGAACAAAGTATTTCTTCTGAACTTCTCTGTCACCTTCCATCTAAACTAGG
The DNA here is from genome assembly GCA_030220185.1 of Diploptera punctata. Lineage (NCBI taxonomy): Eukaryota > Metazoa > Arthropoda > Insecta > Blattodea > Blaberidae > Diploptera > Diploptera punctata. The sequence continues at coordinate 1,468,524 of JASPKZ010003087.1, read as the reverse complement.
CAACAGCAGTTAATATTGAGATATGCTAATTTTTCCAATCAACTGCCTGGATTTCATTTTGTTCTTTGTAGGTATAATTTTCTGAGAAATCAACAAGTATGGCTGCTTCGTTTACTGCTTCGTTTACTTTTTCTTAAATATATTTAAATGCTTCCGCTAACTGCCTTTTAGCTTAAATTGACACAGAAAAAGGGTCAGTAAATATTTTATGGAACAGCTGAGCCGAACAGTATACTAGATTTCCTAAACCATGTTTATGTTAATCCTCAGCGGAGTGCAGCAAGCAACTGACTACACCATGCGTATTAGCATATATATGATAGGAAAAAAAGTCAGTCAGTCACGGGACACTAGCGGGAAAAATAATGACTTTACAAGAAAATGTCTTCAATACTTTTTTGTTAGTTGTGTACCGATAACGTAGAATCCAAGAGGAAATTATATTCCATCAATTATTATGTTGTGTACAGTAATTTTTATACGTTTTCTGTGACTGACTGACCATAGCTTGCAGTTAACAATTATAGGACACATTTAAGGCATATAGAACATTATAATGCAATTAATATTATTACATTTACGACTAGGAAGGACTAAAGTATGGTTTAACAAAAGAGTTTGTAAAATAAAACGAATTAATACGACCAAATCATTAAACAACAAATTGGTAAAATTTTGCGTGTTTTTACAGGTTTAGAAAATTACAAGTTCTACCACTAATATTAGATTAAAATAATACACTTTTTGAACATAATCTTATAGAATCATAAAATTTGATCCTTAAAGATAGGCCTATATATTACGTCAAAAAAATTATTCCTGCGTCAATTTCAAAATTTTCACCTCGGTATGACATTTTCGTGGAATCGCTCATAAATAAATAGAGTTACAATATTGTGATTTAATACCTCAACGGAATCTTACCATGCATTTTACTATTATCGAATAAATAGAGTTTATCTAAGTTACGTAGGCCTATATGCTAATAACATATTAGTATATATTTTTAACAGTATATTACGATGCGAGATTGGGAAGTGGTTTTACAGAAGCGAGGAAATGTTTAATTTCCGAGATTCTGTAAAACACTTCACAAACATGCGTTGCACATTATTTTTTTGCGCGATGGTGTTTTCAAAATAATAAACAGGGGTCCTCATCTAGGGGATATGTGGATGGCGACCACAAGGTGCCCAAGCTGTGCAAAACATTTCTTCCACTTACTTGTGTTTTGCACTCTTTTAACTTTACTATCTAACCTCTCTTGGTTAACTCTTGTTTTTTCGACCCCAATGCTATTAGGGCATCCGAGGGCTAGGGAGTCCTTCCTTTTTTCCATTTCTTCTTTCCTTTATTTTCTTTCCTTCTCCAGAAAAGCCTGACCAGAGGCTATAAGATGGTAGCCCATCACTGGTCTTGCCTTCCTTTGGCCAGCAACCAATCGAAGGGACTATTATTATGCTTTCAAGTCTTATACGAGAATTTCCCATACGGGGAAAATTTTCTATAGGATCGTAACAGGCCTTGGCCTAATACTTGGAAGGAAGAAGAAGAAGAAATAATAGTAACATAATAACATCTTTGTTGGAAATATTTGCATTCGTTATAAACAACTGACTAGTTAACAGTGTGGATAATGTTTATTAGTTGAGACTACAGTAGGCCATGACACCAATCAGTCGTAAAATGGCGGCAAGTACGTATTTATTATATTTTATATTGTTTCAAATAAAGTTCATTTCATTAAAAATGCAGTGATTTGTTTCGTATAATGTATATTAGCACTACCGTTTGGTTATATTTGTATATGCATTGTACGTAGTATACATAAAGGGCAGTGGTTTTACTTCCCGCATGTGGTATGTAATATGTAATACTACAGTATAGTTATTTAGGTTGGCAACCCCGAAATGTAGGAAGCTGAACTTTCAATCATGGTCGCCATTGCTGTAAGTACGACAAAATGCACTATCGCGCAAAAACTTATATTTCTGTTTTATTATTATTATTCTACACATTGTCACAACTGGTTTTCTATTCTCAATGTATGTTCCTTCTAAGCAGCCTTGTTCATTTCGAGGTTTCCTGGATATAATTATTTTTAAATATGTTTAGGGCGTTGCCATATCTTCCTCCCTGGTGGTAATCATTCTAAAATGTTCTTTTTCCCATCTTGTGTTGTTCATCCTGTGTGTCCATACCACAAACCGTACCTTCTATTATGATCTTGTACGACTTTTCCGGGCTGTTGGCATTTGTCGTGGAGCTTAAAAAACCATAGACTGCGCCCGGGCATCCTCAAGGATTGGTTTCTATATTTTGTTAATGAAGCTCTACCTCCTCACATAACTAATGTTTTTGTAAAGTAAAAGTAATGAAGGTAAAGTGACCCCACTGCAGCCAATAGGAGACCCTTGGGGTAGTAGGAGGTTAAGATTCCCACTTTTTCTATCGGCACCTGAAGTCAGCAGGTTTGCCAGCCCTGCGTGACGGCCGCCTTTATCCCCAGAAGAAGCATCTGGTACTCATCTCAGTTAGAGGCTGAGTCGACCCCAGGTACATGATGCCAACAGAAGATTTGGATCAGTTTAAAAATCCTGACACCAAACGGGACTCGAATCCTCGACCTTCCAGTTTGTAGCGTATTGCCTTAACCGAATAGTAAAAGTACCAATATTAAAATTTTACACTTATTAATAAAATATTTCAACATAATTACCATATTTAGGCCAAAGATGCTCAACAGATTTCATGCAGAAGGATCATTATTAAATTACCTAATTAATGTTCGCAAATGACATTAAGCTATAGGAGATTTCAGTAAAATGATTAATCATAATATTTAAAGGAGGTTATTTTATTTAATAAATAGTTAGATTATTACGATTCACCTCATAATTGTACTCTATTGCGTATTGTTTGTTTGTTTTTCTCCATTTTTTAAGTTTTAATATCCAATATTTTTTGTTGAGTGTTATTATGGTTCTTTTTTATTATCTTTCTGATAAATTTTGGTATTATTTCTAGTTTTAGACATCTATTAATAAATTTAATATCAGATTTTTTTCCTTTTTTATTTTAGTCTTTAAATACCTTTTAATTTCTTCTTTCATTTCCGAAAAGTTGTTGTTAAATTCATGTATTGGGTTATGTATTTTTGACACAGTCATTAGAACCGTCATTCAAAAGTTATTAACGACTGATGTTTTTTGTCTTCCTGTGACTTGACTAATCAACATTTTTTCTAAATATTTAAATGAAGTGACACTTTGAGGTTTATTTTAATTAATAAATATCTAACTATTTAATAATTAATATGATTAATATTTAAGCATGAATATTAAATATTTTTCGCTCTGAAAAGTTTTTTTTTTTTTGCAAAAATTCAATCCTGTCTCTTTCCCCAGATAAAAAAAAGCAACGATAAAGAATCCATTGCGCTTGTACATAGTTTGAATGTGCGCGCAATGAACTTCCAGCAAACCATATTACCCTGATACCCAAAGTTGGAATACGTCTGAATTTTTAGTTGTCTTGTTTACCCCAAAGATCATTGGACAATCCACGAAAGAGTGAAAGGTGATGAGTCAATGATACAAAAATGACAGCTGTAACATTCAACTCACGTACGGAAATAACCTGTCCATCAACTGTCTGGCAGGCGCTTAATTTACGAGCTTCTCTAACAGGAGACCAATATATTACAGGGAGGTATTTGGATACTCCATCGCGACGCCGCGAACAGTTTTGCCCCTGGCGTAATCGATATAGTTTTCTAGTACAGCGGTCGGAATAACAGATGGCGATTAAGGGACAGCGCTCTTTGATCCATCGTCACCAAGCGTGCTAATCTCAAATATCATACATAATTTCCTATGTTTATTATTCTTTTAGCACTACTTTTTTTTAGCTAGTAAAGCTTTGCTTTCGACGTTTTTATTTTAAATCGTCACTTACAATAAAACAATACAATTCCGAATAAGAAAAAGTGGAGAAAACTACCGAACTATTTTAGACTTAGTGTTATTTTTATTGTTGCTCTTTTATTTAAGGATACTCTATAAGAGCTAACGTCATTCGAGCCGTAATTCAAATCTGGGCGTGAAAGGGCCGACAAATTTGGGTCACAGGCCGATTTTTTCAGTGCTTGATATTTTTTTACGCACCGTAAATCTATGGCAGCTTTAATTCCTTCCCGAATGAACCCATATTCAGGACTTTTTACGCCTTGAAAATCTATCGATCCTGATCGGGTTTGAACCCACGAATCTCGGAACCAGAGGTGAGCTGGGAACCACTAGTCCACCACGACCGACAACTATATTTTTAAATTGCCTTATGAATTGCAGTGAATGTATTGCTTTCAATTGGAAGACTACGTACTTTTCATTTTAGGAGCAATGACTATATAATATTTTACATTCTATCTAAAAAACAAACTATGGTGGAATTTACAAAAATAATATAATTTTAAATATATTTTAGTGAGAAAATATAGGTTCATTTTACTGTTATGATTTTTTCAGTAATTAGTTTTATAGTAAAGTTGCAATATTTAAGCAAATTAGATGATTATATCCATCCATAGTAATTCTGCTCAAAGGCAGGTCCTTCACTGCAATCATAGCATTTTCATGCTATGCATGCAGCTTTACTAGGGAATTGTAGGTGTGGTAGCTTCCCGTTGCTCTCCACACCGGTGAAGGATGATGATGATGATGATGGTGATAATGATAAGGGTGATGTTGATGGCCTTATGATTTCGGGGACCGTTTGGGCCTTAAATTTTTCCTGAGATTTGTCTTACAGGTGAGGAAAAAGCAATTGATTATGTAGTAGGTCTCTAATATAATTAGGCCCTAGTACATACAATAAGTGTTAATTTCTCTATATTTAATGAATAAACGAGAAAAGATCATTAGCGCTGCATTTAAAATATGGCCGTGAAAGATCTGCAAATTTTGCTTAGAATCCTCTTATTTTTCTTGAACTTCTCTTGCGTATTATTAATATACTACAAGAAATCCACGGCTTTACTTTCTTTCCGAAGGAAACCATGCTCAAGATTTTTACACTCTTAAAAACTCATCGACCCCAATCGGAATCATAGGCGAGCTAGTTAACCGCTGTCTACGCGCTACAATTGTACAACTTTCTTGAGATATACAAGTTTTCTTTTGAGCCGTATTATTTCAATATACTTACACCATGCACTTTATCATCTCTCCTTCTATAAGACATTTGCGTATTATAAATATACTACAAGAAATCCACGCTTTACTTTCTTTCCGAAGGAAACCATGCTCAAGATTTTTACACTCTTAAAAACTCATCGACCCCAATCGGAATCATAGGTGAGCTAGTTAACCACTGTCTACGCGCTACAATTGTACAACTTTCTTGAGATATACAAGTTTTCTTTTGAGGCGTATTATTTCAATATACTTACACCATGCACTTCATCATCTCTCCTTCTATAAGACATTTGCGTATTATAAATATACTACAAGAAATCCACGCTTTACTTTCTTTCCGAAGGAAACCATGCTCAAGATTTTTACACTCTTAAAAACTCATCGACCCCAATCGGAATCATAGGCGAGCTAGTTAACCGCTGTCTACGCGCTACAATTGTACAACTTTCTTGAGATATACAAGTTTTCTTTTGAGCCGTATTATTTCAATATACTTACACCATGCACATCATCATCTCTCCTTCTATAAGACATTTGCGTATTATAAATATACTACAAGAAATCCACGCTTTACTTTCTTTCCGAAGGAAACCATGCTCAAGATTTTTACACTCTTAAAAACTCATCAACCCCAATCGGAATCATAGGTGAGCTAGTTAACCACTGTCTACGCGCTACAATTGTACAACTTTCTTGAGATATACAAGTTTTCTTTTGAGCCGTATTATTTCAATATACTTACACCATGCACTTTATCATCTCTCCTTCTATAAGACATTTGCGTATTATAAATATACTACAAGAAATCCACGCTTTACTTTCTTTCCGAAGGAAACCATGCTCAAGATTTTTACACTCTTAAAAACCCATCGACCCCAATCGGAATCATAGGCGAGCTAGTTAACCGCTGTCTACGCGCTACAATTGTACAACTTTCTTGAGATATACAAGTTTTCTTTTGAGCCGTATTATTTCAATATACTTACACCATGCACTTTATCATCTCTCCTTCTATAAGACATATTTATTTCTAAGATTTATCTTCGGATAGATCCTTTACTGCTGTGATTATCATAAGTAATGCCACGAGTGATTTCCAAATTATCGATAAATTCACGACTCATGAAGTGAGGAGTGAATTTATATAGAGAATTTGGAAATCAAGAGTGGCATTTGTTAGGACTATTTAACGAATAAAATTAAGCTCTTTACTAAAAAATAATTATTTGAATATAGTTGCCGGTGTTTTAAAATATTTATATAGTTAATGTAAACGGCGATGTTTGAAAACAAATTAGAAATGTGAGGTTATGTATATTCACTGCAACTCGATCATATTATTTATTGACAAATAGGATCGCAATATTGTAAGAATGCACTATAGTGGAGAAATAATGAAACACATCAAACTATTACAATCAACATTATAGGTTAATCATTTATATTTTGAATAAACAACTCAATAAAATCACTGAATCTATTCATTATTTGCTATATTCAATGTATTTGTTGGAAAAAAAATAATGGTCTAACCTGTTCAGAATATTAAAAAAAGGAGGAGCTTTCTTTATAACAAAAGCAGGAGCTGATAAAGAGAAATCGATAAAGAGCGAGCTGAAACACGACTGTCATTGGTGTAAAACATAATTCATTGAAACGTGATTGGTCATTGACTACCATTTGCGACATGAGTTAAATAGTCTTCATAAAGATTTGTCTAGTCTCTGATTTCTTTCTCGATTTTGAATTTCTCTTAATCTTTACGAACTTATATTACCCATAGTACTAAATGGGCTTTTCTTTCTTAAACTGAAAATATGATTTGAAATCCTGATTTCATTTTTAGTGCGTGTACTTAAAAAGCAATTGTTCTTTTCATTAAACGGTGTAGTATTATTTTATTGAAAGTTAATCTTTAATACAGGTCATTAGCATCATAATCCAAAGATTGGGGTAAAAGGGCCGATACATTTTTCTCAGATTTGGTATTTTATTTCAGGTTTGATATTTTTTACATTCTGTAAAATTACGACATGAGTCTGGAGACTTTACTTCCCTTCCGAAAGAAGTCATACCCCGGGCTGGTTTGAATCTCCAAACGTCAAACCGACCTAATCTACCGATTATCAGATATTTTAACATTCTATATTGATAATTCTTCTCGCAAAAATATCTAATTTTATAGACTATTTAACTCATGTCCCAAATGGGAGTCAATGACCAATCACGTTTCAATGAATTTTGTTTTGCAACCAATGGCAGTCGTGTTTCACCTCGCTCTTTATCGATTTCTCTTTACCAGCTCCTGCTTTTGTAATAAAAAGAGCTCATCCTTTTTAATGTTCTGAACACGTCAGACCATTAGTTTGCAATGATTGACTCTCCAACAAATACATTGAATATAGGAAACTACACATTTGATAACTATGTATTCAATAATTGTGTTTTTAAATAATGAGTTTACTGAGTTGTTTAAAAAAAATAAATTAGTAACCTACAATGTTGGTTATAATATACAGTTTGAAGTGTTTCATTTTTTCTCCACTAGGATACATTCTTACAATATTGCGATCCTATTTGCCAATAACAAACATGATCAAATTGCAGCGAACTTGAAACATAACCACACATTTCTGATTTGTTTCCAAACATGGCCCGTTTACATATATAAATATTTTAAAATGCCGGTACTATATTTAAATAATGATTTTGAGTAAACAGCTTACTTTTATTCGTTAAATAGTCCTAACAAATGCCATTAATGAAATTAAATAGCTAGGGCCTATATGTTCACACATAGAAATGCATTATATAATGGAAGCAGAGAGTTAGTGACAAATGAGGGAAATTTTGAAGAAGTGGCTGAATTAAAGTACCTAAGAAAAATAATTACAAATAGGAATGAGATGCAGAAGGAAATTAAAAACATAGGCTCATTTCTGGAAATGCATGCTATTATGCAGTACAGGGATTCTTGTCGTCCCAACTCCGCTCAAAAACGTTAAACTGAATTTATATAAAACAGTTATTCTACTAGTTTTATTATATGGATGCGAAACATGGACTCTTACTTTAAGTGGGAAAACGAAATGACGGGTATTTGAGAATAAAGTCAATAGGAACATTTTTGAACCAAAGAGAGACGAACAGACAGGCAAATGGAGCAGTCTATATAACAGTGAGCTACAATATCTTTATAAGTAACCAGATATAATAAGAACAGTTAAGTCTCGTAGACTGCGGTGGGCAGGACATGTGGCACGAATGGGAAATAAAAGAGGCGTGGAAGCTTATCGTAGAAAAAACAGAGGGAAAACGTCCAGTTGGTAGACCAAGAATGAGGTAAGTGAATAGCATTAACCATGATTTGAGGGCAGTAGATTATGGGGGATGGTTAGAAAACATTAGATCAGGATAGGGATGGATGGGGAGCTTATGTCCGCGCGACCATAAACCTACGAGTTCGATAGTTCCAGTGATTTAGTTGCATACTAGATGTTTCATTGAGGCGATGTGCTGACCACACAATTAGTAGCTCAATTCAAAATCACAAAACTCATGGGAGACATTAATGATAAACTGGAGGTAGTCAACATCCACACTTGAAAAGCTAACCAGTGCTTTAATATTTACCAACCAATAAACCAAACCTTGACATTCTCAATATCCATCAGAAAACTATTGTCATTGGCGACTTCAACTCCCCCTCTAGAATGTGCGGATACTCAAATACATCCCCCCAGGAGAGACACTCGAATATTTCCTAAACAGCACGCATATGGAACTAATCTATACACCAACAGATACCCCTACTTTCCTCTACTATAATGGCACTGGAACTAACCCAGATCCCCTCTTAGTTTCATCAGATGTTTCTCATCAGACAACACGAGAGATTATAGAAGACCCAGGAAGTGAACATCGTATGGTTATAGCCCACATACAACTACAACATAATGGCAATAAGAAGTGCACATCAAAATCATCATGGAACTTCAAAAAGGCCAACTGGCCAAAGTACACAAACATTCTAGAATCTGAATTAGAGAGAAGTAAAATAAATTTTGCCCAACATCCAGATAAGATCTGCAACCAAATCAACAGCATAATGTTTAATACAGCAAAAATGGCAATTCCATTTGGAAAACAGAAACAATATAAATATTTTTGGAATGAAGATCTAGATAAACTGAAGAAAGAGCGTGACGAACTACGTAGACAAGCAGACACATCTAGAGACCCAGCCCATGTAAGCATGTGGAGACAATCAGCTGCAATATTTAAACGCAAGGTAACAGATGCTAAACGATCCAGTTTTCATAATTTTATTTCCAAACTCAATATAGAACAGATAGCAAGAAGCCATATACATTCATAAATAGAATCCAGAACAGAATTAATGACCCAAAGAAGGAGCCTATTAAATTTAAAGGCAACATTCAAACATCAGATGAAACGATCGCCAATAATTTTGCTACGCATTATTCCTCATCGCAGAAGAAAACACGATACATCAAACAACAAGATAGGGCACTTCGACGACTTTTTGCAGACAGTTCTGAGGAATCATATATTACATATTATAAGGAAAATGACATTTTTAATGAAGATTTTACCCCTTATGAACTAAACATCGTATTAAACAACCTCAAAACCCGAAAATCACCACGACCTGATGATATATTCACTGAGTTCCTCTGCCATACGGGACATAATGCACGTGCTACAATACTGTGCCTATTTAATACAATTTGGAATTCTACAGTCCCATCACAGTGGAAAAAAGCTGTAATAAGACCCATCCTGAAGATAAATAAATCACCTGAATATATGGAAAATTATAGACCAATTTCATTAACAAGCCACCTCTCAAAGACCATGGAAAGAATGATAGTCAACAGAAAAATTGGTATATGGAAAACCATAACATCATCCATCCTGCCCATGCTGGCTTTAGACACAATTGCTCAACAGAACAACACGTTGTGTTACTCAGCCAACATATTAAAGATAATTTATATAAAGGCCTTATTACAATTATTGTAATGTATGTTGACTTGAGAAGGGCATATGACTCAGTGTGGAGATCAAATCTACTCCTAAAACTCTTCAAATGTGGAGTGCATGAGAAAATGCTCCAGTGGTTCAAAAACTTTCTTAGTCAAAGGTACTGTCAAGTCCGTTTTGGAGATGCCACCTCAAAACTTAAACAGCTTCAAACTGGTCTACCACAAGGGGCAGTATCAAGCTGCTCTTTATTCAATCTTTACATTAATGACCTGATACCAGCTCTAACCGAAGATAATGGGATAAATGCCCTGCTTTTTGCAGATGATCTTGTAATGTGGACTGCAGCCCCCAAAACCAAAATTAAAGAAAAAATTGAAGAAGAACTGAGTAAATGGTGTACGGAAAATTCCATGACAATAATTGTATCAAAAAAATGTGCCAGACATTTTCTCTTTGTCATAAAGAAATAAAACCATCCATAAACCTTAACAACACTCCGGTTGATCATGTTACTAGATACAAGTATCTAGGTGTTACTTTCGATACTAAACTTACCTGGAAAGAACACATAGCCGACGTAACCATGAGAACTTCTAAAAGACTCAACGTTCTGAAGAGACTGGCTGGTACAAAATGGGGTTGTGGTACATCAACATTAAATCTCACATATAAAATTTATGTTAAACCAGTAATTAAATATTGTTGTGGATCACTCATAACTGCTTCAAGCCAGCTAACCCAGAAAATGGAACTACTCCAAAATCAAGCAATGAGAATTATATCAGGTGCTGTAAAATCAACTCTGATTAGCTCTCTACTCCAATATACCAAGAACATGGACATAAAATCAGAAATTATTAAATCAGCATGTTCGATTCCCTGTAGACATGGTTCCACAGATGGTTCCCAATTAGATAAGAGTGGAGAAACCGGAGCAGGAATCCACTGCCAACTCTTCCCCACATACCTCTCTCTTAGAAGATATCAGACATCATTTTGACAGCGAGGTTAGAGCTATATCCACAGCCCTGAGTCAACTAACATGCAGATTTCAATCGTTTCTGAATGATGTCATCTTAAGCGATTCTAAGGCAGCCATATCTGCAATAGAAAATTACCTAGCATCTCCTGCTAACAAAGAAATACTACAGAGTAGACAGATCATCGGAAATCTCAATATAGCAGGTAAAAATGTTTCTCTGCAGTGGATACCATCCGATTGTGGCATTACAGGGAACGAAATGGCAGATTTGCTGGCCAAGAAAGGAACCCACATTATATCTTACTCTAGAGCAGCTATGAACATCCGCTTCAGAGTGAGAGAAGCCTTCAGAACCTTCCTAGAGCTCCAAATGACTGACAAACCTTGGAAAGCATCCATCCAAACTACACTGCCAGATTGGCCCTGAAGAGTAGCCGTTGCATCATCCCGTACTGCAACAGGACACGACTGCCTAGGTAAACACCTTCATCGCCTCGGTCTTCTACCAACTCAACAATGTATCCTCTGCAACACTATGGAAGATATGGATGCTGATCACATTCGAACTTGCCCAACCCTAACAACTAACAATTTCGTGGACAGATACTGGGAAACCAGGGAAAAAAATGATGAACATTTTATAATCTTTCTTGTTACTGTTATTGTTTGTTTTCCTCAGTCATTATTGGCTAATGAAAAATTTCAAAAAGCCACTGCATTTAAATAAATAAATAAATAAATAAATAAATAAATATATATATATATATATATATATCGCTGAGTAATTGTTCCATGCACACAAACACACACCAGATTAAGTGTATATATATATAGGTATATATATATATATATATGTTATAATTAAATGTTTAACATTGAGCAATGCAAGCTTAATATGGTATGATAAGAAAAACAAATGCCTGGACGGGATTCGAACCCGGATACCATCATACCATCTATATATATATATATAGGCCTATATATGCGTGTGTTTTTTTTTGTGCGCGCGTGCAATAAACCTGCATTTATAGTTCCACTGGTAATTTCTTAAGATAATTCCATTTGTACCACAAAATAAACCATATAATTAACAAGATTATTTCTTTTATTAGTAATTTAATAACATGAACTGTATTTTAATAGTAAATATGGTTGTTAAAGTGAGTAATAATGTTGTTCTTCCCGTTGTATTCTTCTTTGCGATTATTGATGTATAGGAATGTACGAGTATATCTTACATCATCTAACAGGTACATCTCCTTTGTCGCCGAGGTACAGGACCAGAGAGTCTTATGCTTTCTGTGAATTCATAATTCTGCCTCCCGCTTTGTCGAATCATTGTATCTATGAGAAACCTGCAACATTGACATTTTGTAATACTTTTCAATTAAATATAATTTTATGTTAATTACAAACCTGATGATAGAATAGCTAGAAATCTTTTCAGTGGTAAAACAGTTGGTAAAAGGAAGACAGGGAGACCATAACAAAGATAATGGATAATGTGGAGGATGATTTAAGAATAATTAATGTTAGGAGAGAGGGACTTGAGGATTTGGAAAGGGAGGAATGTAATGTTGTTATGAAAAAGGCTAGGGTCTTTCATGGACTGTAAACGGCATATAATAGTATTATTAATTACAAACTAGAGATGAGGCGTAATTTGTTCCGTTTATGGTTAATATTTTATTTATAAACATTCGATTTAGTCCACCACTGTGGTCTAGGAAAAATGTCGTTACTTCAGACTGCAGCAGGACCGGATTATTTCCCCGGTCCGGACTAGTTTTCTGGGAGATGTTTATTTCGTAATTTGCTCTTACCATAAGACAAATTATTGAGTTTTTAAACTCGATTATGCGGATTTACTTCGTAGCAACACATATGAGATTATCCTTGGTAGCAATTCGAATTATTGGTATTTGTCTAGATATATGCATACATGCATTATCGCGGCTGTAGGATTGGCAATTGCTATATAACTTGAATATGTTATTATTAGAGTCAAGATATGTTCTGAAAGGTAAGATTGGAACATAGTATAATGACAAGTTAGACTTATGACTTTCTTTTGTTTTTGTTTCGCATTCAAACAGTTGAATAGTATTATAGCAAATTAGACTTCTGACTACTTTACCGTCTTTCAGAAACAAATTGAAAATAGTATTATTAACAGAAACAACTCACTAATATTACTTTCTAAAAATTAATAGTTTGTTTTTTCATTATTTAATAAAAATAGTTTTAAGATTTGTTAATATTTTTATCTAATGTCTTGTATATTAAGCGATAGATTAATTCATTATAGTTTATTATTTTCTTTGTATTTTTTTTCTTTTCTTTTCTTTTCATGTATAGTAGATTCAAGCTGTTATTCCTTCCTGTATACATTCTATCATTAATTTAATTTTAATTGCATTTAATATTATTGTATTATTAGATTTTATGTATAGTAGATTCAAGCTGTTATTCCTTTCTGTGTACATTCTATCATTAATTTAATTTTAATTGTATTTAATATTATTGTATTATTAGACATTATTTTCATTATTATTCAATTTGACACATAATTAATTGTTTAGTATGTACTATTATCGTATTTTTTTGTATTTATATGTAACATATGTTTGTTCTGGTGAGTGGAAGAGAAGGCCACATGGCCTTAACTCCAGCAGGCTAAATAAATCTATTCTATTCGATCTTGGTTTCATACACAAACAGTTAAATAATATGTAAGTAAAGTAAAGTGATCCCACGACAGGCCTCGAGAGGCCCTTGGGTTGTGGAAGGTTAAGGCTCCCACTTTTTCTGAACAGTCGGCACTTGATGTCAGCCGGGTTGTCAGCCCTGCGTGACAGCCGCCTTTACCCCCAGAACAAGCGTCTGGTACTCATTTTCGTTAGAGGCTGAGTCGACCCCAGGGTCATGGTACCGCCAGAGGGTTTGGGTCAGTTTAAAAATCCTGACCCCATCGGGACTCGAACCCTAGACCTTCCGGCTTGTAGCGCTGTGCCTTAACCACTATGCTACGGCGTGCCCATTGAATAATATGTACTACCTGTATTGCAATCTTGTCTTTTATTACATATACATCCGGACTCTGGTTATTATGTTAGTCATGCTAGTGCTACACCACCAAAGGGCATCCAGCATGTTTATAACTCATACTGCATAGAACCGTCATTGAATACGGACTTTTGTGTGCAAGCTATAGCAATTCCGAGCTAAGTTCCAGTTGTACTGTAAACAAACTTATTATGGTATTATTCCGCCGACTCCATCTACTGGTGAGAACCGTGGTGTTACTTTTACCCGCCATATGACTGATTGTGTACGGAAATGACATCGATAGAAACATTGTTCTTAAGAAACATCGTATCTTACGGGAAATAAGACTGATTACAAGGTAAGATGGTACCAATAATTAGGAACTTCCATTTCTTATTTATTTATGACAAAAAATTATATAGGCCTATGGGCCTACCTAGTCAGACCTTTACGCTTGTTCCATAATGTCGATAGATATCCTTTATTTACAATTTTATTACTAGCAGAATTTATGTAGCATGCTGACTCACCTGTAAATTATGCTGTTGTTTTCACCACATCCTCGATGGCATATGTAGAACATTTTTCACTAAACTATTTGAAAACTTTCAACAAATTTGTTTCTCTCCGATTTTCAAACACTTTTCTTTGCAAAGTCTTATAATTATACAGAAGCAGCCATTTTAAACCACTGAAATTCCAACGTATTCTACATTGCGCATGAGTATACTGTATAAAACGCTCATTTAATCAATTAAAATTGCAATTATATGTTTTAAAATTCTCCTATATCACTTATATAGATATGTGCTAGATAATACAAATTTTTATTTTATTTATTTCGAATGTTAGAGAGAGAAATATATTTTCTTACTTGGTTAAAGGTAAAATCGTTATTCAACCAATGAAAATGCAGTCTTATATCTGCATTTTTTACATTAAAACTGGAACTTAGCTCGGAAAAAGATATAGCTAAAAGTTATACTATTCTGGATGTAAACTGTTTAGATATTTCAAATATAAATTATATACGAGTAAAAAGTGTGCAACATCAATAATAAGTGAAGATATCATTTAATTTAAATGTTTTAGTATGTAGGCTCCAAGTGAAGACATTTGGTATAATGTGAAGTGTTATGCCCATCGTTCAAAATATATATGTTTAAAATTATGAAGCATTTTTAATTGAAATAATCATCACACTATGGAGACCTGTTAGGGGGTCAAGTGAAGATACAGTTAACATTTGAAGAAACTACCAAATTTGAAAGAACTTCTAGACACAAATATCAGGAAACTTTAAGGCCCAAATGTTCCCTGATCAACGTCTGAACATCACAATCATATCATATCACATTATATTTGCATTGGTAAAAACCCGCTACAATAGAAACACACGCTTTAAAATATTAAAACGCAATATTACCTTGATATTACAGCATCTATAAATAAGATAAAAACACTCGATTTGAAACTAGTTTCTCACATAAAAACGGCAATAATGATATTAATATTTTTGTTGTAACATTATTTTAATATTGTATTTTTATGTTAATGTTTCCGATCTTATTTGTTGTACAAATTAATATTGTGCATATTACACAAAGTCAATAAAAACCCAAATCACCAATTTAAAATGTTAAAAGAGTCAACGCGTTTCAGTACCGACGCTACCATTATCAAGACTTAATGTTGACTCAATTACAGTGAATTACAGTCAATATTAAGTCTTGATAATGGTAGCGCCGTTACTGAAACACGTTGACTCTTTTAACTTTTAAAATTCGTGATTTGGGTTTTTATCGATTTTGTGTAATACAAGTTCATCATCAAGAAGATCCTATTTATTAAATACAATATTGTATACATATTTTCTGTGCTGAAAAGCTCCATTTGGAGACAAATTTGTAATATACCGTAATAATTTACTTTCATTTAAATAAAAAAAAGAAAACATTCATTTTAAACTTACGCTGAAATTATTTGAATGTAGGATAATACAATGTTATACAGACACACAGACACTCACACAGAGTAGAAAAGAACTTTTGGGAAAACTTTCACTTTGTTCGGGGATGTTGGATGAGTGATTTAAAGAATAAATGGTATCTCCTGGCTTATTGCAGAGTAATATTTGTTGATTTGTTATATATGCTATCATTTGTTATTTTTGTCCAAGACCGTGATAAGATGGGATGTGATAGTTTATAATTTTTAGAGAACCTACTTCCAGTGATGATTAGGTGATTATTTTTTTAAATATTTTTCTCTGCAATCTACCAGAATTCATCTTATCTCGGTCCTAAGGACATGCTACACATCAACACATTACTCTCTAGTCCTAGAAGGTCCGTAGCCTATCAGCCGACTTCTGTCCTCACAACCGTATATGATAATAATCAAAGAGGTGAACGATCAGCCAGTAAAGAGAGTGACATATCGTCAATATGTCGGTCATTATGGCTGATTTTCTCAATCTGCAGCCACTACTTATTGTAGATACTCAAATTCCTCATATTACTGGATGGACACCGGTTTCATACTAGCCGAATTTCCATGAGAGAAAAGATATTTTTTCCCTCGTGGACCTTGAACCAGCGCCTAGTGCCGTAGCTCTGCACCAAAGCCCGATGCTTTAAATCGCTAGGCTAAGGCGCGGGACATATAGTTCATTAAGGAAACACTTTACTCTTCTGGTGTTTAAATTAACAGCAATTACATGAGATATATTTGATTTGAAATAAATATAATCAGGTTCCGTTTTAAAATGCAGATAATTATGTTATAAAAGCAATTTAGAGGGTTTATAGACTTAAGTAGTTAAATTTAGAAAGTAGCGATATTTTTTGTCGATAACGTCGTGCTATAATGTTAATGAAAATTGATACTAGTACTTACTTCATGGAATCGTTTACCATAAGTCCTTCTTTTGCTGATATTTCTGTCCAGCCAATAAAATTGTTCTCTTTGTTTAATAATTCAATTTCCATTTGCTCAATTTGTCTCTGAAGCATGTCACACTGAAAAATATTTCCATTAGTTAGTATTTTACGACATATTTTTAATATTCAGTAATCAGCTATGGTAGATGTACCATCGGAGAAAGTGAAACACAACCCACCAAGGAGACAAAGCTGTATTGGGAAACACTATGGAGAATGCTATGATGATCTTGATGAAGATTTTCGGGCTGTCTCAAGACAACCCTTGAGGATGCCAGACGCAGTCTTTGGCGAAATGCCTCACGACCACGGCCTACAGCCCGAAAATCTTCATCAAGATCACCATAGCAACTCCGGCCGTAAAAGTCTACGTGAATACACTATGGATAATGGTTAACCGTCAAAATATTGTTGGTGTTGGATAAAACAAATACATGTAAAGTATACTTTTTGTTTTCAATTTACTTTCAGATGTATTAGCTTGCTTTTCATTCTTAGTTTAATAAATGAGTTTACATTTTAAAGGACGTAGGAGTGAAGATAGTCCATCGCCGTGGCGTAGTAGGTACAGTCCCTACTTACCAAACTGGCGATCCGGATTCGATTTCCGGCAGGGTAGGGAATTTTAAATCTCCACCATGGGCCTGCATGTGTGTCTTGTATTTGTGTGAACAAAAAAGTTAAAATATAATAACAAAAAAGAAAAAAAAATAGCAAACCGACAGGAAAAGGTAAAAAAAAGTAGTCTATAAAAAGTTTGAAAAAAAAAAGAATACAAATTTTTGCCTTTCCTCCCATAAAATAATCCTTTTAAGCATTTATTAATACAAAAGGACATACCTAAAATCTGCATATAATGAATTAGCTGGAATTATACATTCTACTGCATTTAATTGAACTGTAGTGTACAATTACTCACCAATACTGTTTTTCCTCAAAAGTATTCACAAAAACTAATGTCTATGTGTAAAGAAGATGATACAATTGATAAAATATTGTTTTATGAGTATGTTGTTGTAGATATGTTAAAGTTCGATCCTGATAAAACATGACATGAATGGACTTGTTGCAAGAGAATTACAGTTATGGAGACGATCAGCAATTAAATAAAAATAGTTAATCAATCTTCCAAAATCAATGGTTAAAATATTATATTTGATCTTAATATTCCTTAACGACTTTCTTAACATAATTTTTCATGGCAAAATTTTGCGGGTGAAAATTGAGAGGAAGACCAGCAAGACTGTTTTGGAAAATGCAACAAGAAATTTAGGATGCCAAAATTATCAAAAAATGAAACAAAAAACAAAATAGAATAATTTCACTGACAAGGCATTGCCTTTAGAAGAAGACGAGATATATAAAAAAGCCATCCTACCAAGTTTTTATTTTCATGTTTTCTGGATTGTCTTGTGCTCAAACCATCATTGTTTCTAATTTAATTTATTTATTCAGTATGGAAATATTTAAACAATAGAAACATTCTTAAAATACTTTTTTTGGACGATGTAACTATTGTGCTTGTTTTCATAGATCGAGTGTTGTCATTCCCACACCAAACCTTGTTGCTATGCAAACAAAAGAAAACGCAATACTTGTATGGAAAATATACTAACATATGCGGTAAGTGGAACTGCTAGAACCAAACACTTATTTTGAAATATTAAACGTGAAAATAGAATTGATACAATTATTAAATGCTATTGGATCTCCAGTATCCATTTTATTCAAATTAAATCTGTTTGCATTATTTATTTTTTTAGAACGAGACGAAAGTACTGTATAACTATCTTATCATTTTATAAGAGATTCGCTTTTACAATGTAAAATCTTCTCCGCAACATTAATCTTATTTGGAAGATAATTTTCCACATAGTCCTCCGCCACTTGAGAAGATCTCCATCCTCATCGAGTGCAAGAATGTCCGCTCCTCTCTCTTCAAACATAGTTGCAGAAGTTCTCTTTAACGGATGGCCCTCGAAAGACCCTGGGTTTATTAGTATTAGATAACTTACAATCTTTAAAAGTAATATAAAATTATGGAATATTCACCTGAAGGGTCCGTCTCCTCAACTTAATTAATTATTTAACTGTAGCGCTTTCGGGACTTGTCCCAATCATCGGCAGGATTCAAAACTGGTGTTTCACTGAAGATCTGGTAGAGGGGGTTGCATGTATTGGGTTCGTTTTCGTTTATCAGGCTGTCGTTGTTGTGAGCTGCTTTCATGATTTCCATCTCTTCGAGTACACGTTTATCTTAGCTGGATTATTTTCTCTGTGCATTACTGTTAGGGTGTTTTCAATATTTAACATGCGGTGTCCTTCATGGATAACGTGTTTTGCATAGCTTGATTTCCCTTCTGCGTGAATGAAGTCTCGAAAATGTTCTTTGAATCTGAAGTTAAAACTCCTGTTTGTCCTTACTATATAAAATTTGTGCAGTCCTTACATGTCAGTTTATAAACTCCTTTGCTGTTGAAAATGTTATTTTCTTCAATGGTATTGTTTATTATGTTGTTTAATTTGTTATTGGTTCTGTATGCTATTTTTACGTTTTTATCGGCTAATTTTGTCGTTTCGTTTCCTGTGTATGTAAATGTTATCCATGTTTTCTTGTTGTTTTCAGATTCTTTTTCTAGTTTAGTTAGAACAACATAACCAACATAACTAAACTAGAAAAATAATTTGAAAACAACAAGAAAACATGGATAACATTTACATACACAGGAAAAGAAACGAGAAAATTAGCCAATACACTAAAGAAAGCCGATAAAAACGTAAAAATAGCATACAGAACCAATAACAAATTAAACAACATAATAAACAATAACATTGAATAAAATAACATTTTCAACAGCAAAGGAGTTTATAAACTGACATGTAAGGACTGCAACAAATTTTATATAGTAAGGACAAACAGGAGTTTTAACTTCAGATTCAAAGAACATTTTCGAGACTTCATTCACGCAGAAGGGAAATCAAGCTATGCAAAACACGTTATCCATGAAGGACACCGCATGTTAAATATTGAAAACATCCTAACAGTAATGCACAGAGAAAATAATCCAGCTAAGATAAACGTACTCGAAGAGATGGAAATCATGAAAGCAGCTCACAACAACGACAGCCTGATAAACGAAAACGAACCCAATACATGCAACCCCCTCTACCAGATCTTCAGTGAAACACCAGTTTTGAATCCTGCCGATGATGGGACAAGTCCCGAAAGCGCTACAGTTAAATAATTAATTAAGTTGAGGAGACGGACCTTTCAAGTGAATATTCCATAATTTTATATTAATTTTGAATAATACCTCAACGGAACACATCATGAATCTTATAAAAGTTAATCTTCAAAAGCACTGCAACCATAGTATTAATTCCCGTTGCGAATCGACAAAAAAAATCTGCAGCTATACTATTTTAGCCCCAACGTATTTCCAAAAAAAAAAAAACAAAAAATCAACTTCTCCATCAGATTGAGCTATAATAGTAGAATATAGATAGATGTTCTTGCTTTCTGGTTTATTAATATTTACAACTGCATTTCTATTTTCGACATCGTCAACCATAATTCTGACCAATTCTCCTCTCCGACAAGCACTAGCAATTCCAAAAATCATCACTATCTTCGTAATTAAAATACGAACTTCATTCAAAAATTCTTTTTTTTTTTGTGGCTCGAAATCCATCTTTTATTTTTTTTTCAGGAAACCAAGCAATGTACTAAACAATGAAATATAAATTACCACTTTCAACTTTATAGTAGTTTTTACCCCGTTAAATACTCCGACCACAAACTGCCTGGAGACTTCAATCTCTAACTCTTTCTACAAAATAGCCAAGAAATTATTTTCAGTGCTTTGAACACATTTTCCGTTTATCCATTTTCTAAATGTATTATATAGGCCTTACAAACTCGTACCTGTTTAGTTTTTTTCAGGGATTAGTGCAATACATCTATTTTCCACGCTTCTTCTATTTTTACTTCCTCTTCTGTCATTCTAAAAATTATTGTGCATAATTTCCGATTACCAGACATAAACTGTCTTCTTTAAAAAACAATAGAAGGTATATAGCAACGAATTTCAAGTCCTCCTTTCTCATACCATACCAGATGACTTTCAAATCTCTCATATTTATATTAAACTAACTAACTCACTGGCACTATCGAACCTGCAGGTTCATGGCCGCGCGGCCATAAGCTCTCTAAATATCCCTCTCCTGAGCTAATATTTTCCAATTATCGTCTGTATAATCTATTTCCCTCAAACCATGGTTAATGTTATTCTACCACCTCATTCTTGATCTACCAACGCGTTATCCCTTTCGTTTTCCTACAAAAGGCTTCCATGCACATCTTTCATTCCTCATTCATGTCACATGTCCTATCCATCGTAATATACGAGATTTAACTGTTATTATTATATCTGACTTCCTATGAAGACCACGTAGTTCACTATTATGTAGTCTTCTCCTTTCACCTGTCTGTTCATCTCTCTTTGATCCAAAATTTTTCCTAAGCATTTTATTCTCAAATACTCGTAATATCCTTTCCTCCCTTAAAATAAGAGTCCATGTTTGGCATCCATAGAATATAACAGGGAGAATAATAGTTTTATATATTTTCAGTGTCCACCGCTGTGGTCTCGATGTAGCGTGCTGCCTTGTCACGCAGCGGGCTCGCGTTCGATTCCCGGTCGGGGCAGGCTCCTGGGTGAGGCTTTCTCGGGGTTTTTCCTCACCTGTAAGACAAATGTCAGGAAGCTTAGGGCCCAACGGTCCCCGAAAATCATCCGGCCATCATCATCATCCTTATCATTTTCATCACCATCCTTCACCGGTGTGGAAAGCAACGGGAAGCTACCATACCTATAATTCCCTAGTAAAACTGCAAAATATAGCATGAAAATGCTATGATTGCAGTGAAAGACCTGCCTTCGGGCAGAATTACTGTGGATGGATATTTTCAGTTTAACATTTCTTTTTTGAAAGGAGTTGGGACGAGAAGAGTCCATGATTGCATAATAGCATGCATTTCCAGAATTGAGCCTATGTTTATTTTTTTGTGCATCTCATTTCTCTTTGTAATTATGTTTCTAGGTACTTGAATTCAGCCACTTCTTCAAAATTTCCCTAATTATTAAATGTCCATTTCCATTATATAATGCATTCCTACGTGTGAACATATATTTAGTTTTATTGATGTTTACTTGCAGTTCCAATTTCTTAGAGTTACTCAATAGAGTGTGCACTTAGTATCACCTTTCTTTCGCGCACTAGTACCTGCATCGTCAGCATAAACTAACAACTTATTAATACCATTGAGTTGTAGCCTTCTTCATCCTCTAAAGATTTGATGGCATGCTGTAGTACAAAATTAATAGTAGAGGAGATAGTGCATCTCCTTGCTTTAACCCATTGTGAATTTCAAAATTATCCGAAAACTGTTTTGATTCACGCACCTTACTCTTTGTGTCATTTAGACACATTGGTATAAGTCTAACTTTTTAGGAATTCCTAGCTCCATCAGGATGCTATATAACTTTTCCCTCTTAGGTGAATCATATACATGTTTGAAGTCTACATGTAGTTAATGGGCAGTGATATGATTTATAATATTTTTTTATTTGTTTATTACTACATTTTAATTAATATTAACACCCATAGTCTAAAAATAGTATGCAATATACGTATTGTGAAGTGCCTTAATAGAATCTCGGTCATAAAAAAAAGTCAATTTCGTTTTTATTGTATTTCTCATCGATTCTTTAAGACACATTTCTCATACGTACATCGCAATATAATATATTTTATTCTATGTCTCATATGAGTACTCTACGGTCTTTGGCAAATGGAACATTATAGTACCATACACTGTGATGTCAATTTAACTAACTTTGTCTATCCTCTACTTAATTAGTACGGCAAATATTTTATTTTATTACGGTTGCATCCATCTTATATATTCAGAGTCAATTACAAGCTGACTTAGAGAGTTGTTTTAATTACAAGCTGACTTAGAGAGTTGTTTTAATTACAAGCTGACTTAGAGAGTTGTTTTAATTACAAGCTGACTTAGAGAGTTGTTTTAATTACAAGCTGACTTAGAGAGTTGTTTTAATTACAAGCTGACTTAGAGAGTTGTTTTAATTACAAGCTGACTTAGAGAGTTGTTTTAATTACAAGCTGACTTAGAGAGTTGTTTTAATTACAAGCTGACTTAGAGAGTTGTTTTAATTACAAGCTGACTTAGAGAGTTGTTTTAATTACAAGCTGACTTAGAGAGTTGTTTTAATTACAAGCTGACTTAGAGAGTTGTTTTTAATTACAAGCTGACTTAGAGAGTTGTTTTAATTACAAGCTGACTTAGAGAGTTGTTTTAATTACAAGCTGACTTAGAGAGTTGTTTTTAATTACAAGCTGACTTAGAGAGTGTGTTAATTACAAGCTGACTTAGAGAGTTGTTTTAATTACAAGCTGACTTAGAGAGTTGTTTTAATTACAAGCTGACTTAGAGAGTTGTTTTAATTACAAGCTGACTTAGAGAGTTGTTTTAATTACAAGCTGACTTAGAGAGTTGTTTTAATTACAAGCTGACTTAGAGAGTTGTTTTAATTACAAGCTGACTTAGAGAGTTGTTTTAATTACAAGCTGACTTAGAGAGTTGTTTTAATTACAAGCTGACTTAGAGAGTTGTTTTTAATTACAAGCTGACTTAGAGAGTTGTTTTAATTACAAGCTGACTTAGAGAGTTGTTTTAATTACAAGCTGACTTAGAGAGTTGTTTTAATTACAAGCTGACTTAGAGAGTTGTTTTAATTACAAGCTGACTTAGAGAGTTGTTTTAATTACAAGCTGACTTAGAGAGTTGTTTTAATTACAAGCTGACTTAGAGAGTTGGGAATTTTACTTGCAAAAATTCGTTTTTTCAGCGACTCTCTGGTTTAATTAATTAAATTCCAAATTTTTAAAACCAAAACTTATTACTAAATTTTATTTTCCTGTATAATTAATTTGTAATACTACCGTTAGACAGTGTATCTTGAGATCTTGGGTTCAAATCCCGGATCTGCTAGGAAATTTTATCTTTAATTGCATTAACTATTGCTTGCATGAGTATATTCATTTCAATACATTGTATAAGAATAAAATTAATTTAGAGTCATGTTCATTCTAAAACATATTGGGCATGCAAAGATTAGTAGACGAATAAAAATATTACACGATAATGTGCAATTATATAATAAAAATAATTACCAATCTTTGATGATCTTAAAGAAGATTTTCGGGCTGTAGTCCTTGGTCGTGAGGCTTGTCTTGAGACAACCCTTGAGGATGCCAGACGCAGTCTCTGGCGAAACGTCGGGGAACTACAAGCCTCACGACCACGGCCTACAGCCCGAAAATCTTCTTCAAGATCATCATAGCAACTCCGGCCATGAAAGTCTACGTGAATACAATTACTAACCTTATTTGCTAGAAGTATGCAGGGGATTGGACTGCCATCTGGAAGAGTACATTTTGTATCAATATCTCTTTTCCATTTCTTAGCATTTAGGAATGAATTCCGATTAGTTAAATCAAAAATGATGACACATCCATGGCAATGTCTGTAATATATTTTGGTCATCCAGGTAAATCTTTCTTGACCTGTAAAATAAAATCTAGTAAGCATTGAATTTTGACAACTTTGCATCTAAAGATGCGATTAATTTTGCCGTGACAGTAGCATCGGAATCCGTACAAATGAAATGAATGGACTATTTCGTAGCATATAAGGCGGACTGTTGATGAAATGGCTTGGTTTTTCCGCACCCGTATTGTTCCTTAGTCGAGTATTCGCAACACGTTCCTGTAGCATATGAATGTTCTAGAGAAAGAGCTCATGACCATTGTTAGAGAAAGTATTCACTATGGATGAAAGAACGGACCACAGGTTAATCTAACTATACGACTACAGATTGTAAACTGTATCAAATGCTATGGATTACGTGCTATAGATTATGTTTATGGTATATATATATATATTTATTTATTTATTTATTTATTTATTTATTTTGTATTGCAACTACTAACGATATACTTCGTTAGTGTCTCCTACATGGTTATTTTTTATAATACGGAATTGGTTTTATATTATGAAAATTAGTTTTATATTCAATATTGATAAAATTTGGTAAATGGTCATCATATTTACGTCGTTAATATGACTGCAAAACGGAAGTGTTGGTATTCGGGTGAAGATGAACTGCCAAACAACACTCGCTGATCGGTTTTTTTATCTTCGGTAAGTGTTTAAATCAACACTTTTAAAATTCATATTAAAGCACCGTTCAGGTTATGTAATAAGATGTTAAATATAAAATTGGTACCTGGTAAGTCAGTCGTCCTCAACTATATTATTAAATAGTTCCAATATGGAGGCCTTTCAAAATCACTATTTCATCTTCTGCATTTTAACTGGTACCAAGGTACTAAGTGTTTAAAGCTACATTCTTTTTTAAAGTTTTGATATATTTAGGTAGGTCAGATTTGGATTTGGGTAGATTAGTTATATTTAGTTTACATTATAAGTTGATTTTAATTTTTATAGGTTTTTTCCTTTTATAGTTTTTTTTTCTTTCTTTCCTTTAGATTTTAATATTATAATGATATTGTGAAAAGAATAGATTTTGGTTAGATGTTATGACAACAACCTGCATCCCGGCGGAATTGAAACAATGACAGTGAAATATGGTCATATCAAGTAGGGATATAAGGTACAAATATTTGAAAATAAGATTCTTAAGCAAATATTTGGCCCCATAAAGGACGAGAATGTTGAATTGGAAATTTTTACAATGTTGGCATCTGTAAGTCATATCATTGTCCTAATATTATCAGATTTATTAATTCTAGCAGATTGAGATGGGAAGGCCGTATGTACTCGAATGCTTGACAGTAGATATGTTTGAATTATTAAGAAAATTGAGAAACCGACGGGAAATACTAGGCATAGGTGGAATAATAATATTAGGATAACTTTTAGGGAACTGGATATCGGTTATATGAACTAAAACTAGAATATCAGAGGTTAAGAATTAATGGACATCCTTAGCGAATATAGCAATGAACCTGTGGGTTCCTTAAGTCATAAGGTTAGTTAATTAGGGTTTAAAAATATGTCCAGGTCTTACAAGCCATTTTATAGAGTCTGGTACAATGAAAACTGTTATTATGCAGATACTTTTAAGGTATCTCCGGGGTTTCGCAGGTCTCTATAATAAATACATGGTGGAAACATTGGTATCTATTGAAGTTTCACACATACCTTACAGGTGTTCCATATGCGTATCGTTGGTGACATGGCAGACATCAAACCTGTAGCCCAGTTACTCCCATACACTACACAACATTTGACACCTTATTTAATCAACAATTATGTCTGCTTTCCACTGATAAAATTTACAAGTTACTCTATGTCATGTATGTAAACTTTGAAAGATCCTCTATCCTCAGATACAAATGTTTCCATCATGTCTGTTATGATTAACGTTCTATTGACCCCCGAAATTTCGGAAAGGCTTTAGAATTGGTCTCTATACGTGGTTATAATTATTGAAAATATGAGAAGAAATAAAACTAATTTCCTTTAACCCTTAAATTGTAAATACACCGTATAAGATGCATTTGTTTAATTTATATAATATTTTTAATAAAGTAGCTGAAAAATAATAAGTAATTAAATTTGTTTCATGTCTTTTATGTCTTTCAGGCTAAATGGCCGTGGTCTGGTTTTATTAACACTCAACGTTTCGTCTATTACAGCGGTAGACATTCGCAGTAGTGACGAAACGTTGAATGTTAATAAAACCAGACCACGGTCATTTAGCCCGAAAGACATAAAATACACGAATCAAGACACCTGTCATGAAAGTCTACAATTTTACATAATTAAATTTGTGTTGAATTATGCAATATAGAATAATAATTTAAAGTTATACCTTATTTCGTTTTCACTGCGGTTCGATACATTTAAATAAACCTTCTTCTTCTTCTCCCTTTCATGTGATAGACCTAGGGTTCTGTTTCGGTCTCAATCCAACGTTTGAAGGGTCTGCCCAAAGATCTCTTGCCTGGTGGCTGGTAATTTAACATTTGACGTGGTATTCTTGTTCTGCTCGTTCTTCTTCCGTGAGATTTCCAGTTGTTTCTATATTTTTATACATATTCGTTCGTAATTCTTTGAGAATCTCAGAATTCCTTTTATGGTCTGTTCTTGAGTAACCTGCAGTACGTCTCATAAATTTCATTTCTGCTGCAGTTAGCCTTGGTTCATCTATATTGCGAATTGTCCAGGTCTCACTGCCGTAACATAATATGGGTCTGGGCAGTGTTTTATAAATTCTAGTCCGTGTGCGTTACTGTACTGTGTTTGGTTTGAAAATATTATTTATAATTCCTGTTACTCTGTTGAATTATATATTTTTTTGTCTAAAATATTGTTCCTCTTCGTATATAACTTGGTATCCGAGGTAGTTAAATGTGTTAATTTGTTCTAATATTTTGTTATTATTAATAGTAATTTTACTGCGAAATGGGTCTTTTCCTAGGAAAGCCATGACTTTAGATTCAAATAAATTATACGAGAAATTAATGTTTCTCCAATTTAAGGGTTAAATAGATTTCAGCATATTTCCCGACATTTCCCTTCTCAGTAGATATTATACTTACATTTGGTGTTAATTTAAAGACTGTAGTAGACTTACTGAGCTATTTAGCTGACCTGGTAGCGTTTGAAACTTGTATTCGTGACGTCTGTTGTTCAAACCCCCGTGCTGACAAATTTGGATGATTTTTTATTGTTTGCTTGTTTCCTCAGACGTTACGTTCTCAATAAAGGCCTTAGGAGACACTTGGGGTAATAAGAGATTAAGACTCGCATCTTTCTTGACAATCGGGGAAGATGTAGAGGATTGTCACCCCTGCATGACGGGCGCTTTTACTCCCAGAACATAGCCTGCTACTCATTTCCATTAGATGCTGGGTCGATTCCAGGGCCGTGTTCTTCCAGAAGGTTTAGGCCAGTTCAAAAATCCTGACCCTCATCAGGAATGAACTTGCACCTTTCGGCTTGCGTTAGGTAAATGCTGGTTTAAAATTGCATTATCAGGAGCTTAATTAATCATAATCGCCATTTAATAACATTCAAAATAAATATAAAATATAAAATAAAAATTTAGACGAACTCAAAATCAATAATAAGAAAATTATACACAAATACAAGAGTAATGATAAACAAAGGACAATTAAATTAACTAAAATAAATCTTAGTCGAGAAGATAATAAATTAGTCCAGTTTGGATATATAATTTCCCTCGAACCCATAAAAAAGTAAATAAAAACAAAATATAAACCAATTTGACATAGCTACAAAATGCACGAAAAAATATGAAACCCATATTTAAAATTAAATCGCGATATTCTATACACATGCACATTAGAATTTCACAGTGTGTTGTTGTGTATGTATACAACCAATTCCAGATTCATGCACCTTTAAGTAAGAACTGAGTAAAAATACCGGAGTTAAAATCTCACAAATTAAAGAAAATTAATATGATAGGGTCGGCCAATGGTTATGTTTCTTTCTCTAGTCCCAAGGATCCCGGGTTCTAACCCGCTCGGGGTCAATGGATTTTTAAGGATAATCAAATCCAAGGCATTAGTCTTACGAGAGAGACTTTAAGCCATGATTCCGCAGTCTGAGGATTTTCGTCTTGTAGAAGAACATCGATCCTACACAGTGCCTCTGAGCAAAATTTAATCGGTCTTCGCCATCCAAGTAATACATTAGTTCCCTGCTAGATGTCCCCTTGAAGCGATTACTAACCATATGCCACTCACTGACATATATAGGTAAATAAACGTAACTAAATTAGCCTGGCTAAGAAACTCTTCACTAAGGAAACACGACGGAGGGGATTAATCAAGATGGTAGTGCTGAACTTAGTACTTTCTTAAATATTAATTTCAAAATTTTCAGAATTCAGGATAGCACAAAATAACTATAATTTTGCGCAAGATGCCCAATTTTTGTTGATATCAAACTTGTATTTCATAATTTACAAATATTAAAAAAAGTAGTAGGCTAGGTCTACTCTTTCATGGAATCTTTTACAAGGTAGCATCAAGTTTCTCTCTCTCTTTCCCTATCTCTATCTCTCTGTGTCTTATTTTAAGCATGTAAATATACAACATCATCACACGGATAGGCTATACTTCTATGATACAATGTGCCACTGAACGGCGACATAATCGATCACGATGTTGACATGAATGATGTAAGCATGATGTCAAAATGAGTTAATATGCTTGCAGTGAAGGATGGTCGAACTGTAGTTAAGTGCATTGTATAATCTAATGTTAACATAGAACGGCCTATTAATGAATGTCCACATAGCAAATGTTTGTTGGATCACAGCGGTAGATGGGGGATTTAAGCTTTTTTCCTCACTAGTGGAGTTGCTCATCTGTGATTTATCATATATGTATACATAAGTGGATTAAAAGCTCAGTAAAACTGCACCGCTGTGGTCTCGAGGTAGCGTGCTGCCTTGTCACACAGCGGGCCCGGGTTCGATCCCCGGTCGGGACAGTTTTTCTGGGTGAAGTTTTTTTCGGGGGTTTTCCTCACCTGTAAGACAAATGTCAGAAAAACTTTAAATCATATGGTCATCATCATCATCCTTATCATTATCATCATCCTTCACCGGTGTGGAAAGCAACGGGAAGTTACCACACCTACAATCCTCTAGTAAAGCTGCAAAGCATATCATGAAAATTCTATGATTGCAGTGAGGGATCTGCCCTCTGGCAGAACTACTATGGATGGATATATATATATATATATATATGCCAAGATAAGAAAAAGAAATGTCTGGACGGGATTTGAACCCGGACCTCTGAGTTGATATCTCAGTGCGCTACGGGGTTCAAATCCCTTCCAGGCATTTATTTTTCTTATCTTGTCATATTAAGCTTGCATTGCTCAATGTGAAAAAGGTTTAATTATAACATCAAAAAAGCGTCACTGCTATAAAGTAAAAATAGTATCTTTATATATATACCCGGAATAACATATATATAT
Organism: Diploptera punctata; assembly: GCA_030220185.1. Lineage (NCBI taxonomy): Eukaryota > Metazoa > Arthropoda > Insecta > Blattodea > Blaberidae > Diploptera > Diploptera punctata. The sequence goes on along the minus strand of JASPKZ010003087.1, from coordinate 1,438,215 downwards.
ATACCTAATAAGTTTGTTTGAAGACTTGCATAATGAGCAAGAAATTTTCCTTCTTTTTTTTGTACAAAAAAAGAAACAAATACATATAGCCTTAGAAGATATGATTGACAGATTAACTGGTTGTATTAATTAAACCTATTTAAAATGCTGCTATAAATGGTTATGCATAAAAGTTTACCTGCAATATCCCACAATTGTAATTTGAGAGTTCGTTCTTCAGACCACTTTACAGTTTTCAGAGTAAAATCAACTCCAACTGTGCCTTTATAACAACTACTGAATGAATTCTCGACATAACGTTGAACAAATGATGTTTTTCCAACATTAGGATCTCCAACTATTATAACTTTATAAAGCTCTTCTTCCATTGTGGTAGTTGCTGCGAATAACATAATTATGTAATTAAACAGTATCATTGAACAAATTCAAGTTTTTATAAGGACATTATTATAACTTGAGACGGAAATATATCCTTTCATTATATATTTAATTATTAGATATTTAATTACAGGAATATTCATAGTAATTATAGATGGATTACACAGTTATAAAAATGTTCTGTAGCCCAGTAACATTTTTTCACATGGGAAAGGAAAATTTCCAGGCCACACCTTAAAAATAACAAAGCAGATTAGTGTGTAAATTCCTATTGTATCGACCACATACAAGACGGAAGAAACAATAAAACTCACCTAGAACACGATGAGAAGATGAATTCTGAGAGCGGAACAGGCCGACGGCATACTATAAAGATTATGATCTAATAAAGAAGGGGTTAAACCCGAGGAATCCGAGATATTAAGTTTGTTAGTAAACGGATATCATACATAATTCTAAAGGGTAAACGACATGATTTTCCATCCATCCATAGTAATCCTTCACAGCAATCATAGCATTTTCATGCTATGCTTGCAGCTTTACTAGGGAATTGTAGGTGTGGTAGCTTCCCGTTGCTTTCCACACCGGTGATGGATGATGATGATAATGATAAGGATGATGATGGTGATGATGGCCATATGATTTCGGGGACCGTTTGGGCCTTAAAGTTTTCCTGACATTTGTCTTACAGGTGAGGGAAAACCCCGATAAAAACCTCACCAGAAAAACTGCCCCGACCGGGGATCGAACCCGGGCCCGCTGTATGGCAAGGCGGCACGCTACCTCGAGACCACAGCGGTTGACACATGATTTTATAATTGTAAATTTACATGCCCCTACAGAAGATAAAGATGACAAGATCAAGGACGAGTTCTATGAAGAATTAGAATGCGTATTTGATAGCCTTTCACGATATCATATGAAAATTCTCTTATGAGATTTTAATGCAAAAGTGGGGCGGGAAGATATATGCAAACCAACTATAGGCAAATTCAGTCTTCATGAAGATAGTAACGACAACGGGGTTAGATTAGTCACATTTGCCACATCAAAGAATCTCATTGTTAAGAGCACAACATTTCAGCATAAGGATATTCATAAATACACCTGGACGTCCCCAGATGGAGAAACTCGGAACCAGATAGATCATGTATTAGTGGATAAACGCTGGCACAGTAGCATCATCGATGTTAAATCAGTTAGAGGGACAGACTGCAATTCGGATCATCATCTGGTCAGAGTGAAAATCAGACAACGGCTATCGCTTATGAGACGAACAAACGCTAAAGATGATTCTGTAAAATTTGAATTAAAAGACTTGAAAAAAGCTGAAATGCGGCAAGAATACCAAATAAAAATTGCTAATAGATTTGAAGTACTGGAATCTTCAGATGACAATGTGGCAAAGCGAAGAAGAAACTGAAATAAATAAAGAATGGGAGGCTATAAGAGATACTATTAAATTGTCAGCATCAGAAAGCATTGGTTGTTTAAAAAAGAGGCAAAACAAGAAATGATTTGATGAGGAATGTGCCGACATTGTAAAGAAAAGAAAGCTAGCAAAAATGAAATGATCACACGAGCCAAATGAGGTAACTTTAGAGCAATTGGATAGTATTAGACGGGAAACCACCAAGTTACTAAAGAGTAAAAAGAGGGAATATTTGAGGGAGAAGATTAATGATCTTGAAATGAATGCAAAAAATAGGAACATTAGAGAATTATATCAGGGAATTAGTATAGAGAAGAAAGGGTTTCAGGCTAGAACAAACATAATTCGGAATGAAAATGGGGATATGATTGCAGATTCCAGGAGTATATTAAATAGATGGAAAAGTTATTTTAATCAGTTATTAAATGTAGGCTACATACAGAACAGGACATTGAGGAGGATAATTTACAGACAGCAGAAATGCTAGTCGCAGAACCAAATGAATTAGAGGTTGAAATGGCGAATGAAAAATTGAAGATGTATATAGCATCAGGTTCAGATGAGATTCCAGCAGAACTGATAAAATCAGGGGGAGAAAAATTGATGGACAAGATACGCTGGTTGCTTAGTATGATTTGGGAAAAAAAGAAGTTCTTCCAGATGAATGGAAGGAATCAATTATCGTACCAATTTATAAGAAAGGAGATAAAACTGATTGCAACAACTACAGGGGCATCTCGTTACTTTCAACTTCGTACAAAATTCTAACAAATATATTAGTAAGCAGACTTACTCCCTTTATTGATGACATTCTAGGAGATCATCAATGTGCATTTAGAAGAAACAGGTCTACAACAGATCAGATGTTTAGTATAAGACAGATTTTAGAAAAGAAATGGGAATATAATAGTACTGTACATCAACTATATGTGGACTTCAAAAAAGCATATGATTCAATTAAGAGGGGGAAATTATATGGTATCCTGCTGGAGTTCGGAATTCCTAAAAAGTTAGTTAGACTTATAAGAATGTGTCTAAATGGCACAAAGAGTAGGGTGCGTGTAGGTAAACAGTTTTCGGACACTTTTGAAATCCAGAATGGGTTGAAGCAAGGAAATGCACTATCTCCTCTACTATTAAATCTTTAGAGAATGAGGATGGCTTACAACTGAATGGTATTAATAAGCTGTTAGTTTATGCTGATGATGTATTATTATTGGCCGATAGCGAGGAGATACTAAAGGACAACACACACACACTATTGAGTAACACTAAGAAATTAGGACTGGAAGTAAATATCAATAAAACTAAATATATGGTCACACATAGAAATTCATTAAATAATGGAAATGGACAGCTAATGACAATGAAGGGAAATTTTGAGGAAGTGGCTGAATTCAAATACCTAGGAACAATAATCACAAATAGGAATGAGATGCACAAAGAATTTAAACATAGGCTCAATTCTGGAAATGCGTGCTATTATGCATTGCAGAGACTCTTGATGTCCCAACTCCTTTCAAAAAACGTAAAACTGAAAATATATAAAACTATTATTCTACCAGTTATATTATATGGGTGCGAAACATGGACTCTTACTTCAAGGGAGGAAAGGAGATTACAAGTATTTGAGAATAAAGTATTTAGGAACATTTTTGGACCAAAGAGAGATGAACAAACAGGTGAATGGAGAAGACTACATAACAATGAACTATATGGTCTTTATAGGAAGCCAGATAAAATAAGAATAGTTAAGTCTCGTAGACTGCAATGGGCGCACTGAGCTACAAGCCGGAGGGTCGAGGGTTCAAGTCCAGTTGTGGTCAGGATTTTTAAACTGACCCAAACCCTCTGGCGGCACTATGGCCCTGGGGATGGGTAGGACATGTTGCACGTATGCGGTATGAAAGACTTGCATGGAAGCTTCTTGCAGGAAAGCCAGAGGGAAAACGCCCAGTTGGTAGACTAAGAATGAGGTGGGAGAATAACATTAACTATGATATGAGGATAGTAGATTATACAGGAATGATTGGAAAGGATTAACTCAGGATAGGGATGTATGGAGAGCTTATGTCCGCGCGGCCATCAACCTACGGGTTCGATAGTGCCAGTGAGTAATTAAGTAAGTAAGTTAAACCCGAGGAAAGTCCGCACATATTAGTTTAGGAGTGGTCCTTTCAAAACAGCTTAAAGGAGTGCTGTTCGTGAATGTCCAGACACCCTAGGTAACGAGATCAAAGTCCTCCGCTGAGAAAAACAACCTCCCCGCAAACTGTGTGAAGGTTCCAAAAAAATATAGAATGTAGAAGTTGTGGACGTGATTGATTTTTGCCAATGAATGTATGTATTTTAATGATTGTTGTGTGAAGAGAGCCAATCGGATGATTGTCGTAATAAAAATCACCGCCTTTAGATTCTCAAAGACGGTCTTGTATTTATTCTAAAAGAAAATTTTACTCGTCACTTTATCTGAGACTTGCGTCTTCAGCATTTTTTTCTTTTCTGACGTCCCTTCGTCGGAGAAGTATTAATCATCTCTTGCCGTCGTGCGATAGGCGAGAATTTGAAAAGTCGCGAAAACATTATAAATCTACTAGATAAACGTGTACAAGATTACACTAATGTCAATATTAATGATCGGGATAGGAAATCGGACCACAAATAAGGTAGTATTTATGTGTATAAGGGTTAATAACGCATAAGTACCATTGAGAATCTCAAGCGCGACAGTTTAATTGATTTATGTCAGATCTAGGATGTAAGTTGTAAGTGTTGTTCCAGTTTGATTTTCTGATATAAAATAATTAATAAAAAATAATTCCTCATCTACCTTAATAATCGTAGTTGTCTTCACTGATGATCGTGTTGTCCCCGGAAGCTCATTGCTCTACTGAATCCCAACGCTCCTAGTAACCCCGCATACAAATGGTGTCGAGTGATTTCTGAACTCTATGCTTCTGAACCTATTAGTTTGTGTCGACGGTACACCAGAACTCATTACCCTTCAAACTTTATAACCCTTTGCCCAGCTCAATGATTTCTACTAGTTAGCTGTGGAGAGACATATTCATTTTGGGGTATTTAAATTGAAAAATGGCATATGTGGAATAGGTATGGTCACTTCTTTGAAAATAATGTGAAATAAATTACATCAGAATCTGGTTGTTTTGTAATTACGAATTTCTTCATAAAATAATTAAGCAAATATACAATATATATATATATATATATATATATTAATCTAATCTTAATACAACATATTATGGAGATGGTATTGTTTACAATGTCCATAACATATATTTCTAAAATCAATATATTAAGAAACCGTATTAATTAGGCAATTTATAATTTTTAAAATCCAGCTGAAAGTATGATGCCAATGTTTGAAAAAATATTACATATTGCTTAAATAAAACAATATACACACAGAGAAAGTAGTATCATTGATTAAATATAGGAATTCTAATGTTCCAATACGAATAAAAGTATATTTGTTCAAATTTATTAAATTTCTACCTTATTTGCCTATTTATTTTCTTATTACTCTTTCTCTCTACTTTATATCTGAAGAAAACATTCCCCCATAGCCTATGCCGTAATAATTTTAATTAAATAACGACAAGAAAAAGAGTTTTATACTTTTAAAAATAATTTATTTTAATTTTGATCTTCCCATTACATTTTTCGCAGTAATTACCGAATTTGAATATTTTTTTTAAACTCACTAATAGCTAATTTATTAAATATTTAAGTTAGAATTTTAATTATAGAATTTGAAAAGTCGCGAAAACATTATAAAACTACTGGATAAACGTGTACAAGATTACACTAACGTCAATATTAATGATCGCGATAGGAAATCGGACCCCAAATAAGGTAGTATTTATGTGTATAAGGGTTAATAACGCACAAGTACCATTGAGAATCTCAAGCCCGACAGATTAATTGATTTATGTCAGATCTAGGAGGTAAGTTGAAAGTGTTGTTCCAGTTTGATTTTCTGATATAAAATAATTAATAAAATAACAATTCCTCATCTACCTTAATAATCGTAGTTGTCTTCAGTGATGATCGTGTTGTCCCCTGAAGCTTATTGCTCTACTGAATCCCAACGCTCCTAGTAACCCCGCATAAAAATGGTGTCGAGTGACCTCTGAACCTATTAATTAGTGTCGACGGTACACCAGAAATTATTACCCTTCAAACTTTACAACCCTTTGCCCAGCTCAATGATTTCTACTAGTTAGCTGTGGAGAGACACATTCATTTTGGGGTATTTAAATTTTAAATGTCTTCTCGACTATTTAAATTCAAAAATGGCATAGGTGGAATAGGTATGGCCACTTCTTTGAAAATAATGTGAAATAAATTAAAATCTGGTTATTTTGTAATTACGAAATTCTTCATGAAATAATTAACCAAATATGCAAAGATACAATATATATTAATGTAATCTTAATACAACATATTATGGAGATGGTATTGTTAACAAAATCCGTAACATATATTTCTAAAATCAATATATTAAGAAACCGTATTAATTAGGCAATTTCTAGATTTTAAAATTCAGCTGAAAGTATTATGTCAATGTTTAAAAAATATTATATATTGCATAAATAAAACAATATACACACAGAGAAAGTAGTATCATTGATTACATATAGCAATTCCAATGTTCGAATACGGATAAAGTATATTTGTTGAAATTTATTAAATTTACTTACTACTTTATTTGCCAATTTATTTCCTTTCCTTATTACTCATTCTCTCTATTTTATATCTGAAGAAAAAATTCCCCCATATGCCGTAATAATTTTATATATAATATAACATCGATAAAGCGTCACTGCTATAAAGTAAAAATATTCTCTTTAATTTGCTTACTTGTTATAGTCAGCTACTAGATGGTAGTGAAGACCGAGTTCTCACATCTAGTAATAATGGAGAATATAATACATATATAAGAAAAATAAGTGTTTGAATCGGATTCGCCTGGTGGTGTAATGGATATCGCGCTGAGTTACAGACTCAGAGATCCGGGTTCGAATCCCGTCCAGGCATTTATTTTTCTTATCATACCATATTAAGCTTGCATTGCTCAATGTTAAGCATTTAATTATAACATCGATAAAGCGTCACTGCTATAAAGTAAAAATATTCTCTTTAATTTGCTTACTTGTTATAGTCAGCTACTAGATGGCAGTGAAGACCGAGTTCTCGCGACATCTAGTAATAATGGAGAATATAATAAATATATAAGAAAAATAAGTGTTTGAATCGGATTCGCCTGGTGGTGTAATGGATATCACGCTGAGGTACAGACTCAGAGATCCGGGTTCGAATCCCGTCCAGGCATTTATTTTTCTTATCATACCATATTAAGCTTGCATTGCTCAATGTTAAACATTTAATTAGAATATATATATATATATATATAAATCTAATTTTAATATTTCATATTATGGAGATGGTATTGTTTACAATATCCGTAACATATATTTCTAAAATCAATATATTAAGAAACCGTATTAATTAGGCAATTTCTAATTTTTAAAATCCAGCGGAAAGTATTATGCCAATGTTTAAAAAATATTATATATTGCATAAATAAAACAATATACACACAGAGAAAGTAGTATCATTGATTACATATAGGAATTCTAATGTTCGAATATGAATAAAGTATATTTGTTGAAATTTATTAAATTTACTTACTACTTTATTTGCCAATTTATTTTCTTATTACTCTTTCTCTCTATTTTATATCTGAAGAAAAAATTCCCCCATATGCCGTGATTATTTTAATATAATATACCGACAAGAAAGAGTTTTATACTTTTAAAAATAATTCATTATAATTTTGGTCTCCCCATTACATTTTTCGCAGTAATTACCGAATTTCAACAATTTTTTTAAACTCACTAATAGCTAAATTATTAAATATTTAATTTAGAATTTTAATTAGAGGATTTGAAAAGTCGCGAAAATATTATAAATCTACTAGATAAACGTGTACAAGATTACACTAACGTCAATATTAATGATCGCGATAGGAAGTCGGACCCCAAATAAGGTAGTATTTATGTGTATAGGGGTTAATAACGCACAAGTACCATTGAGAATCTCAAGCGCGACAGATTAATTGATTTATGTCAGATCTAGGAGGTAAGTTGAAAGTGTTGTTCCAGTTTGATTTTCTGATATAAAATAATTAATACAAAAATAATACCTCATCTACCTTAATAATCGTAGTTGTCTTCAGTGATGATCGTGTTGTCCCCTGAAGCTTATTGCTCTACTGAATCCCAACGCTCCTAGTAACCCCGCATAAAAATTGTATCGAGTGACCTCTGAACCTATTAATTAGTGTCGACGGTACACCAGAACTTATTACCCTTCAAACTTTATAACCCTTTGCCCAGCTCAATGATTTCTACTAGTTAGCTGTGGAGAGACATATTCATTTCGGAGTATTTAAATTTTAAATGTCTTCTCGATTATTTAAATTGAAAAATGCCATAGGTGGAATAGGCATGGCCAATTCTTTGAAAATAATATGAAATAAATTACATCAGAATCTGGTTGTTTTGTAATTACGAATTTCTTCATGAAATAAATAACCAAATATGCAAAGATACAATATATATATATATATATATATATAAATCTAATCTTAATACAACATATTATGGAGATGGTATTGTTTACAATATCCGTAACATATATTTCTAAAATCAATATATTAAGAAACCGTATTAATTAGGCAATTTCTAGATTTTAAAATTCAGCTGAAAGTATTATGTCAATGTTTAAAAAATATTATATATTGCATAAATAAAACAATATACACACAGAGAAAGTAGTATCATTGATTACATATAGCAATTCCCATGTTCGAATACGGATAAAGTATATTTGTTGAAATTTATTAAATTTACTTACTACTTTATTTGCCAATTTATTTCCTTTCCTTATTACTCATTCTCTCTATTTTATATCTGAAGAAAAAATTCCCCCATATGCCGTAATAATTTTAATATAATGTACCGACAAGAAAAGGAGTTTTATACTTTTAAAAATAATTTATTATAATTTTGGTCTCCCCATACATTTTTCGAATTAATTACCGATTTTGAATAATTGTTTTAAACTCACCAATGGCTAAATTATGAAATGTTTAATTTAGTAAGGTTATCACCATTTTCGTGTCTAGCTGTTCTTCTCAATTGCATAATATACACTATTCATTGCTTATATTCACGTAGTCACACATATATCACTATAGGCCCTGCTTAAAAATATCACTATACCTAAATTAAAATTTAATCTCTCTGAATTAACACTAATTTTTAATTTGCACCCCTCTCTCAATGTGATATAAATTTATAAGACCTCTTATAATCAGCCCTAACATATTTACTGTATGATGTTACAGTGCTTGGCGACTTTCAATATTATTTCGTAATATTGTTCCCCTAACATCACTCAAATGGAGATACTGCGATTTTTTTTCGAATCGCTTAAGAGTCATTGCTTGTCTTACAATAGGACATACACAAATATCATCTAGAAAATAGTCTCTAATTTATGTAAATTTACTATAACTCAAAATAGATATAAGATGGTATCCGTGAATATATTCAATAGTCTTGAAGACGGTATAAAGTTTCTTCTTGTTTCAAAATTTAAAAATAAATGAATCAGTATTGACTTTGAACCCTCTTTATACTGTCCATGAATATACACTGCTAAAAAAAATTAGGGGATATTGTAGAATAACCTATTAAGACTATGTTTTTAGGAACAGTATTAGATGCAATCACATTCTATTACTCCAAAAGAATGTAAACAAGAGTTTGAAGTCATTACGTAACCTCTGTACCACACCAGATGTCAAAGAGATCCTGATTAGGAATATGGCAAACAAACAAAGCAACCTTAACATGGGTGAAAATGTTTCTTTAGTATGGTGTATGGTCTCCTCGAACGGCCAGCACTGCCTCACACCTGTATGGCATTGATGCAATGAGGTTAGCAATGAGTTCTTGGGGGATACGTGGCCACTCTTCCATAAGAGCAATGTGCAGCTCTGGAACAGTTGTGGGAGGTGCTGGTCTGCCTGCAATGCACCTGCCTAATGCATCCCACACATGCTCAATCGGATTTAAGTCCGGGGAGGAAGCTGGCCATTGCATATGCTCGATACCCTCCACTTCCAGCATGTCGTCCACCAAGCCAGCTCTGTGCGTCGTGCATTATCGTCCATAAAAAGAATAGAATCACCTATGGCATCAGCATAAGGCACGAAAAAAGGTCGGAGAATCTCATCTCTATACTTTACCGCAGTCAAAGTACCACCTTGGATAACGTAGAGGTCCGTACGTCCACCACTACTGACTCCTGCCTACACCATCAATCCACCGCCACCATATGGGGATCTTTCACATACAAAAGCTGGATTGTTTCGTGTCCCTTTTTCTCTCCAGATGAATACACGCCGACTATCACATTCCATGTTGAATCGCGACTTATCAGAAAAAAGAACTGATCTCCATTCAGCATGCCTCCACCCACGATGTTCCTCCGCCCAGTTTCCTCCGCCCAGTTTCTGCGATCTCTACGGTGTTGTGGAGTTAACCTGGTACACACCATGGGCCTACGGGCATAGAGACCACTTCCATGCAGTCGATTAGGGACAGTTTGAGTTGACACCCTGCGTCCTGTTGCTGTTTGAAGTGTATTTCGCAGTTGAGTTGCATTCTGCTGTCTATTCCGACGGGCTGTTAACAAGAGGTAACGGTCATCCCTTGCTGTTGTTGCCCTTGGTCGACCTTGTCCGGCTCTTCTGTGAACAGTATGTTCTTTGAAAATGATTCCAAAGACTGGAAATCACGCTTTGAGACACCCCAATGGCTTGTGCCACCTCTTGTTGTGTCTGTCCAGCTTCCATCCTTCCTATGGCCCTCCAAGCCATTGGTTCAGGTAAATCACACATTGTCGAGGCATCACTGTCCCTAAGGCAAGTCATTCACTAACTGAAAACTGGACTGGATTTAAAAACAGCAACAAAACATTCACCCCCACACCACCCTTTCACATTAACAGTACAGACACTGCCCTCTGGTGTGGTACCGAGGTTACGTAACACCTTCAAACTCTTATTTACATTATCTTGGAGTAATACAAAGTGATTGCATCTAATACTATTCCAAAAAACATAGTCTTAATAGGATTTTCTACAATATCCCCTAATTTTTTTGAGCAGTATATTAGCATTGCCTGGTTGAAAACGCCGCATTAATTATGTACTAATTGACGTCATATATTGTACTATGTTTCTGACAATAAAAATATCTGTCAAAATAATTAAAATTCCAACTTAAGCTTTAATTTCATTTGGATATGTTTCCACCCATTTTAGTTATATTTATTTTTTTCTTTCAATTTTCGCAGCATATTATTTTCTTCTGAAATGAGGACATAGAAATTACTATCTATAGGCCTGAATAGTGGGGGAAAATTTTTTCCTTTGTTCCAGCCTCCAAACGATGTACAACATAAGTAAACGATAAAAGTTTTTTTTTTAATTCTGAGGACCAATTTTATTAAAATAATAATAGTATTATTTCCTTGGTTATCTGTAGGCTCGGCAGTTGACGCTTCGAAATTTTGTTCACAGTCACACGCTTGCTCTATATAGCAGTCTTGCGCTAAGCTACCCCTCCACTTAGCGTTCGAACCATCACTTTAATAATCAATTTCTTCATCAATCGCGACCACAATGTCTTCACTGCACAGTGGATTGAAACTAGAAATAGTTTTCCTAAGATCTGAATTTTTGCTTTCGTTAATAATGGTTACAGATGAACTGATAGAGGTTTTCAAAAAAGGGTTCGGTACACAAAGAAAATATAGTTAAGAAATTTACGAAAATGTACAAAGCAAGCCTTGTTGCCAGTTTTAATGCATTCCACAGATACCGAAGTATGACAAAAATAATAAAATGTTCCAAGAAAATAAATACAAGTAGAAATACAGTCCTATTATACAGTGGAGGAAATTGGTATAAAGGCACTTGTTAGAAGTGTGAACACAAGTTTCTTTACTCTTTCTTTGGCATTTTTCTATCTTAATTTAGGAAGTGATTGAGTATAAAACACACACAAATAATGTCAATATTAATTATCCATTTTCGTCCAAAAAAGTACATGAAAACTGAAACCATTCTCACATATGGGTGGAAATTAGTATAAAGGCACTTTGTGTATTTCACAGATTAAACCTAAAAGACTGAGTACAAAGCTTTACAGCAAAGTTCTAAAATTTAGTTGAGCCTCCATTGTTCTTAATTACTTGGAAGATTCTCTTTGGCATTGACTTCATGAGGGTGTTTATTTCTTCCACTGAGATTGAAGCCCACTCTTCCCGAATAGCATTTTTCAGCTCAGCCATTGTCCCAAACTGCCGTCCATTGCGATACACACACCTTGACAGGATCCTCCATAAGTTCTCAATCGGGTTTAAATCAGGACTTCTGGCTGGCCACGTCAAATGAGGTATTTATTTCTTCCTGAACCACTCCTTTGATTTAGCAGACACGTGAATGGAAGTATTATCTTGTTGAAAAATTAGATATTCGCCAAATTCCTCATACATTCATATCAATTCGGACTCCAGAAGCTCCTCAGTGTAGGACCTAAAATTCATCTTGGTGCGTATCCATGCCAGTTTTGATCTTCCTTTAAAGCGGAATGCTGCCGAAATCATAACGCCTCCACCACCGAAGGTTCTACTCATGTAACTTGCTCTTCAGTACGGAGGTCATTCCAGTAATACTGAAAGCCATCAGGCCCGTCCAGATTAAACTTCTTCTTGTTACTGAATATTACTTTATTCCATTCTGAGGTCCAGGATATGTGTTCTTCAACAAACCATTCTAGCTTTCTTATGTGCATTGTTCAGAGGTAGTTTACTAAGACTTTTTTGAATTTTAGGTTCTTGTGTTCTGACAGAATTTGTCTTACTCGTCTGGCTGTTAATTACAACTTCAAATCAGCCTGGATTTGAGAAGAAAACATACTCTTACGTTTTGCTTTACGTAAAATGACATGTTTAGTGCGCTCAGACAATTTTCTTGTCCGTCCATTCTTCCCGTTGTTTCTATATTGTGAGCCCAGTTTGACAAAAATATCAATGACACATCTTGAACGTCTCAATTTCGTAGCTATTTGTCGATTGGAAAGGTCCATCTACTTGAAGGCACTAACTCTTGCTTTCTCTTCATTTGATAGAGGCTTCCCACGCGGCATTGTACGCACTACTGAGTTGTAACTGATGAACGATGCTCATAGACACGTCTTCTCCATGTAACTGCAATGTTTTGTTTACATTTATGTCTGTGTAAGAGCCAGAAGTTGACCTGGCTTTATACCGATTTCCACCCCTAGGACAGCGTTTTCCCAGTTTTTACGTAATATTTACGTATATAATACTAGAAGTCCCGGTCACGCGTTGCTGTGGCTAAGGTATACGTTAAAAATTTAAATTAAGTTGCTGTCTTTCAGCAAGATTACTTAAAACTAATACTTACACACGAAATTAATAATATTGAAAATAAAATAAATACTGAACACACTTAAATTATTAAATAATCAATATTTGTAATTCAATTGAAATTCGCGGTTGCAACAAAAAGTACAGCCATCTGGATCTCTCTTTGTTAAATAATAAACCAATTACCTTACCAAATTACCTTACACCGCCATCTGTTAGAATCGTATGGAACTCACAGATAATTACACCGCCATCTGTTAGAATCGTATGGAACTCTTTGTTAAATAATAAACAAATAATTTGCAATAAAAAATAATGCGACTATAAATTTAGTTATAAACTATCTTAAGTCTGAAGTTGGATCACACTGCACACAGTGTGCAAAATTTTATTAAAATCGGTTCAGTAGTTTAGGATTCCATCGCGAACAAACAACGTGACACGAAATTTTTACATATTAAGATATACAAATTGTGGAGACCTGTATGAAATTATGTCCTAGATAATTATATGTAATCTATGACACATATATGGTATTTGCATAAATATTTGAGGTTGTTTTACTACTAAAAGTTAGTGCCTTTATACCAATTTCCTCCACTGTAGTCTACTACGCTTTCGTACGTTATGCGCATAGAGAAACCGTTATGCGGGGCAGCGACAAAGCAAATTCAGTACGTTCTACTACGCTATACGGGACAAAGGGATAAAGCTGTTATTCAATTGTGGTACCTGCTGTGAATAACATAATTGAATAGTTGTCCCGAAAAGGGATCTAACCCACAAAAATTCGAAGGTTGAATTGTCACTAGATTAGTGTTCTATCCGGAGAATATCATGGCATGGAGCATGTAAAACTATCCCCGCTCTCTTCCAGGCCTGTTTTATTTGTATTAATACGTTGGCATTCAAGCGAATAGTGATCTATGTAAAAAAAATGGCGGAAGAAGTTAGTCAAGTCATAAGTAGCAGTTTATGGGTTCGACCTGTTTTCGGGGCAACTGTTCAATTATGTAATAATGTTAATTATAGACTCTCATTAATTGAATTGAACTTTTTATAAGGAATGAATATATCAATTTTGCTATAGAAATTCATGATCTGGGAAGTAATATTGGTCAGAAGAAGGTAGTGAATATAATGTGATGAAAAAAACATATAAGCCTACATCTAGTATATTATTCTAATAATAATTTTATATATATATATATATATCCATCCATAGTAATTCTGCCCGAAGGCAGGTCCTTCACTGCAATCATAGCATTTTAATGCTATGCATACAGCTTTACTAGGGAATTGTAGGTGTGGTAGCTTCCCGTTGCTTTCCACACCGGTGATAAGGATGATGATGATGGCCTTATGATTTCGGGGACCGCTTGGGCCTTAAAGTTTTCCTGATATTTGTCTTACAGGTGAGGAAAACCCCCGATAAAAACCTCACCCAGAAAAACTGCCCCGACCGGGGATCGAACCCGGGCCCGCTGCGTGACAAGGCAGCACGCTACCTCGAGACCACAGCGGTGGATATATATATATATATATATATATATATATATATATGAATAAAAACACACTTGCATTACACTTGGTATTCACAGTAATACTTTGAACACTCGAACGCGGAGGTTAATATTATTCTCTCATCTCATTATCAGTCTACCTACTAGGTGCTTTCCTGGACTGTTAGGCCGAAAAACTGACTTCTACCTAAAAAAATTCCTATCCCAATACAAAAGCTTTAGTAATTTTGAACACAAAGATGACAGCTATTTAAAGCCGCAAGTTGTAGACTTGCCGATATTCAGGAACCAAGCTTTACGCAAAGAGCAACCCTTTCCCCCTCTCTATGACTTAGAGAGCATTCATAAAACCGGTTTCATGAATACTCTCTACGTCATAGAGAGGGGGGAAAGAGTCGCTCTTTGCGTAAAGCTTGGATCCTGAATATTGGCCTTATTGCTGTGACTGAGATTATTAATTTTTAAAAAATCGGACCTTCATTCCATTTTCCGAGGTTATGTTCTTGGTGTGTGAAAAAAAAGTCAAATTTTCGAAATCTTGAAAACTACTCATATTCAGTCTACACGATGTGTACAATATTCTTAATACATATAACAATTTTTATTCCATCTGGTTTCCACATTAAGAATATGTTACTCAGTGTTATAAGGTTTTCTCATTTTACCTGTCTCTTTGTCTCTCTTTGGTTCAAACATTTTTTAAGAACTTTATTCTCAAATAGGCCACTCGTGATCTTTTCTCCTCTCTTAAAGCACGATACCATGCTTCGCAAAGAATGATAGTTTTATAAGTTTTAGTTTATTTTTTTAGATAAGTTAGAATAACCAAAGTCCTTGCAGCGGACAATAGCATGCGTTTCCAGAGTTGAGGCTATGTTTAATGTCTTTCTTCGCCTCATTTCTGTTTGTAAGGTACATTCATAAATACACCTGGACGTCTCCAGATGGCGAAACTCGGAACCAGATACTTCATGTACTCGTAACAGTGGAAAAACGCTGGCACAGTACCATCATCGATGTTAGATCAGTTAGATTGACAGACTGCAATTCGGATCATCATCTGGTCAGGGTGAAAATCAGACAACGGCTTTCGCTTATGAGAGGAACAAACGCTAAAAATGATTCTGAAAAATTTGAATTAAAAAACTTGAAACATGATGAAATGCGGCAAGAATACCAAATAAAAATTGCTAATAGATTTGAAGTACTGGAATCTTCAGATAATAATGTGGCAAACGAAGAAGAAACTGATATAAATAAATAATGGGAGGCTATAAGAGATACTATTAAATTGTCAGGATCAGAAAGCATTGGTTATTTAAAAAAGAGGCAAAGCAAGAAATGGTTTGATGAGGAATTTGCCGACATTGCAAAGAAAAGAAAGCTAGCAAAAATGGAATGGTTACACGAACCAAATGATTTAATTTAGAGCAGTTGGATAGTATTAGACGCGAAACCACCAGGTTACTAAAGAGTAAAAAGAGGGAATACATGAGAGAGAAGATTAATGATCTTGAAATGAATACCAAAAATAGGAACATTAGAGAATTATATCAGGGAATTAGGATAGAGAAGAAAGGGTTTCAGGCTAGAACAAACAATATTAGGAATGGAAATGGGGATATGATTGCAGATTCCAGGAGTATATTAAATATATTATTTTAATCAACTATTAAATGTACATTCAGAACAGGATATTGAAGAGGATAATTTACAGACAGCAGAAATACTAGTCGCAGAACCAAGTGCATTAGAGGATGAAATGGAATGGCGATAGAAGAATTGAAGATGTATAAAGAATCAGGTTCAGATGAAATCCCAGCAGAAGTGATAAAATCAGGGGAAGAAAAATTGATGGACAAGATACGCCAGTTGCTTAATATAATTTGGGGAAAATACGTTCTTCCAGATGAATGAAAAGAATCAATTATTGCACCAATTTATAAGAAAGGAGATAAAACTAATTGCTACATCTACAGGGGCATCTCATTACTTTCTACTTCGTACAAAATTCTAACAAATGTAATAGTAAGCAGACTTACTCCTTATATTGATGAATGATGGCATTCTAGGAGATCATCAATGTGGATTTAGAAGAAACAGGTCTACAACAGATCAGATTTTTAGTATAAGACAGATTTTATAAAAGAAATGGGAATATAATGGTACTGTACATCAACTATACGTTGGCTTCAAAAAGGCTTACGATTCAATTAAGAGGAAGAAGTTATAAGTATCTTGTTGGAGTTTGGGAATTCCTAAAAAGTTAGTTAGACTTATACGAATGTGTCTAAATGGCATAAAGAGTAATGTGCGTGTAGGCAAAAATTTTTCGGACACTTATGAAATCCAGAATGGGTCGAAGCAAGGAGATGCACTATCTCCTCTACTATTTTATTTTGTACTAGAGCATGCCATTAAATCTTTAGAGGATGAAGGAGGCCTACAACTCAATGGTATTAATAAGCTGTTAGTTTATGCTTATGATGTAGTATTGTTGGCCGATAGCAAGGAGATACTAAAGGACAACACGCACACACTATTGAGTAACATCTAGGCCCTGCCTCCACCCCTTGGGATACCTCGGTCGTCATGACCATACTCCCAAGTCCTAGTTCTAGTCCTCCCTATCCTATGTTCGCGTCCACGTTCAAGTTCTCGGTCCTTAAACCAACACCCCAGGGAGAGAGTGTTGGAGTTTGCAGTTCTGGGAATTGCTGAGCTACATAGTACATCAGGTCACTCAATCCTGACGACCCCACAGTTGGTCCACGGGCTCCATGAGCCTAGCCGGGAGGACTGCTGTCGCAGATCCACCGACCATTCCCCTGTTCTGCCTCCAGGGACGTGTCCTGCAGCCGTTGTGAGACCGGCTAGGGCTACAAGCCCAACAGTGTGAGACTTTTAGTACATCCAGGTGCTCATCTCCTGGCGACCCCACAGTTTGTCGACGGGCCCGTAGGCCAAGCCAGGAACCAGTACAGTAGCTCCCCGCTGTACTGGTCCGAGCCGAGCCCTGAAATTAGGACTGGAAGTAAATATCAATAAAACTAAATATATGGTCAAACGTAGAAATTCATTAAATAATGGAAATGGACAGCCAATGACAAATGAGGGAAATTTTGAGGAAGTGGCTGAATTCAAATACCTAGGAACAATAATCACAAATAGGAATGAGATGCACAAAGAAATTAAACATAGGCTCAATTCTGGAAATGCATGCTATTATGCATTGCAGAGACTCTTGATGTCCCAACTCCTTTAAAAAAAACGTTAAACTGAAAATATATAAAACTATTATTCTACCAGTTATATTATATGGATGCGAAACATAGACTCTTATTTTAAAGGAGGAAAGAAGATTACGAATATTTGAGAATAAAATACTTAGGAAAATTGTTGGACCAAAGTTACCGAAGATGCGCGTGAAGCAATGGACAGTGGCCACATGACAATATTTACACTCTTGGACTTCAGTAAAGCTTTCGACACTGTTGACACTGACATATTAATAGCAAAATTACGCACTCTGAATCTTTCGGACAATGCTGTTAACTGGCTTGGTTCCTATCTTCATGGTCGCCAGCAATGTGTATCCAATGCAGAACTTTCCTCATCCTGGCTATCACTGAAGGGTGGCGTCCAACAATCAGTGTTAGGATCACTTCTGTTCTCTATCTATATTAACGATATATCCACTAGACTTACCTTTTGTCGACATCACCTATACGCTGACTATTTGCAAATTTACATTCACTCCCATCCTGATGATGTACATGACACACTAGACAAATTAAATAGTGACCTAGACTCAATTTCCCAATGGTCGAAGAAACATGGACTTAATCTAAATGCTGACAAGACATCAGGATAGGACATCAGCGAATCCAAATCATTATAAATTACGAAAATATCCCTACAATTCTCCTAAATGACAAAAACATCACCTACAGCTCAGCAGTAAAAAATCTGGGTATCTATATGGACCAACACCTAGACTGGAAAATCCAGGTGAATAACACCTGCAAGAAAGTGTTCTCAATTCTTCACTCCCTAAATAGTTTTAAAAAACTTCCTTCCTACAAAATTAAAACAAATACTTGTACAGACTTTCATAATGCCACACTTCGACTACTGCGACATATTACTGACTAATCTGACAACTGATCTATCTGACAGACTACAGCGTGCTCATAATGCGTGCATACGATTTATATTCAATCTCCGTCGATATGACCACGTGTCTCCTTCATTTCAGGCCTTATCATGGCTACACCTAAATGACAGAAGAACTTTACATTCACATACCTTACTATTCCAAATTCTCCACACATATTTACCAACTTATTTAACAACACGTTTTCAAAACTTATCGGCTCATCACAATTTAGGAACAAGATCACAAGACTATTCTTTACTTTTGATACCACAACACAGGACCTGTCTATACTCTGAATCTTGCACAATATCTATGGCTAGAGCATGGAACTCACTTCCCAGTCATGTCAGGGACTGTCAATCGCTATAATTATTTAAATCCAAATTAACTGATATCTTAAGTTCGACACAATGAAAACGTTAAAGGAATCTAAGGGCAACCGGAACCTTTATGAATATTATAATAATTATACATATATTCTGTATAATTATTATAATATTCATAAAGGTTCCGGTTGCCCTTAGATTCCTTTAACGTTTTCATTGTGTCGAACTTAAGATATCAGTTAATTTGGATTTAAATAATTATAGCGATTGACAGTCCCTGACATGACTGGGAAGTGAGTTCCATGCTCTAGCCATAGATATTGTGCAAGATTCAGAGTATAGACAGGTCCTGTGTTGTGGTATCAAAAGTAAAGAATAGTCTTGTGATCTTGTTCCTAAATTGTGATGAGCCGATAAGTTTTGAAAACGTGTTGTTAAATAAGTTGGTAAATATATTCTCCCTCCATGGTATCTTTACCTTGTCGTGGTGGAGTGGCTTGTGTGCTTAAATGATCCTGAGAGCTATGCCGGCGGTAGCATTGCTGCCGATAGGGTTACCCATGCCGGACTGGTCGAAGGTGATAAGCCAGACGAAATAAGTACCTTGGTCGAAAGAGTGACGATCTTTCACCGTAAAAATACAACCGTCAAGAAATGGGGACATGGGTTCTACTGGGGTAAAATTTTCCGGAGGTCAAATAGTCCCCCATTCGGTTCTCCGGGCGGGGACTACTTCAGGGAACCCATGCCAAAGGCTCAAACCAAGGGACATGTTCCTAGGAACATGGAATGTTAGGACTTTATACAATAGTGGGGCACTAGAGATATTAACGCGGGAATTGGATAAATCGCCCTTGGATATAGTCGCTTTACAGGAAGTTAGGTGGCCAGGAGAAGGTAGTCAGGAATCAGGAAGCTTTGCATTATACTATGGGGGTGCAGAAAGACCTGCATTTGGAACAGGCTTTTTAGTCAGAAGGAGGATCCTATCCGCTATCCGAGATATTAAGTTTGTTAGTGATAGGATATCATACATAATTCTAAAGGGTAAACGACATGATTTTATAATTGTAAATGTACATGCCCCCACAGAAGATAAAGATGACAAGATCAAGGATGAGTTCTATGAAGAATTAGAATGCTTATTTGATAGCCTTTCACGATATCATATGAAAATTGTCTTAGGAGATTTTAATGCAAAAGTGGGGCGGGAAGATATATTCAAACCAACAATAGGCAAATTCAGTCTTCATGAAGATAGTAACGACAACGGGGTTAGATTAGTCACATTTGCCACATCAAAGAATCTCATTGTTAAGAGCACAACATTTCAGCATAAGGATATTCATAAATACACCTGGACGTCCCCAGATGGAGAAACTCGGAACCAGATAGATCATGTATTAGTGGATAAACGCTGGAACAGTAGCATCATTGATATTAGATCAGTTAGAGGGACAAACTGCAATTCGGATCATCATCTGGTCAGGGTGAAAATCAGACAACGGTTATCGCTTATGAGAGGAACAAACACTAAAGATGATTCTGAAAAATTTTATTTAAAAAATTTGAAGAACGATTAAATGCGGTAAGAATACAAAATTAAAATTACTAATAGATTTGAAGTACTGAAATCTTCAGATGACAATGTAGCAAACGAAGAAGAAACTGATATAAATAAAGTATGGGAGCCTATAAGAGATAGTATTAAATTGTCAGCATCAGAAAGCATTGGTTACTTAAAAAAGAGGCAAACCGAGAAATAGTTTGATGAGGAATGTGCCGATATTGTAATAAAAAGAAAGCAAGCAAAAATGAAATGGTTACTCGAGCCAAATGAGGTAAATTTAGAGCAATTGGGTAGTGTTACACGGGAAACCACGAGGTTACTAAAGAGTAAAAAGAGGGAATATTTGAAAGAGAAGATTAATGATCTTGAAATGAATGCCAAAAATCGGAACATTAGAGAATTATATCAGGGAATTGGGATAGAGAAGATAGGGTTTCAGACTAGAACAAACATAATTAAGTATGAAAATGGGGATATGATTGCAGATTCCAGGAGTATATTAAATAAATTGAAAAACTATTTTAATCAATTATTAAATGTACATACAGAACAGGATATTGAAGAATATAATTTATAGATAGCAGAAATGCTAATCGTAGAACCAAGTGCATTAGAGGTTGAAATGGCGATAGAAAAATTTGAGCTGTTTAAAGCATCAGGTTCAGATGAGATCCCAGCAGAACTGATAAAATCAGGGGGAAAAATTAATGGACAAGATACGCCAGTTGCTTAATATGATTTGCGATAAAGTAGCTCTCCCAGATAAATGGAAAGAATCAATTATCGTACCAATTTATAAGAAAGGAGATAAAACTGATTGCAATAACTACAGGGGCATCTCATTACTTTCAACTTCGTACAAAATTCTAACAAATATATTAGTAAGCAGACTTAACTCCTTATTTTGATGATATTCTAGGAGATCATCAATGTGGATTTAGAAGAAACAGGTCTACAACAGATCAGATTTTTAGCTTAAGACAGATTTTAGAAAAGAAATGGGAATATAATGGTACTGTACATCAACTATATGTAGACTTCAAAAAAGACATACGATTCAGTTAAGGGGGAGAAGTTATATAGTATCCTGCTAAAGTTCGGAATTCCTAAAAAGTTAATTAGACTTATACGAATGTGTCTAAATGGCACAAAGAGTAGGGTGCGTGTGTGCAAACAGTTTTCGGATACTTTTTAAATCCACAACGGGTTGAAGCAAGGAGATGCACTATCTCCTCTACTATTTAATTTTGTACTAGAGCATGCCATCAAATCTTTATAGGATGAGGAAGGCCTACAACTCAATGGTATTAATAAGCTGTTAGTTTATGCTGATGATGTAGTACTATTGGCCGATAGCGAGGAGATACTAAAGGCCAACACGCACACACTACTGAGTAACACTAAAAAATTGGGACTTGAAGTAAATATCAATATATCTAAATATATGATCACACACAGAAATAAATTATATAATGGAAATTGAGAGCTAGTGACAAATGAGGGAAATTTTGAGGCAGTGGCTGAATTCAAGTACCTAGGAACAATAATCACAAACAGGAATGAGATGCACAAGGAAATTAAACATAGACTCAATTCTGGAAATGCATGTTATTATGCATTGCAGAGACTTTTGACTTCCCAGCTCCTTTCAAAAAACGTTAAACTGAAAATATGTAAAACTATTATTCTACCAGTTATATTATATGGATACGAAACATGGACTCTTACTTTAAGGGAGGAAAGGGGATTACAAGTATTTGAGATTAAAGTTCTTAAAAAAAATTTTGGACCAAAGAGAAATGAACAGACAGGTGAATGGAGAAGACTACATAACAATGAACTACATGCTCTTTATAGGAAGCCAGATATAATAAGAACAGTTAAGTCCCGTAGACTGCGATGGGCAGGACATGTAGCGCGTATGGGGAATGAAAGACGTGCATGGAAACTTCTTGTAGGAAAGCCAGAAGGAAAACGCCCAGTTGGTAGACCAAGAATGAGGTGGGAGAACAACATTAACTATGATTTGAGGGAAGTAGATTATACAGGGAATGATTGGAAAGCATTAGCTGAGGATAGGGATGTATGGAGAGCTTATGTCCGTGCGGCCATGAACCTACGGGTTCGATAGTGCCAGTGAGTAAGTAAGTAAGTATACATATATTCTAGGAATATCTTTAATAATTGCCCATGGCCTTTGTTCTTCTGGATTATTTTGTTTAGCAAAGTTAACTGCATAACAACTATATAGAGCATTCCATTAATAATCATCTAGGAAGCTACTTACTTCATTTTATATCATCTTAATTTTATTATATTCTATGTTTTTGTTAGTATTAGCTAGTATTAGATTACATCATCATTGTATTTTGTTTAGTCTGTATTTTAATAATATCTTAAAATCGTAATATGTACGTAATTTTTGTATAATTTTTCGCTGGTTGAGTGGAAGAGAAGGCCTTATGGCCTTAACTCTGCCAGCTAAAATAAATTATTATTATTATTATTATTATTATTATTATGAACAGATAGGTGAATGGAGAAGACTTTACATAACAGTGAATTACATGGTTTTTATAGGAAGCCAGATATAATAAAAACAGTTAAGTCTCGTAGACTGCGATGGGCAAGACATGTGGCACGAATGGGGAATGAAAGGGGTGCATGGAAGCTTCTTGTAGGAAAACTAGAGGGAAAACGCCCAGTTGGTAGACCAAGAATGAGGTGGGAGAATAAGGGTATTAACTATGATTTGAGGGAAGTAGATTATACAGGGAATGATTGCTCAGGATAGGGATGTATGGATAACTTACGTCTGCGCAGCCATGAATCTAGGGGTTCGATAGTACCAGTGAGTTAGTTAGTTAGATATTATAATTCTTTCATTTCCCTCATTTGTTCATAAGTTTCCATTTGCTTTTAATTATTCATTTCTTCATATGGCCATATAGCCTATTTAGATTCGTTGATACTGATTTCCAGCTGCATTTTCGTAAAGTTATTAAAAGTAATGAATGTGTTGGTTTCCTACCGCCTAATACTACTACTACATCATCACTATATAACACAAACTGTTTAATATTATTGAGTTGTACGCCCTCTTTATCCTCCAAGGATTTTAATTACATTCACTAACACACAATTTACTATAAGAGAAGATAGTGTAGCACTGCTTTATCCGCTTGGGAATTTGAAAATATAATTACCCTATCCCTTTGTTCATTTATAAACATTGGAAATTAAAATGCAAAATTATGAAATATTTACCTAAAAGGACCGTCTCCTCAACTTTATTAGTTATTTATATGTAGCGCTTTCGAGACTAGTCCCACATCAGCAGTACGTGTAACTTCCTCTGCCAGATCTTCAGTGAAACACCAATTTTGAATCCTGCTGATGATGGGACTAGTCACGAAAGTGCTACAGATAAATAACTAATACATTTGAGGAAACGGACATTGTAGGTAAATATTTCATAATTTTACATTTTAATTTTGCGATACGGATTTTATATAACGCAGAAATACTAGCAGAAATACTAATAGTAAAGTAATTTTTGATACTAGCTGTTAATTTAGGTGCACTATTTTGAGGTTTTTACTTTACTTTTCTCATTAATGCTTTTTCAACATTAACATACAGTTTTCTAGGAGTCCTTATCTGTGGCTATTTTCGAACGATTTTCATTCGCCAACTCTATTAATTATATGCTTAATGGTTGGTCTTGGCCTTTCAATTATTTCACTAATTTCATTTAGCCATTTACACTGATTATGCAAACGAATAATTAATTCAATTTCTTCTATTGTAGTCTTTCTACGTTTGAGCCCCATTCCAGCGTTAATATGCAGCCAAAACACATACAACTACACGGCAAAGTACTCGAGACTAGACTGAATAACAACACTACCAGACCAACCCCCACTCGACTTCATGTGCACATTCTGTTGACCAAAACTTAGTACTGTATCAATGGCTTTCGTTTGTTAAATTTTGTTGTTCGTGGACAAATTATTTTTTACTCGCTAATTGTCATGTTAAAACATGCTATATTTTTGTTTTAGTGTATAGTGAAGACATTATTTATTTCTATCTATGTTATTTTTAAGCGTATTAATACTTTCTACATTAACTGTAGTTGATGTACTGTGCCATCATATTCCCATTTATTTTCTACAATCTAACTTGTACTAAAAATCTGATATTCTTCTTATACTACTGCTACTACTACTACCGTCACTCATAATAATAATAATAATAATAATAATAATAATAATATAATAATAATAATAATATAATAATAATAATAATAATAATAATAATAATAATAAAGAATAATAATAATAATAATAATAATAATAATAATAATAATAATAATAATAATAATAAGAATAATAATAATAATAATAATAAAAATAATAATAATAATAATATAAATAATAATAATAAATAATAATAATACTAATAATAATACTAATAATAATACTAATAATAATACTAATAATACTAATACTAATACTAATACTAATACTAATACTAATAATAATATAATATAATAATAATAATAAATAATAATAATAATAATAAATAATAATAATAAATAATAATAATAATAATAATAATAATAATAATTACAAATAGGAATGAGATGTACAAAGAAATTAAACATAGGTTCAATTCTGAAAATGCACGCTATTTTGCATTAATGGGACTCTTGTCGTCCCAACTTCTCTCAAAAAAACGTTAAACTGAAAATAAATAAAACTATTATTCTCCCAGTTATATTATATGCCTGCGAGGCATGAACTATTTTTAAGGGAGGAGGAAATATTACGAATATTTGACAATGAAATTCTTATAAACATTTTTGGAGCAAAGAAAGATAAATAGACAAGCGAATGGAGAAAACTGCTTAACAGTGAGCTACATGATCTTTATAAGAAGCCGGATATAATAAGAACAGTTAAATCTCGTAGCAGCGACGGATAGGACATGTGGCACAAATGAGGAATGGAAGTAGTGTATGGTAGCTTCTTGTAGGAAAACCAGAGGGTAAACCCCCAGTTCGTACACCAAGAACGAGGTGATTTGAGGGAAGTAAATTATACAGTGGATGCTTGGAAAATATTAGCTCAGGATAGGAATGTATGGAGAGCTTGTGTCTGCGCGGCCATGAACCTATGGGTTCGATAGTGCCAGTGAGTTAATTAATTAGTTAATAATAATAATAATAATAATAATAATAATAATAATAATAATAATAATAATAAAATAATAGTAGCAGTAGGGCCTAATAGTAGTAGTAGTAACAGTAATAGTTATAATAATAATACTGGTAATAGTAATGAGAATAATAATAATAATAATAATAGTAATAATAATAAATAATAGTTAATAGTAGTTAATAATAATAATTAATAACTAATAATAATATTAATCTAAAAAGAAACAAATGTGACTTACTTGCGGGAAGTTGATGTTGATATATGTGAGATTCACTATTTGATTCACCTTCTTCAAATGTATTAGTTTGTTGGAACTGATGAGCTTCTCCAATTCGTGGCCAAAATAAAAGTTGTATTTTCTCAGGCATTTGTAATTATACTAGTTGGGTGTTTCACTGAGGGGGAAGCCATAGCGGACCAACAGGATGAAATGCGACACTATAGTCAAGGGTAACTAGGAATCACAAGTTTTACGTAATAGGTGCAAAGTTGATTTCATATAACACACGATGAGATTAATAATACCAAAACTAGTTTTGTACACTGACAGACAGTGCTTCCCTTGAAAGGTAAATAACCTATTTTTTTATTATCTTGTTTTTCTTTCTGAATATTACACATGACTGTGTATATGTGTCTACAGATTTCAGAAATATTTTAAAAATTATGGCTTGATTTCCTGTAATCTATATAGCCCATTTGAGAAAAAAAAGTTCTAGATTTTCAAGAAACTCTCCTATTAAGTCACAGTTTATATAAATATATATGAAGAGGATTATAATGATATGGTTATTTGGGTAGACGTGAAGGGAGTATTTCCTGGAAAGTAATTAGGTAAGGTTTCTCTAAAGTATCGGAAAAGGTTAAAGGTAGGCCCTATATAGGAATTGCGTCTTGAAGTTATGTTTTGATGAAAATACTCAAAGGAATAATATATTGGATTGAATAGGTTCGGGGTTCAAATCTAAGTCCGAACTCAGGAAACAGCTAACTAAATGGCGTAGTCGACGACTGATCTACTTAAGAAAATTTTAATGAGACAAATATAAAATATCATTCAAGATATAAGTTTGTCTGATTTAACGACTCGTCCGCATTTATACACAAAATTACATTAGCCATTTTGGAACAAAGTTCACACGAACATTGAAGAATACAATACAGATATCAGTCAGAATAGTTTAAAGTCCAATTCACACAACCTCGGCCATCTTGGTTTAAAGAGCAATGTCAGCCATTTTGGTACGAAGTTCAACACACAACATTTGAAAGTTTACTAACATTATTTACACTTGCACAGGTATCTACTTTACTTTACCTCTTGTGACTAATAATTTTGTGTACATTGATATAGCTTAACTTTGGCTAAGAGTGCATAGGCCTAGGTTATTTCTACATTCATGAAACTGATACATTAATATAAACTATAAGTTTTTATATTATACATTATTTTTACATAAAAATGTTTTAAATTTGTTATATTTAAATAAAAAGGACAGGGAACAGATTAAGATTTGCATATGCTGCCTTATTCATATTGTTCTTATTATTTATGTGACGTCACCTATTTTACTTAATAATTAATGCAATATTTTAACTCTTAATTCACCCAAACAATATACTCTTACATTACAGAATTTACGTAGAAACCTTTGTTTTATTTTTAAAAGTTATTGCCTCTAAATGAAAATCTTGAAGAAATTTAAACTGCAGTGAATTAGCTTTAGACCGAAAAACCGATATTTATAAAAAAAAATCCGAAACAATTTAGAAGCCGTCATAATGTTTTTCCAAAAATTGCAAAATTTCGAAAATCTTGAAATTTGCAAAAACGCAGCCTACAAGATGTATCCAGAATTTATAACCCGAAATATTTTCTAGGCTGTAGTCTGATTGGCGTTTTGACCAAAAATGGCAAATGTAGAAAGTCTTGAAAATTGTAAAAACACAGTCTACAAGATATTTCCAGATTTTTAGGACTAAAAACCCAAAATATACTCTAAAATGTCTGATAAAATTTTCAAGAATTTGTTGGAGTTTGACAAAATGTTGCATTATTTCGAAAATATTGAAAATTGCTGAAACGCAGTCTACAAGGTAAGATCGGGATGTTTAGGTCGGAAAAAAAACTGACAGTTATCCCAAAATTTCAGACCTTATTTCCAAGGCTAAGTCGTCTTTGTGTTAGAAGAAAATCTTGAAAATTATATAAACGTAGTTTATGAGCTGTGTCTGGGACTGTCAGGCCGAAAAACTGACAACTGATTAAATTTAAAAGCTTTAGTCATCTTAGGATTCTGAACACAAAGATGTCAACTATTAAAAATCTTGAAAATCGCAAATTGTAGAGTAAATGGCGTGACCGAGATTCCTAATTTTAAAAAATCCGACCTTCATCCCAACTATACCGACCTAATTTTCGAGGCTTGGTGTGTGAAAAAAATGTCAAATTTTCTAAATCTTGAAAACTACTTAAATTCAGTCTACACGACGTGTATAATATTCTTAATGTATATAAGGTGGCCTACATCTCAAATTTTAAAACCCCATTCTCAGGGCCATTTTTGAAATTTTGAAAACTGCGCTAAATATAAATAATACAAATAAGTAAAATGAAACCGTCATAGATATATTAAAATTTTTCTGACTTCATGCTTTGATCAAACATTTTAAAGTGATTTACGAAATCTTGAAACTAGTGAAAATGTAATCTAGAGAGTCTGTCTATGATTTCTAGAAGATCAAATCAGCGTAGATTACAAATTTATAGAGTTCATTTTGCAAGGATATAGTCTTGGTACGTTTAGTAATAATGACATTTTTTGGAAATTTTAATAATCACAAATCTGCGCTCTAAAGGCGTGACAAAGGTACTTAATTAAAACATCCAACTTTTATAACAAATTACCGATCCCTTTTTCCGAGGCTGTAATTTTGATAGGCCTATATGGAACAAAATCTCAAAATTTTCCAAATCTTGAAATGTGTACAAATCAGTCTACAGAGCGTGTCTGGTATTTCGAAACCATAACACTTGACCTTCATCACACATTTTTCGACCCCATTTACCATGGCTTTCTTTGTGTCTGACCAAAAGTGTCAACATTTTCGAAATCTTGAAAAAAGCTAAACAAAGAGCAGTATATGGGACATGTCTGGGATTTATAATGCAAAAAAGCCAGTCTTCTTCCAAATTTTAAAACACCAGGACTAAAAATACGACCCGTATCGCGAAAAATTAGATTTTTACATTCTTGCTATAGAATAAATAGGCCTACATGAATATATCAAAATAAAAAAAATAGATTTTGCAATATCGGTATTGTCACATCTCACATAAAACCGTAGAATAGACTTCATTCCATACATTCATAATATACTGGGATAGCGCAATAGATCTTAGAGGTTGTGATGCTCAGGGCAGTCTGTCCGCCCAGTCCGAATAAAGAACGGTATTGTTATCGAATACATCTTTGAAAATACTTGATATACATACCTTTCCAATTTCTTGACTGTTAGAATATTTCTGCATGAAAATTCCGTAACACACTGTAGAATTCATGTACTTTCTTTTTTAATTTTCAATTTTCGCATAAAATATTCCCATAAACTGATTAATCGAAAAACTCAAATTTGTAGAAAAAAAAGTCTATCTGCTCTTGTATATTTGATGAAAAATGCAAAATGCAGAAAAAATTGAGAATTTAAAAAAGTGTCCATAATGTATAACTAACTAACTCACTGGCCCTATCGAACCCGTAGGTTCATGGCTGCGCGGACATAAGCTCTCCATACATCCCTATCCTGAGCTAATGTTTTCCAATCATTCCCTGTATAATCTACTTCCCACCGCATTCATGATCTACCAACTGGGCGTTTTCCCTATACAAACTAAAATTCTTCATGCAGCCCAAATGTTTCCAACTATCAGTAAACAAATTGAATTATTTGCGTAAAGGACAGGATTATGAATATTATAGAATTTTTAGCAAATTTCCGTATTCGATTCTCAGTGTCTATTTGCACAGAAACTATCTTTAAATATTAAAAAAGGCTAAGTATGATTTCGGAAAAAAGACACTCTTCGAAATGAATTGAAAGAATCGATTTTATTGTAAAAATCGATAAGAAAGGAGATAAAACTGATTGCAACAACTTACAGGGGCATCTCATTATTTTCAACCTAGTACAAAATTATTCACGAATATATTAGTATCCAAACTTACTCCCTATATTGAATATGTGATAGGTGATCATCAATGTGGATTTAGATGGAATAGGTCTACAATAGATAAGATTTTAGTATAAGACAGATTTTAGAAAATAAATGGGAATATAACGACACTGTGCATCAACTATATATAGACTTGAGAAAGGCATACTAATCAATTAAGAGAAAGGAGTTATTAAGTATCCTGAATTCTTAAAAAAAAACTAGTTAGACTTATTCAGATGTGTCTAGATGGCACAAAGAGTAAGTTGAGTGTAGACAGTTTTTAGATACTTTTGAAATTCACAATGGGTAGATGCACTATCTCCTCTACTATTCAATTATGTACTAGAACATAAAAATAAAACAAAATCCACGGCGCGATAGGCCTAGAAGACCTTTGGCTTACCACCCGACTGCTGGCCTCACATCCACGTGTTAATCACAGAGGTAGGCTGTCACCCATCCAGCTTATGTGGTCAGTATATAGGGTCCCCAGCCGTTATAACTGGTTTTATCAATTTGGAGTCGCTACTTGTTGTAGCTACTTGAATTCCTCATAATGCTGGGTGGGCATTGGTCTCATATTGACCGAAATTTTATGAGAAAATTTGTTCCCTCATGAAGACTCGAACCAGCGCAAGTCCCATAGCTCTGCGCTAAGGCATCTTGCCTTAACCACTGGCCTACGGCGCGGGACTTATACTAGAACATGTAATCAAATATTTAGAGGGCGAAGAAAGTAGAACTCAATGATTTAATAAGTTGTTAGTTTATGCTGTTGATATATTATTATTAGGCGATATCGAGGAGATATTAACGGCCAATATACACACTCTATTGAGTAACACGAAGAAATTGGGGTGGTAGTAAACATTAACAAAACTAGATAATGGCCACACGTAGAAATACATTGTATAACTGAAATGGACATATAGGCCTAATCAGAAATGAGGAAAATTTGAAGAAGTGGCTGAATTCAAATACCTAGGAACAATAAATACAAGCAGGAATGAAGCGCAGAAAGGTAATTAAACGTAGAGTAAATTCTGGAAATGCAGAAATGCATGCTATTATGCATTACAGGGACTCTTGTCGTCCCAACTTCTCTCTCTCTCTCTCTCTCTCTCTCTCTCTCTCTCTCTCTCTCTTGTCTCTCTCTCTCTTCCCCCTCTCTCTCTCTCTCTCTCTCTCTCTCTCTCTCTCTCTCTCTCTCTCTCTCTCTATATATATATATATATATATATATATATATATATATATATATGGTCTATATTTTTTTCTGCATTTCCAGAATTGACCCTATGTGTGTGTGTGTGTGTGTGTATATAGGCCTATATATATATATATATATATATATATGTAAGGCTATAGAGATGTGGGACGTCCTAGAAGACGATGGGAAGATGAATTCTGAGAGCGGAACAGGCCGACGGCCTACCATGAAGATGATGATGATAATATATATATATATATATATAACATTAAACTGAAAATATAAAATTGTTGCTCTCCCAGTTTTATTATATGGATGCGAAACATGAACTCTTATTATAAGGGAAGAGAAAAGATTACGAGTATTTTAATAGGAAGAGTTAGGTCTCGTAGACTGCGATGGGCAGAAAATGTGGCACGAATGAGTATTGATAGACAGACATGGAGACACTATAGGAAAACCAGAAGGAAAGTGTCCATTAGGCGGGCCAAGAATGAGGTAGTAGAATAACATTAACCATGATTTGAAGGAAGTAGATTATAAAATGGGGATGATTGTAAAAAAACATTAACTCAGGATAGAGATGCTTGGAGAGCTTATGTCGGCGCGACCATGATACTACAGGTTCTGTAGTGCCAATGAGTGGTTAAATTTTAAAAAGTCAATTTTCATTAGAAAATGCTCTATATATTATATAGTATAGATGTATTTGAATAAAAAATGATAACTTCTAAAAAAGTTCAAATAATTGAGAGGTGCATTCGGTAGAATATGTCAGAAAATTGTAATCATGATAATTAACATATGGATCCTATATTTTAAAAACATTTCAAGCTAAACTTACAGCAAAACAATGGAAAATTTGCTTAAAGAACGGCATTATAAAACTTTGCAATAATGATGCGGGATCGACTTTATTGCTGTGTGTATTGACCATATGTTTTACATTATCGTCAGTAAATACTGCAAGTCAGTCTTGATTTAACGAAAAATGTCAAATTCTATAAATCACCATAATGTGGATTCTGCAATGTGTGTCCGAGCTTTCTTACAACCCAAATTATCATAAACAGTACGCCTACCACTCCATGTTTTATCAAACATTTCAAGAAAAACTTAATACAAGGTAGTTTAAATATTTGAATAAGGAACAGAATTATGAAACTTTTAGCGATGATATGCTTCGTATCACTCTAAACGAAGTAAAAATCATCCAAAATTTTAAAAGTTCAGCTTTTTGTTAGAAATAAACTCTTTATGCATGCGATGAAAAAATACAATTTTTATAAAATTAAAAAGAGGTGATTTTTGTACATGGGTTGTTTCTTTACTTTTTGGCAAAAAAAAGTGTGGAATCCAAATAAAACTAAGGTTGACAATTCTGTTTATTGCACGTGTAGTTTCAGTGCCACTCCTCCGTCAGAGCATATAGACTCGCCTTTCTCCCCTCCCCTCCACACGTAACAATGAGCCGAAAAGTTATAAGTTTATACCACATTCCAAATGTCTTCGGAGCAAAGCAATAAGCCAGCCTTCCTCTTCATTTAAAATGCTAGCGCGTCATTGGTTGTGTTGCACGTGTCTGGTGAGAAATCCCACGTCAGCATTATTCACAATATTACAATACAAGTCAGAGACTCTTGTCCCAACTCCTTTCAAAAAACGTAAAAAATGAAAATATATTATTCTACCAGTTATATTATATGGATGCGAAACATATACTCTTACTTTAAGGGAGGAAAGGAGATTACGAGTATTAGAGAATAAAGTTATTAGGACAATTTTTGTACCAAAGAGAGATAAACAACCAGTTGAATGGAGACACTACATAACAGTGAACTACATAGGGCGCATTCAGCGGGCAATAAAGCGCTCTAGCGCTTTAGCAAAAATGGCTGCCATTTGCAGCGGAAATTTAAGGAATTTGTTCAATGGACCGCTGCATGCATCTATACCGCCAAATTTAAATTTGTTCATTGGCTCATTACTCATATTACTACGCGATGCTGTTGAAATTAATCATAATACTAATAGGGATATACAGAATTTACGATTTATTTTAATGTATGTAATTTATGAAATTGACGAATAGATCGTTTAAAATAAAATATTATATAACGAGAAAATTTGTATTTTTTTAATTATTAATATATCAGGCGGCTCCGTGACGCAAGCGATTAGACACTCGCCTCTCACCGCTGGTTTCTCGAGAACCTTATTTATAATGTTTATTATTAGTTTAATCTTATTAATTTGTGTTTTAGTAAGAGTAGCTTTTTTTAACTTGATTAGTCTCGGTCACTATACGTAGATTTTGTAGTGGAGGAAACGGATCTACGGCATGTTCTTTCGGGGTTTCTCCCATTTTCCCCTACCACAATTTTATTCCACCTTTCCCCATTTTCATCTCATCCATTTCGTTCATCAGATGTAGTCAGCCTGCACCCTAGTTAATTACAGACCTCTATAAATATAGGGGCTTAATCTAATCACTCGATCTGACCCTGAGTTGGACACAACTTGATATTATTTTATTATATTTAAACATCACTCCTGCGAATTCCCTATGTGATGCATATCTTGCTCCTTCATCATCACATAACACATATATTTAATAACCACACTAAAAGTATTGCCAGGTGGGCTGTAGGGCAAATTTTATTCAATTGTTCAGCCATTTTATTCATGTGATTTCTTACATAATATTTGACACTTTTAGGCCTATATTTAAATCTATGAGGAATAGAAAACACAGGAAATATAAGCATATGTGCAAAATTAATGTATGTGGTGCAAGACATGACCTAAGTACAGCAACCAAACAATTGTATAAAGGAAGGCATCATTGTATTTTTTCAACCTCAAACATACTTCATCTTTATTTTAAATTTGTTAAGGAATAGGAATGAAAACAAAGAAGAATATCAATTTATAATAATTTAAATACAGTTTTCTTAATAATTGATTAATTTAATTTTTTTGCATCATCTGAAAATATTAATTACTTATAAGAGTAACTACCATAATCTTTATGGCTAAAATAAAACCAAAACATTATATGTAATTTCCAACCATATATTTGAAATTCTGTCATAACAGCAGTTAATTATAGATAACCTCTCACTCACCATACTTAAAGACATTATTTAATATAATCTCTAACATTAGCAATGCCACTTTCTTAGTAAAGTTAAGTGTTACACTAAATAGTATATCACTGAATCATTTATAATATATGAAAAACATTTACCACCAAGATTAATGGTAGTATACAGTGAATAGCAATATCCCATAAGAGAGACTACATGCATTTGAATTAAAAGATATAAGACCACATTTCATTTTACGATAAATTGGGAATTAAAGTGAAAATTATTCATACCTGGTTCAAGTAATGGCTCTCAGTATCTCAATGATAGGACATAGTATATAAAGTTGGAGATTAAATAATAATGGATCAGCTGTGATTAAAATCCTATGTTGAGTGCAAATTTTTCTGTTAATACATTAACCAACTCTAGCTGTAATTTAATTTTATTCATGCACATCACACTAGAGTATTTGTATCTTCACTGGTCAAATTTAGATAAGAAATCTAGAATATTGTAATATTTCAATTCAAGTTATGGCCGATACTTCACAAAGCTCTTTATTCAGAAAAGATTACAAACATAAGATACACAGTTCATCTCTTTGTCCATTCCACAATTTTCTTATTGTGTTACACATTTAAAGAAGAGTACAAATGTTCGTTTTATCTGTAGAGAAAATTGATTCGAAAACCACTGTAGCACTTCCAGAAATGACCTCATGAACACAATCATAATATTCTAATTTATTTTATATACCTTGAAAATAAAAATTATAATTAACTTGGCACCAGGTATTAGCGAATGAATCATCTGGGGATATAATTTTCATAATAAAAACATTGACTCGTCAATAACACAATGATCTACATGAAAAGAAGAGGTTATAATCGTAAATTCTTGATGTTGATAACAATCTTAAAATTATCACTGTCTTTAGTTTTACTTAATATATCACTTATTTTCGTCTAAAAGGGTTAGCCACCTCGAATAACTCATATATTAATGTCCAAACATGAATAACACAACATTTGTACATCAAACATAATTTTTTATAGACAAAGACGCCATGTTTAAACTGAATGAACCAACCAGTCAGAATGGATGCAGCGGTTTCGTCTATCTGCAGCCTACTTTTACTTTGCTGCAATCGCTGCAAGTCCGCTAGAGCGCTTTATTGACCGCTGAATGGTACGCTGCAGATAAAGCGCTAAAGCGCTTTGGCCGCTGAATGCCCCCATAGTCTTTATAGGAAGCCAGATATAATAAGAACAGTTAAGTATTGTAGACTGCGATGGGCAGGACATGTGACACGAATGGGGAATGAAAGACGTGCATGAAAACTTATTGTAGGAAAACCAGAAGGAAAACGCCCAGTTGATAGACCAAGAATGAGGTGGGAGAATAACATTAACTATCATTTGAGGGAAGTAGATTATACAGGGAATTATTGGAAAATAGTAGTTCAGGATAGGGATGTATGGAGAGCTTATGTCCTCACGGCCATGAACCTACGGTTTCGATTGTGCCAGTGGGTTAGTTAGTTATTACAACAAATGTTCTTGTTTTTCTCCTCAGTATCACTTATGTGCTCAAGTAGCCTATTCATGAAGCGTTATGTTCAGTAAAATTAAATAAGTGTTGAGCCTACAGTAGTGAATGTGATATATTTAGCAGGCGTGTGCAAGTGGAAGTGCAGCATCCCTTTCTGAAAAGATGTCCGATAATTCTATGCCAGGTCCTTCCAGAATGTCTCCTGTGAAGAAACATAAACAGGGGAATGAATTTCATTCGGGAGAAAAACAGACAATTATAAACGTTTATAAAACGTTATTGAAAGAGAACCCTCACACGGCGATTAGAGATTATTATTATTGGTATTTATTATTAATATTAGTATTATTTATTATTATTATTATTATTATTATTATTATTATTATTATTATTATTATTATTATTATTATTGGTATTCATTATTAATATTATTTATTATTATATTAATATTAGTATTACTATTATTATTATATTGCTATTATTGGTATTAATTATTATTTATTAACATATTATTATTATTATTATTATTATTATTATTATTATTATTATTATTATTGTCATTATTATTATATTGTGGAAAGCAACGGGAAGCTACCACGCCTATAATTCTCTAGTAAAGCTGCAAAGCATATCATGAAAATGCTATGATTGCAGTGAAAGACCTGCCCTCGGGCAGAATTACTATGGATTATTATTATTATTATTATTATTATTGGTATTTATTATTAATATTAGTATTATTTATTATTATTATTAGTATTGCTATATTATTATTATTATTATTATTATTATTATTATTATTATTATCATCATCATTATTAATTTCATTATTATTGTCAGTATTGCATTTCATTGCTATTAAAAAAAATATGTTCAGAACCGTAATTCCGTGTCGATGTACTCGTAAAGTTTATCCGCTTGTGAAGCGCGCTTTTTCGCCGTTACAACCACTGTTTACATCTGCTCCGTAGACATCTGGAACTGACTATAGATCTAGTCGTCGCAGTATAATGTTTTCAAAGCAGAAGCAAACAGTCTGGTTGAAGATTGAATATGCTAGAGGCAGAAACGTACTACAGTGTCATCAAGGATTGCGAGAGGCTTGTTGTGCAGATGCATTTCCGTACCGATCAGTGGCAAGATGGATATAATCCAGTAAAGGAGGACGCGAAAATGCGTCACATATGCCTAGATCTGGTCATCCACAGGTTAGTGAGAATGACGTGTAGATAGTGTCCGCATTAGAGGAAGCGGGAGTTATCCGCAGATAATGGATTGGCACTTACGACTCTGTATCGAATCCTTAAGATCCCCTTAGGATGCGAAAAATTGAATCACGATGGGTCCCATATGAGTTATCGGAGATGCAGAAATTTCTGCGATCTGAAGCTGCTCGTACGACTTGGAGCGCTATGAGAGGGAAGGAGAGTCCTTCTTACGACGTATCATCACCTATGATGGGACTTGGGCGAAAAGTTATGAACCACGTTGAAACGTCAATTGTCCGAATGGCGTCATACAGTGTCACCGCGAAAAACAACAGTTCGGTAAACTGCTACGAATATGAGAACGATGCTAATACTAACCTACGATTGGGATGGTGTTTCTTAAAATATGTCGTTCCCCCAAAGCAGACCGCCAATGTAGATTACTATTGTAAATTGAAGCAATATTTAGATCCCCCAGCCGTAATGATCTACATTTTATAAATTTATGCCAATAATTTATATAATATAAATGTATGTTCAATTTACTGTATTTAATGACATGTCAAATAGTACTTTTTTATATATTTTCATTCAACAGGTAGAGAGACACGGACAGATGTTCGGCAATGCTATTAGACGGGTCGCTCATTGACTACGTTTATGGCAGCAAATTCGATGTGCCCCAAGTACCTTTTCTTTTTAAATAAAGGCCTGTAAGTGTTTTTTTTTCTATTTTCTCTGGAAAATAAGACAAGAGTGTGACTTGATATATTTATGAGCAAGCATGTCTGCTCGATAGGATTTTTTTATTTTTCTTTATTTTAACGAAACACATGAAGGACAAGCAATTGTGTAACAACACCGATACCTTGAAAAATACAGGATGACTTCCTCTGGGTCAAGTCCAAGTAACACCGGAACGAATTAGGGCAACTTGTTTGTGTAGGAGCGGACAGGGTATTGTTTAGCAAAAACATCCCCAAGACGCCACGAGGTGGAAAGTAGGACATCTTACCCTCGACCCAAAAAAAGGGAAGTCGAGACAATGGAGGTCTCCGTCGTCCCTCTGGAAAGTTAAGAAAAAAGCAAGTGCAGTTTATTACTTCTAAATAAATCAACTAAGACCGGGACATCTTACTGTCGGGCCTTTTGAAATTTTGTGTCAGGAAAAAATATTACGTAAAAATAAGAATGGAGGGGAAAGTAGGTCATCCAGGACTGCGGACAATAGGACACGTCCAGCAAAGACCTCCAGTCAATGAGCAAATAGAATGTACACCCCATTTAGGAATGTTGGCGACTTGAGCCAGTAAAATTTGGCACAAAAAAAACTGGAGTAATTAACATCTTGTGTAGGGATAAGCTGTGACAGTGGCGAGGATACGCCCTATCAGAGTAATGCCTAATTAGAGTGTATATTAAAAGACATGTAAGTTGGTGGGAGACCTTTGCTACATGTAGGCCAACTATTTTGAGAAAAAGAAAGTGTCAGAATCCGGGAGGATCAGTGAGTATAGAATCGGCACGGCGAGAGGCCGGTAGGCGGCCGGTAAGAGACGTGTGGTCTCCAAGCGCAGTGAAATGTTGAGTTCAGAAAAAATGTGTTAGTGTTAACCGTCTCGTTAAAAAATATAATTATTTCTCAAGTAGAGCCTACATCAGCAGACATCTCCGCCGGAATGTTTACCGAGATAATATCGGGAGTGTAAACCCAAGTGTTCAAGAAAATATAAAGATGTGTGTCTGCTCTATGTAGAGTTGTTTGTATTTTCCTTGCGTCCATCTCTCATCCGACCATCCTCCGTTGTACCTGAAATTAGAGTCCTTTTGCTCACCAATAAACAAACCCTGAGAACCCCTAGTCCGGCGCAATTAACCTACACTGTCCAGCATCAGGGACCCCTCATCCGTCGCATGGAAGGGGTGAACCCTATAGCAGCAGAGTAGCCGA
This sequence comes from Diploptera punctata, assembly GCA_030220185.1. Lineage (NCBI taxonomy): Eukaryota > Metazoa > Arthropoda > Insecta > Blattodea > Blaberidae > Diploptera > Diploptera punctata. The sequence continues at coordinate 1,398,821 of JASPKZ010003087.1, read as the reverse complement.
AAAATAACCCTGCAGCAAAGTGGAGCGACCCAATCACTCCGCTTCAAAATGTATGCGAAACAATCTGCGAGCAGCGTTAAGAAGAACCCGACGACACTTCATGGATATTCCACCCATCATTGTGCATGACAATGCAAGGCCGCATGTAGCAGGAGTGGTGTCTGATTTGTTCAATCGCTGGGGTTGGGAGGTGCTCACCACCCTCCATACTCTCCAGACATAAGTCCCTGCGACTTCGACCTCATTCCTAAGCTCAAAGAATCACTACGTGGGAAGTGATTCAGAACAGTGGACGAGATTCTGAGTGCAGTTAATCAGTCTCTACGCACCATCCAGAGATTAGGCAGTACCGACGGCATTCGACGGCTACCACATCGCTGGGAAAACATTCTACGCAATGTTGGTGACTCCATCGAAGGCCTCTAAAGCTGACAACTATGTGTGTATGCTATGTATCCAGAAAATAAGTATTTGCGAAAACTAAGGAAACAACCTATATATATAAGAGGGCGTGTCAGAAATTTATGTAATACTCGTAAAAAGTGAACATAATATAGGCTACAACCCATATTTCTTCAAGAAAATTTAAATATTTGCAGATGGAAGAGAACTCTGAAACTTTCAGAAACATTAATGTTCTAATTTTGAATCTCAGTGTTACGTATTAATGAAAAAATTACAAAAAAAAAGTGATCCCACAACAGACCCTTGGGGTAGTAGGAGGTTAAGGCTCCCACTTTTTCTAGACAATCGGCACTTTATGTCAGCCGGGTTGTCAGCCCTGCGTGACGGCCGCCTTTACCCCCAGAACAAGCGTCTGGTACTCATTTCCGTTAGAGGCTGAGTCGACCCCAGGGCCATAGTGCCGCCAGAGGGTTTGGGTCAGTTTAAAAATCCTGACCCCAACGGGATTTGAACCCTCAACCCTCCGGCTTGTAGCTCAGTGCCTTAACCACTACGCTACGGCATGCCCCAATGAAAAAATTACATTCAAATTATTTTGTCAGAATATACTTTTGGTGTATTTGAGAAAAATAGAAAAAAAATTCAAAATTAATTTTTTTTTTAAAGTGTGTTAGTGATTTTTATATGGAGAATGTTTTTGGAGTTTTTTTCAAGAAATACTTTGAGCAATTCAGTGGAAAAATGGATGAAATAAAGAAAATTGTAGGAATATATATTTTTTAAATATTTGGATTTGATTCCCAATGGTCCATATAGCTTATTTACCTAAAATTATTTAAATTCCAATGTTTCCCCCCCTCAAGACTATACTACAAGTCTTCCCACTGGATTAATTAAAGGCTTAGGTACAAGTAATTTAGATATTTTGTTGCGAGCAATGAAGTTTTTATAGGGTAAGTGAAGTAAGCATAGAGTTAAACATCATAATAAGACGTAGCCTAATCTATTTTGAACATAAAGGAAGTTTGCAACAAACGGACTAGTCGAGTTACTGTTTTGTTTATGAATTATGGAAATGCCACACCAAATCAAAACATAAACTCTATTTCAACTAGACGAACCGATTACAGTTATCACGGAATTATGAACTCTTTTCTTAGAACAGTCAGTATTTAGAAAAATCTCGAAAAGTGCAAAAATGAAATCTTGCTGGTTTGAACGAGATTTTACAGCGAAAAAAAAACGTGACGCCTAATCCCATGAACCCGGACTCATTTTCCAAACCGTTTTCATAAAAATTGGAAAAATTCCAGAAAGAACTTGAAAAATGTTAAACGTAGCCCACAGAATACATTTAAGACTTTTGCAGCAATAAATCGATTTCTATCTTCAAGCCACAGTTAGTCCAAAAGCATTCAAGACTGAAAGTGTATAAAACACTGGCTCTTCCAACTCTTTTGTATGGTAGCGAAGTATGGACGTTGAAACAGAAGGATATACAGAGACTTAGATCTGCTGAAATGAGATATCTTCGGAGGACTGCAGGATACACACTACTAGATCACAAAAAAAAATGAAGACATCTTAGAAGAATTACACATGGAATCTTTAGAAAACAAAATTTCTGATTATAAGTCAAGATGGATACAACATGTTCATCGAATGGAAGATCACAGAATACCCAAACTAATGTTAAGATATCAACCTGCAGGAAGAAGAAGACCAGGACGTCCACTCAAAAGACTTCTGGATGGTGTTTCTCTTGAGGCCGAAACAGGTCAACAAATGGCCTAAATTCGTGAATGTACTATGATGATGATGATGATATTTCAACATTTCAGGGACCATTTTCTATATTTCCTGAGCCAAGACTTTTGACCGAAAATGTTAAAATTGTGAAAATATTAATCATCATCATCATCATTATCGTCATTATCATGATCTTCTTCTTCTTATTATTCCTTTAATGTTGTAGTCCTGAAAGACTGTTACGGTATCCAATAACCTCTTCATTGGTCGTCCCAATGACCTTTTACATTTGGTTGGTACAAAAATCGTGAAAAGTATAGAACTCAGAGACTGCAGAGTATCCATCCGGTGTCCATCTAAAAAATCTCAGATCCATTTCTCTAAGGTTATGTCTTTCTTGAGGTTTTACAAAAAATGGCAAAATTTCGGAAATTTGAAAAAAAGAAAATGTTATAGCACTTGCTTATATTTTTACGGTGAAATATCCGACAAGTATCCAGAAATTTCAGACCTAATTTTTTAAGGTCTCTGGCCAAAAATGTCGGATCTATGATGTTTACATCTATCCCAAAATTTCTGACGTTATTTTCCAGTAGTATAATCTTATGACGTTTTGACATAAAATTTTCGAAAATCTTGAAAAGCGCAAAAACGCGGTCTACATGATGCTTTCAGGATTTATGTAATAAAAGAAGAAGTAGCTCTACATAATTTAGTAGCCTTTAAAACATGTGAAGTGGCGCTTCGCTAGCTTTACCCAAATAGCCACCATTGTGAGAAAGTCAATCTGGTCGTTAGTGCTGTAGGAGAAAGTCGAGTCTTCTTTGATGCTTGTGACTGTTGTTGTGGGTTCTGTGATGCCAATGTAGCAGCTGGCTTTGAATCATTTTCAAGTATTGCATAAGCATTACAGTGAGCAGCATAGAAGGCGTTACCAATCATTTCATTATGTCATCATCAATTTGTGGCTGTGTATAAACCCTCCATTGGTGGCAAGTGTGATCAGTGAATCCAGTGTAGTGCTTCGAACTAAGTCTTGGTTCAAAACCAAACACGGTACCTATGCCGGATTTTGACGGGTCAATAGACCTGGTGGACGAGGGTATCGGGCCTTTCAAACTCAGGGAGGATTTCCTAAACAAATTTTAATCATTGCTAACTCAACATAACCCCGTACAAAGTCAAATTATAAGCAGAGTCATCCACCGATTATGTGGAACTTTCTTTATTAGAATCAATTATTTGACAACATTTGGCAAATATGAGAGTCCGATGCAGCTCGGAACTTTACGTCAGGGTGCTTGGATCGGCTAAACAACATAATCAAACATCAATCACCTGGTCGCCGACATGCTGCGTAAATTGAAGGCTCCATTCGAGCAACTTTCTTTCTCGCCGTGATGGTGAGAATGAGGAGGATATAGAAATTGAAACTCCAGTTGAGCCACAAAAGGATTCGCCTCCTTTCAAGAAAAAGATAAACTATATAGTCACTATGACTAAGGCCGGTATTCTTGAAACCAACTCTCCTCTCGAAGTGAGTGACATGCGAGTGGCTCCGCCTTCCTATGACGTCGAGAGTATTCTTGAAACCAACTCTCGTCTCTCGACTCTCGTTTTGGCCACGCCTTACTCACTTTTAAATGTCAAATGCTAAGTCGGCAGTATACCCGTCTTTCGCTTTGTTCTGCTCCACAGTAGAAATGGCGGAATTCCAAAAGTGAATAATCTTTTGGGTTTGGAGGCACAGAAATTAAGACGGCTGTCAAATCTTTAATAGAACAAAGCCGATCCAAATATACTGTAATAGCTCCAGCGGTTCTCATTGAGAATACATTTTCAGAACCGGTACTTGCTAAAACCTCAATCTTAACCGTTGGAACATCCTCATGTATGTTGATACTCCTATAACTTCGGCGAAATCAGTACCTTCTCGAGCTAATGACACCGCGGGACAGAAACCCCTCGCCAATTAATGTTATTGGTCATGATGATCTGTTCCGCATGAATAGAGAAATTAAAACACAAATTTGTGGCAATCTTAAAGTAGTCATTATCCGAGAAGGACTGCGTTATTACGCATCCTCGGTGGAAGATTTTCTTAAGTCTTTAGGATTTCCTGTGAAATCCGTCAAACAAATTTCCAAGACGGAAAATAATTTGGTCAAGCCTCTATCTACTTATTTGCGATGGGAAACACTACTCCAGCTCGCGAAATTTACAATCTGAAGCGACTCGTATATACTGTTGTGGCTGTAAAGGCCTACTAGCCGAGGTCTGGGCTTAAACAATGTTTTAGGTGCTAGTCCTTCAACCACGCGTTTCCTGGATGCTGCCGGATTCCACGTTGTGTTGTCTGTGCTGAGGCCCACAATAATAAAGATTGTCCCATTAAGGCCTCGGCTCAGAGAAACCCTACTTTCCACCCTGCATTTTTCGTAACCTGCTTCCAAGGCAGCGCTTGAATCTTATAGCAGGGTAACCAAACATGTCCACTTCCAGTAACCAAAACCCAATCTAGAATCTTCACTCGGTCAAGGTCAACCCCTCCATCTCCTTCACTGAGGCACCTCTTCCAAAACCATAAGTGAGAACAACAAAGTGAAATAGCCAACAAATACTATGCTAACACCAATACTTTGTCCTCAGAGAATAAAAGGAACAAAAAACATTAAGACATTAAGAGAGAACCTAAAAAATTACATAAAATCAACAAACAGTACAAAAGATAATATTTTTAATAAGAATTTCAACATTGAAGAGTTAAACATAGCCATTAATAGTTTAAAATCAAATAAATCTCCAGGAGCAGATACTATACATGTAGAATTTCTCAAACACCTTGGCAATAAAGCCAAAACTCAATTACTCTCCCTATATAATATTTCTTGGAACACGTAGATTCCTGATGATTGGAAAAAAGCTATTATAATACCTATTTTGAAAACAAAAAAATCAGCAAATACTTTTTCAAATTATCGCCCAATAGCACTAACTAGTGTAATTGTTAAAACTATCGAAAACATTATTTCAAATCGATTAAATTGGTATTTAGAAACCAATAATTTACTTTCATCCAATCAAGCTGGATTTAGAGAATTACAATCATCAAATTGTACACCTAAGTCAAGATATTAAAGACAGTTTCAACAGAAAAGAAGACACTCTGACAATGTTTATTGATTTCCAAGGAGCATATGACTCTATTTGGAGATATAAATTATTAGAAAAAATGCAGACTTTAGGCATTCAAGGGAATATGCTACTCTGGATCAGCAATTTTCTCATCCAATGGTTCATCGCTACAAAGTATAATAATCACCTCTCTAAATACCAACAAACACATCGAGGTTTACCACAAGGTTCTGTACTCAGTACCACTCTCTTCAATATCTACATTAATGATCTACCTAAGCATATAGAAAAGCTCCAAACAAAAACCCTACTTTTTGCTGATGATGTTGTAATATGGATCTCCAAACCGAAAAACCAAAGTCAACAATTAATAACCATAGCCCAACAATCACTAATACAGTTAGAGAATTGGACATCCCAGAACTTAATGAAGATAAATATACAGAAGACAAATAATCAACTATTTACATTAAGAAAGAAACCACTACCCATCACTATGAAATTGGAGGGTGAATTATTAACTCAAACACATTAAGCAAAATATTTAGGAATAACTCTGGACACAAAATTAACATGGAAGAAACACATAGAGAATATATGTACAAAGATAGAAACAAGGTTACTGTTATTAAAACGATTAGCAGGGGAAAAATGGGGTTGCAACACACAAACTCTAAACACCTTCTACCAAATGTACATAAAACCTGTACTTCAATATTGTGAAGAAATCCTAGTAACTACTAAAGTGGAAAAACTTAATAAATTGCAGAACCAAATCCTCCGTCTGACAACAGGAGCCGTTAAAACAACACCAATCACTGCCATGCAAATCTTAACAAATAACCCAAACATAGCATATGAAATTGAGAAAACAGCAATCACACAGTATGAAAAAATTTCAAGGCTACCCCATAATAACTGGACCCAAAGAAAACCACAAGTATGTTTAAAATCTTAGCAAAGCTTCTTAAGCATAGTACAAGAAATCAAACAGAAATTGCAACTTCCACATTCAAAAGAAAATATGCAGATGAGAAACAACCCTCTAGAATTTTTGGAAATTGAATATAACCTTCATTTAACAGAAGACATCAAGAAATCTGAAACTCCCCCATATATTTTAAAACAAATGTCACTGGAAATAATAAATCTAAGATACCCTGCTCCTGAATGGATACATATTTTTACAGATGGCTCCAGCCTACCAAATGACAGTGGCACTGGTGCTGGTGCAGTATGCCCACTTTTTTCATTTTATTGTAAACTAAACACAAATTCAACAAACTTTGATGGTGAAATTGTAGCAATTTTCTGATGTTTTACAAAATCTAGCATATCACATCTTAAGTTTACAAAAGTTGTAATTCTATATCACATCCAAAAATTTACAAAAGTTGTAATTCTATATGACTCCAAAGCAGCCATTCTTGCTATAAACACGAGACACAACACCCAAAAGCATCAAAATTATCGAATGTCACAAAATGATAAAACAGTTATCCCGTCTACATAAAAAAGTTGTACTTCAGTGGATTCCGGCCCATTGTGGAGTGACAGGCAATGAAATAATCGATTTTCTGGCCAAGAAGGGTAGCAAAATTGTTTCAAACCCAACTTCTACTCCAGTTTCCTTTCACTCTATCAAAAGAATTATCTCAAATAAATATAGGCCTATCAATAAACTTACAGAAGAATACACCACCAAAACATCTGGAAAGGAATGGGAAAATCTACAAGTTTATGACATTACTACATTACAAAGAAAATCTGTAGTAGCAACATTCAGAGTGCTAACAGGACATGACTGCCTGAATAAATACCTACACAGACTTGGCATAACAGATTCACCTAAATGCCCTTTTTTGCAATTTAAATGAAGATATGAAAAGAAACCATCTCCTCTGTTGTCCAGCTTTTGTAGAAGAGACCAGCCTTTCTGCTAAATATTGGAGTGCAAGAATGTGAATGATTTCATTATCAAGTGCTCAACATTAGATACCAACCAACCATAATTTGTATTTTACTTATTTAGGGTATAAAGCAATCATAGAGAGCAAACGTGCTTTTGTTCAATGTTCTATAAACAATATTTTACGTAATTAATATTTTTTTTTATGATGAATGTACATGGATATCATATCTTTGACATATCTACAACCTCAAGATGTATGTAGGCCTATATATATTTTATTAAATTAATGTATGATGTTAGCTTCGAACATCATTTTATATAATTTGCTGAATTGTAGTACTATAGAAATTTAATAGTTTATTGATTTGATGTTAAATAATCTAAGGATTTTGTATTTATAATTTAGATCATGGTGAACAACTATTTTTGTTGTGTTCCGGAATGCAGAAGTAAAGCATATTCATCTTCAGCTGAAGGAGGAAAACAGTTATCATTCCATCGTATTCCTGTTGCTCAAGTGAGGTTTCTTGCAGATAATGTAGGCTGAACTTTAGATTTTGACATTATATAATTTTACATACAACATTCGTATGCCACAGTTGCACTATACACTTTTACCATTTGTAATAACATTTCATACTATTTTAAACATTTAGCAATGATTCTTGAAACATATTTTACAAGTATAAAATATTTATTTGTGTATGCAAATTTTGCTATTTATCTCTCAATGTAGTTTTACAGAATTGCAGTGTACATGCACAATGTTTAATGTGACTTCCACTAGATGACAGGATGTATCTTAATTTTGTTAGGTTCTGATGAGACAAGTTACTGTACACCATTGTTAAATAATATGCTTGCAATTTATTTTGATAGGTTAGGAAGAGGAAGTTTGTGTATGTCTATTTTTTATAAACATATTTGGAAATTTATTGTGAAAATTGGTCATACCAATTTCACATATATATATTCTGCCACATGGCGTAAGTTACATTAAGCATTCGCGCATGCACACTACGATTCTGTAGAGCTTGCAATAATTCATTGAGTAAGTGAATGTCTAATAAATACTAAAGTTTTTCCATAATCTAAAAAGTCATCAGAGGCATAACTATTATGGCACAAAACCTGATCCTTCCTAGGAGCCTTATAATTAGTCATTATGATAGTTCTGAATGTGATAACAAAATAAACAAACATATTTACATAAGTTTTAAAATTAAATCTACATGGTGAGTCCAACAACTTCCCTTATTGTGTGATTAATTATGTAACAAACTTATAAAATTTATTGTGCTTGCAGCATATTAAATCTGATGAATAGATAAACTATTTAAAATTATATTACTTAGGTCCCACATCATTATACATGTGCACATGAGGCCAGCAGGTAGGCCAAGTACCTTCTAACCTTGTAATAGTTGAGTTATATGTTTCATATTGTATTAATGAAAAATTAAAAAAATTAAATAAAGGGATATTTGATCAGTTTTTGGGATGTCCAGAAATATCTTCCCATGGTTTTGGTAGTGAAGCATAGCTTTTGGGATTCTAGAGCAGGCCTGTTAGAACTTTCTCATATGGTGTGAAAAGACGACCCCCTCTTCTCTCGCATGAACATGCCCTCTCTTGAAGCAACACAACTGTCTTTCCTTATCAGCTTGTCCAACATAGGGTTGAGTAGGAGGAGCATCTTGTCACACCTAGTAAGCATTCTTCAGTGGCCCTGTTCTAGAGGATCTCCTCTGCCGTATGTGGTTGTTTTGAAAATTCTGTTCTTTCCTCCATTCATCTCATTGCCTATACCTCACTGTCATAACACAGAACAGGTCTTGCTAAGGCCTTATACAAATGTTTTCCTGTACTTTTGTGTACTGGGGAAGGTTTTATTACTTTGTTAATTATTCCTATAGTTTTATTAGAGTATTCAAAATTTTGCTTCCTATATCCATTCTTCTTCTTCTTCCTTCCAAGTATTAGGCCAAGGCCTGTTAGGGCACCCAAGGGCTAGGGAGTCTTTCCTTTCTTCCATTTCTTCTTTCCTTTATTTTCTTTTCTTCTCCAGAAAAGCCTGACCAGAGGCTATAAGATGGCAGTCCCATCACTGGTCTTGCCTTCCTTTGGCCAGCAACCAATAAAAGGGACTATTATTATGCTTTCAAGTCTTATACGAGAATTTCCTATATCCGTAACATCTTTAAATGTTAATTTATTGCCAGGATATGTCAAACCATCCACTCTTTATAAAATTTTCTTTCCCAAACATAATATAATAGTTCATCGTGCTATGAAGTGTCTGTAAAATTATTACTTTGCATATACATTTTTTTTTTCAGATATGCAACTGTCCTGTATGCTGCTTTTGTCTACATCTAGAAAGTGGCTTATTACAATGCAGCCAACAATGACTTTATAAATTACTACATACTAATTACTAGGGCTAGGATTTTTATGATGTAAAAACCACCGACATATGCAGAAAAGAAATCAGTTATGACCTAAATTTTTCAAAAATAGTTGCTGCAATATAAAAAAAATATGACCTAATACAGTAATATTATAATTATGTAATAATTTCAGTTGTAAAATCAATTAGTAAATCAGTTAATGATAATTATTAAGAATAAAATGCAAATGAGAAGCAAACTGAAGTATGTAATTCAGTTAGTTTTTGTAGATAGATAGATCATTGGTTGATTAATGTCTTTGACATTGTCCGATTCCCAATAGCCAATTTCCTTCATGTATAAATATATTCCCTGACTCCAGGAGGTTTTATGTCTTCCTCTGCCTCGTCTTCCCTCAGGTTTTTGTATAAAAAGCATTTATATATATGAATAAATTAATAAACGAATGGAGGAAAACACAACGAGGATATATACCCATCAATAGGAACCTCAAACTCGATGCTATTCTTTTAGCAGATGATTTAGCTCTTCTGGCACTTTCCGAAAATGATTTGCAACGATCAATTTATAATTTACAAAAAATAGCTGCCAAATTTAATATGGAAATATCAATTAACAAAACTAAAATTATGGCATTACATGGGAAGGACCCCATATAAAGTAAAATGTGTCTCTGGAATAAAATCTTAGAGAGATGTAATCAATTTAAATATCTTGGATATTATCTCTCTATCTGGGATGAAAAGGATATCCCTGAAAAAATTACTAGTTATAATAAAAGTTTAGGAATTATTAATCAAGCTATGAAACCATCCCTTGTACAAAAAAACACCAGATTACGTTTATATAACACTTTGGCTAGATCAGTGTTGACCTGTGGTAGTGAAGCATAGACGCTAAAAAGACAACATGAAAGCAGAATAACGGCTTGTGAAATGAGATTCATGTGCAGAACAGCGGGTTACACCAGATGGGATCGGAAAAGGAACACCAATATCTTAAAAGAATTGAAGACTACGCCAATTTTGGAATATATTAAACAGTACCAACTAAATTGGAAACACCATCTTGAAAGAATGAGTTCAAATCGGATCCCCAAAGCTGTTTACAATTATATACACCAAGAGGACGAAGATCACTGGGCCGTCCTATGAAACGCTGGAGGGAAAATTTTCAATAGGATCGTAACAGGCCTTGGTCTAATACTTGGAAGGAAGAAGAAGAAGAAGAAGAAGAAGAAGATATATTTAAGAAACATATCAATCTTACCAAAAAATATATCTATACATAAAAATCTTAGCCCTACTAATTACAATAAACACAGTAATAACTAATTAAACTACAGAATGAACTTCTCAAATGTCTTCCATTAGTTCTTGGAAATTGTCTGCTGATCAATTTTTGCTAAATATGATCAAACTCCAACTTAGGATAAATTTAGTTAGTGAGCAATTTATTTTGGTTAGGTTTTTAAGTTTAACACTTCAATCTAGTTAGAGTGCATATTTGTATTTTGGTTAGCTTTTTATGTTTAAGTCTTCAATATTGGGACTATTTTGTTACTCAGATGTTTGGGATATTTCTCTTGTGGTGGAACGCGTGTTCCAAAATTCTGTATATGTTGACTGCATCCTGTAATTCCATACTGTAACCGCCAGTGCATGCATGCGTGTATGATAAAATTTTTTCTATTGCATGTTCGAAATTTAATAGATCGTTTTATTCATATTATCTTAGGGTAAGATAGCATAATGCCAGTAATTATGAAGAAATTATTTTTTAGTATGTGTTCAATCCCAGATGAATCTTTACTTTTCGCATCTTTTTTTTATTATTTACATGGCCATGTATTTAAAACAATAGTCTGAACTAATTTATGCCTGAACTTTGGCAATAAAAAAGCTATGGAACTTTACTTCTATAAACATCGAAATAAAAAAAAGTGATTCTACAATAAATAAATAATAGAAAATTAAAATAGCTGAGTTCCTAAATTAATAAAATATAAGTCTAATTACGTAATATAAACATGCCAGGAAAACTTACCATGTGACTATAAATACAGAATTTCAGGACCAGTAGTGTGTTGTGATGGCTCTGAGCCAAAGTTTCTGACCACAAAACCCGTCACTAAGGATTCAAACCCCTTAGATGTTTTTCAGATAAGTATTTTAACACGTATTAAAATTGTAAAATATTTGGGGACATATTATTTAATAAACAAAATATCTAAATATAATTCATACATATTACTTCAAGTTTTTCATGTTACAAAGATAATTGTAGATGACAAGTAGAATTGGTTGGTTGGTTGGTTGGTATCTAATGTCGAGCACTTGATAATGAAATCATTCGCTCTCTTGCACTCCAATATTTAGCAGAAAGGCTGGTCTCTTCTACAAAAGCTGGACAACGGAGGAGATGGTTTCTTTCCATATCTTCATTTAAATTGCAAAAAGGGCATTTAGGTGAATCTGTTATGCCAATTCTGTGTAGGTGTTTATTCAAGCAGTCATGTCCCGTTAGCAGTCTGAATGTTGCTACTGCAGATTTTCTTTGTATTGTAGTAATGTCATAAGCTTGTAGATTTTCCCATTCCTTTCCAGATGTTTTGGTGGTGTATTCTTCTGTAAGTTTATTGATAGGCCTATATTTATTTGAGATAATTCTTTTGATAGAGTGAAAGGAAACTGGAGTAGAAGTTGGGTTTGAAACAATTTTGCTACCCCTCTTGGCTAGAAAATCGGATATTTCATTTCCTGTCACTCCACAATGGGCCGGAATCCATTGAAGTACAACTTTTTTATGTAGACGGGATAACTGTTTTATCATTTTGTGACATTCGATAATTTTGATACTTTTGGGTGTTGTGTCTCGTGTTATAGCAAGAATGGCTGCTTTGGAGTCACATAGAATTACAACTTTTGTAAATTTTTGGATGTGATATAAAAGATTTTGTAAACTTAAGAAAATTGCTAGAATTTCGCCATCAAAGTTTGTTGAATTTGTGTTTAGTTTACGATAAAAGGAAAAAAGTGGACATACTGCACCAGCACCAGTGCCACCATCATTTGGTAGGCTGGAGCCATCTGTAAAAATATGTATCCATTCAGGAGCAGGTTATCTTAGATTTATTATTTCCAGTGACATTTGTTTTAGAATATATGGAGGAGTTTCAGATTTCTTGATGTCTTCTGTTAAATGAAGGTTATATTCAATTTCCAAAAATTCTAGAGGGTTGTTTCTCATCTGCATATTTTCTTTTGAATGTGGAAGTTGCAATTTCTGTTTGATTTCTAGTACAATGCTTAAGAAGCTTTGCTGAGATTTTAAACATACTTGTGGTTTTCTTTGGGTCCAGTTATTATGTGGTAGCCTTAAAAATTTTTCATACTGTGTGACTGCTGTTTTCTCAATTTCAGATGCTATGTTTGGGTTATTTGTTAAGATTTGCATGGCAGTGATTGGTGTTGTTTTAACGGCTCCTGTTATCAGACGGAGGATTTGGTTCTGCAATTTATTACGTTTTTCCACTTTAGTAGTTACTAGGATTTCTTCACAATATTGAAGTACAGGTTTTATGTACATTTGGTAGAAGGTGTTTAGGGTTTGTGTGTTGCAACCCCACTTTTTCCCTGCTAATCATTTTAATAATGGTAACCTTGTTTCTATCTTTGTACTTATATTCTCTATGTGTTTCTTCCATGTTAATTTTGTGTCCATTTTGCTTAATGTGTTTGAGTTAATAATTCACCCTCTAATTTCAGAGTGATGGGTAGTGGTTTCTTTCTTAATATAAATAGTTGATAATTTGTATTCTGTATATTTATCTTCATTAAGTTCTGGGATGTCCAATTCTCTAACTGTATTAGTGATTGTTGGGCTATGGTTATTAATTGTTGACTTTGGTTTTTCAGTTTGGAGATCCATATTACAACATCATCAGCAAAAAGTAGGGTTTTTGTTTGGAGGTTTTCTATATGCTTAGGTAGATCATTAATGTAGATATTGAAGAGAGTGGTACTGAGTACAGAACCTTGTGGTAAACCTCGATGTGTTTGTTGGTATTTAGAGAGGTGATTATTATACTTTGTTGCGATGAACCGTTGGATGAGAAAATTGCTGATCCAGAGTAGCATATTCCCTTGAATGCCTAAAGTCTGCATTTTGTCTAATAATTAATATCTCCAAATAGAGTCATATGCTCCTTGGAAATCAACAAACATTGCCAGAGTGTCTTCTTTTCTGTTGAAACTGTCTTTAATATCTTGACTTAGGTGTACAATTTGTTGATTTGTTGATTGTAATTCTCTAAATCCAGCTTGATTGGGTGAAAGTAAATTATTGGTTCCTAAATACCAATTTAATCGATTTGAAATCATTTCTAAATAAAATATAAAAAGTAATTTGAACATGCAATAAATTCAAAATGGTAAAAGAAGACTGTGACAGGCATTGATGTGACTGACAAATTCTGAGGGCACAACAGGCAAATGTTAGCCTAAATCTTTGAAAGATCTTCTTTCTTCTTCTTCTTCTTCCGAATGCAGTATTGGGTGATGATGCCCATTCTGCGACTACAAAAACTGACCTCCATCGGTTGAAGGGTCTTCCGAGGTCTCTTTTGCCTTTAGGGTTGAGGTGGTAAATCATCTTTGGTAAATGGGAATTTGACATTCTCTGGACGTGTTGGAACCATTTAATATCTTTGAAAGATGATATATATAAACACACACACATGTGTGTGTATTTTCTCCCGTCTCCTTCCTTTAAATCCAATGCAATGCTTGTTTGTATAAAATACATTTTTTCGAGCTATGGTCTCAGTTCTTGTTAAAGTTGGCCTAATTGAAAAAAAATCTGCATACCATCTCTATGTGTTAATTCTTCATAATTACTGAAATACCTTTATTAGTGAACTATCTGTTAGCTATAATAAATAAATATTAAATTATATGTCTCCTTGTTTTTATTTGGACCTTTCCTTGATAATCTGTTATCATGTTTTTGTTTATTCTAAGAAAATATTATTTCTAAAAAAATTTTGAAGAATTAATTGGTATGAATACTTTAAATACAAGGATTGAAAATATTCTTCCTGTTTCCTAAGATTTTTTTCAAGAGAAAAATGTACACCTGAATTTGTTTGAAATACATTCAGAATTGCATTGGCTAAATACGAAATAGTCTTGGAAATTGAGAAGAATTTTACGAATTAATACAATTAGGAAATAACACAGATTTAACAAAAAATTAAATGAATCAGATTTTACACCTCGCCTCATATTTTAGTAAAATTCTGGACTGGTTTGGAAGGTGAGATTGTTTTGCAATCGGTCCTGAGTTTTACAAAAAAATAAGGCGAGGTGTAAAATCTGATTCATTATTATTTTATGAATTATTTGAGGTGGTATTGTTAACACCTTAAATGACGACTGCGCCACCGGGATCAACACTAATTACACTTATGTCGATAGATGGCGCAAATTGCTTTGTCGATAATACAGTAAGCTGTAATCGATTAGTTTTTTCTGCCAACGCTAGCAGAAATGCTAGTCGCAGAATCAAATGCATTAGAGGTTGAATTGAAAAACTGAAGATGTATAAAGTATCAGGTTCAGATGAGATCCCAGCAGAACTAATAAAATCAGGGGGAGAAAAATTGATGGACAAGATACGCTGGTTGCTAAGTATGATTTGGGAAAAAGAAGTTCTTCCAGATGAATGGAAGGAATCAATTATCATACCAATTTATAAGAAAGGAGATAAAACTGATTGCAACAACTACAGGTGCATCTCATTACTTTCAACTTCGTACAAAATTCTTAAAAATATATTAATAAGCAGACTTACTCCCTATATTGATGACATCGTAGGAGATCATCAATGTGCATTTAGAAGAAACAGGTCTACAACAGTTCAGATTTTTAGTATAAGACAGATTTTAGAAAAGAAATGGGAATATAATGGTACTGTACATCAACTATATGTTGACTTCAAAAAAGCATATGATTCAATTAACCCTTCAGAGTGGGTTGAGTTAAATGGCTGGTAATACTCTGTTGCGGGAGGAAGTTCACGGGTATTTAAACCCAGCCGCTCAGTGCCAGTATTCCAATAATGCATTTAAATGGATATGTCTTGAATAATTTAAATGTTTTTGCAATTCGTTTATGGTGAACCCTTATTATAATATTTAATTAACTAATTTGTTACGGTTCTCACGTAACATCTCTGCATGTGCAGTTATTTATGATTGTTGTGCCACAGTTGAAGTAGGTAATTTGTAAGTTTCTCACATAAGTAACACAGTGAATTGCACTAGGGATTCTTTTAAGACTTCAGAGAACCGTCTCTACCTAACAACACAACGGAATATTTACACAAAGAGAAGGATCTTAAAAAAAAAAACAGAATGAATTAAAAAAATTGGTGTGATAAATCTTCAAAGCGTAAACCAGCTGTTTGACACTTGGCCACCAATAAGAGTGTTTTTTTCCCTTGTGTTTACTTTGTTAATGTTTATTACAAACACATTGTTTCTATGCATTGACCTTCTTTCTTGTAGGGGAAGGCAGCCTTCTCCAAATGTGTCTTTCTAACACTTTGGAGACATTATTTTAGGAGTGTGCCTTCAAAAAATTGTCTTTCTACACATGAGACCTGTTGTGCTAAAAGACCTTCATCAATCCTAAATTTCAATGTCTTTCTTCTGGTTTCCAAGGTGAAACCAGTTGATGATATATGACTATAATAGCTTCACCGGAGGTGTGGACTTGAAAGATCAACATGCTACAAGCCGGAAGATCGAGGGTTTGGTGCCGGTGGATCAGGATTTTTAAACTGAACCAAACCTTCAGGAGGCACTGTGACCGGGGTTGACTCAGCCTCTAACTGAAATGAGTACCAGATGCTTGTTATGGGCCGTCAGACAGAGATAAGTACCCGGCTTACATCAAATACCGATAGTCTAGAAAAAGTGGGAGCCTTAACCTCCTAATATCCCAAGGAGCTCCTAAGGTCTGTAGTGGACCATTATACCTTTTAGATACTGAGTGAATAGCAGACTAACTACCTTTCCATAATATAAGGGTATCGTCATTTGAAATATATATATATATATATCTGAAATTTACTGTTGTGGTCCTGTACTATAGCGTAAATCGGAAATAAGTTTGTTGGGCCTTTATATATACTGAATTTTGCGACATTATTATTAAAAATGAAGAGATTTGAAAATAGATTCAATTTGATAGACAAGCTAATCTATAAAAGAAAAGGCGAATTTATTTTTCTCAGAAATCCTCTATCAAGTTATAAATATAAGAAAAATGTCAGAGGCCGCAAGAATAAATGCAAATATAAAATTATTTTAACTTGTTACTCAGGGCCGTCATCAGTTAATATATGCACTAATATAAACTTTGAAGTCTCTACATAAAATTTATATAAACGGCAAATAGTTAATGTGAACACAAAGATCATAACAGTTTAAAGCAGTGCGTGTAGCTAGCTTACACGTCACGTCGTTCCGCATTTGGTGAAGAATTCAACCTGCGTACATGTCATGTCGCTCCACGCTGACGGATGGAGTTCGGAATTCTTAAAAGTTAGTTAGACTTATACGAATGCATCTAAATGGCACAAAGAGTAGGGTGCGTGTAGGCAAACAGTTTTCAGACACTTTTGAAATCCAGAATGGGTTGAAACAAGGAGATGCACTATCTCCTCTACTATTTAATTTTGTATTAGAGCATGCCATTAACTCTTTAGAGAATAAGGAAGGCTTACAACTCAATGGTATTAATAAGCTGTTAGTTTATGCTGATGATGTAGTATTATTGGCTGATAGCGAGGAGATACTAAAGGACAACACGCACACACTATTGAGTAACACTAAGGAATTAGGACTGGTAAATATCAATAAAACTAAATATATGGTCACTCGTAGAAATTCATT
This sequence comes from Diploptera punctata, assembly GCA_030220185.1. NCBI lineage: Eukaryota > Metazoa > Arthropoda > Insecta > Blattodea > Blaberidae > Diploptera > Diploptera punctata. The sequence goes on along the minus strand of JASPKZ010003087.1, from coordinate 1,381,249 downwards.
ATATAATAGAAATGGACAGCTAATGACAAATGAGGGAAATTTTGAGGAGGTGGCTGAATTCAAGTACCTAGGAATAATAATCACAATAGGAATGAGATGCACAAAGAAATTAAACATAGGCTCAATTCTGGAAATGCATGCTATTATACATTGCAGAGACTCTTGATGTCCCAACTCCTTTCAAAAAACGTTAAACTGAAAATATATAAAACTATTATTCTACCAGTTATATTATATGGGTGCGAAACATGGACTCTTACTTTAAGGGAGGAAAGGAGATTACAAGTATTTGAGAATAAAGTACTTTTTGGACCAAAGAGAGATGAACAGACAGGTGAATGGAGAAGACTACATAACAATGAACTACATGGTCTTTATAGGAAGCCAGATATAATAAGAACAGTTAAGTCTCGTAGACTGCGATGGGCAGGACATGTTGTACGTATGGGGAATGAAAGACTTGCATGGAAGCTTCTTGTAGGAAAGCCAGAGGGAAAACGCCCAGTTGGTAGACCAAGAATGAGGTGGGAGAATAACATTAACTATGATTTGAGGGAAGTAGATTATACAGGGAATGATTGGAAAGCATTGGCTCAGGATAGGGATATATGGAGAGCTTATGTCCGCGCGGCCATGAACCTACGGGTTCGATAGTGCCAGTCAGTAAGTAAGTAAGTAAGTAAGTAAGTAAGTAAGTAACGCTTGAGGTCTCTTGAAGTTACTGAATAACATTGCTGCTGGTCATCTCTATTAGTGGGTTTTCTCTGACAAATCAGATTACGTTAGTGCGCATTTTCATTTATATTATCATCATGGAGGACCAATTAAGAAAGAATAATAAAGAAAAACAAATGTCATTTCTTATAGGTTACTGAAACGAGATCTAATTTTGCCCCAGATACTATTAAGAAAAGTTATTTTCAGATTTTTGTGTTAAGATACTCGGGTTCGATTTAGTTTCAGATCTCAGAGTTTCTTGATTTTTTTTTATCCGAATATGATGTTGGCTAACCTGTCTTTGTTATACTCTGTAAATCTTATGTTCTGTTAATCTGTATCTCTATGTTTTTCATATGATGTATTTTGGAATTTGTAATAATCGTACTCTGATGTAATGAAGTCTGCAAATTTTGTAATTCATTTTGTATCTTATGTGGTTACGGAGATGTGAAATAAAAGCATACAAACTAAATTGTCTGAAAATGACTGGGCGCCCAAATTCAATCAAAACAAACACAAAATCTTCAGACAGTTTTAGTAGTATCAATGAACGGCCCGTGGATGATATTTCTATTGAACTCTTTTATAGACCTCACACAATTACGCTCTTAGCTGTATCTATCGGAGCAGTAATTTATTCAGCATTTACAAGGCAAGTTGTATCCATAATATTCTTATTTACTGACAGTACAATGTTTTAAAGTTTTAAGCTAGATAACCTGGCTATACGATGCTAGGAGTCCACCTTTACTCATTTTATTTCGTTAGGGAAGGAAAATGGTCGAGTTAGTGTACAGCAGATTAGGTTACAGGATAATCTGGAGCACCTTAAGGAAAAATTAGCTCTTCTGTTTCAACAGTGACTCCTAGTACAGAATTCCCAAAACCGGCTCAAGTTTGGAATACCTTTACCTATGATTTTCCATCCTTACAGGCTGGCGCATAAGTCTCCATACAGATGATGTTACCTTTTCATTACATTATTTGTATTCTGTTATATATAATTATATTCGGAAAAAGTCGGTAATATGTCTCAGACGAATTCTTCTAAGTTCCACAGAATTGCAGTGCGCATGCGGGAGTTGCTGTAATGGTTAATATAGCTTCTGGTAGATGGCTCTGCAGTCGGCATTACCAACTTTGGGAATAAATTTGCAAATGCAAAAAAAAAAAAAAGGACTTAACTAACTTGCATTTCCTAACTAAAGAAAACAATTTACATGCATATTATTTATTCCCAAATGCTTAAAAAAATGGACAAAAACCAACTTCCCATTTCCTAACGTAACAAAACAATTTACATGTGTACTATTTAATGAACTGTAAACTAATTTTACGTACACTAACACTAAATATGGTTTGAAATTATTTTCAAATGGTGGCAACGTTGGAACACATGGGAAAATAGCAAGTAAGTAATGTATCCACGATCATGTTTTACGTAAATATATAAATATAAAATATTGTAAAGAAAGCTTGAAGATCGTTGCAAAATGTTTAAAACAGTACAAAACATGTTTACAAGTGTTTAGTGCATCAGTGGCATAAGAATGTACGTGTAGAATTGTGATGGGCATATAACCTACCTCACCCTTATATTCTAATATAATATAATAAGGTGCAAGATGATTGGATGGATCGGTTTGATCTATGCATGGCATGTGATGGGGAATACATTGAACATATTAATTAAAAGTAGACCTTATTCAAGTCTATTACCTGTATGGAGACTTATGTGCCACCCTGTACATTCTTGTAATGTGTTGGTTTATGTACTTTTTTCCATCTTTACTAACATTTCGTACTATTTTAAACATTTTGCAACGATAGGCCTACATATAACTTTCTGGCTGTGGTGGGTCATTCCACTGTCACTCACAATTTGACTATTTTCCCACCTTAAATTTTACTATAAATCTATAGTCCTAAGTAAATTTAAAACATCAATAAAACATGTTTATTCTTCATTAAATTCTCGACATTTTGATATATTTTCTTTGAATTTTGAATTACAATAAATGGACAAAAAAAATTAAAATGTATGTGTCACTCACATTACAGGAAAAAGACATGATAAATTTCACTATACAGAAAAATGTAGTTCCCTGCTCTTGTAAAAGTTCTGGAAAAACAATTTTTTGGCTGTACATTAATGAGACACACAGGTTATTACAGCAAAAGTTTTAATTTATTGTGGTAAATCTGAAATGAATAAACACAAATTTTATCTGTCACTCACATTACAGTATTTTGTCACTCACATTACATAATCAACAACATGACAAAATGGTTGATAATTGTGATTGATTTACAATTATTTACCATGAAATAAATGTAATACAAATCAGTACATAATGTGTATATATATATATATAAAACAGATGATAGTATATATAAATGAATTTGAGCAGCATTTATTTCCATTTTAAATTTATAATATATTCTGTTACTCCTTCACTCCAACTCGGGATCTTTATTAACGAACACTACATCTCCCTTGTTGACAGTAAATCATGATTTACATTCTCCCACCTTTTTAAAAATGCACCTTTACTTCACAGTCAGCATCGATTGAAAACTGACAAATTGCAGCATAATGCGGTATTGAGCGTTTTCCTTGCAGCTCCACTTTCACACATTTCGCAATTATGACATCCTGTGTAAAGGTCTCTCTTTAGAATTACTTCTAAGTTATTCAACATGCTATGCTTTGATACAAAATAAGTTTCCAATTCATTTTTGAGAGACATGGCATGGATTTTCGAGATTTCACCAATGATGGGTGCTACCTCAAAAACTTTATCCAGCTTCATTTTCTGATTTCTTTTTTTCTCTATCTACAGAATTATATTCACAGACGATACTTTTCTGGTTACTTCAGAAAAATGTATGCACTGAAAACTTCAGACTTTCTTGATAAGACATGTGTTCTAACTTGCCTCTTCACAGCCTCACCAGTGCCGTACACAGGACCTTTGCCATGTGAAGTGGCAAAATAGTTCAATTTTTTCACCTGTAGTTTATGCTTTTGTTTCAGCACCTTCAGACTAGCTGCAATATATCCGTTTTTAAATTGTGAACTTATTCCACCTGACCAAATACTGACTTCATTTATTTCAGTTGGAATTTCTTCAAGTAGCCTGTCTGTATATGCAATCACAGTGTGTTTTGTATGATATAGGTTATCAGACATTATGACTATGGGATGATGTTCTCCAGAATACCAGGCAGCTGCAGTAAATAAACTGACTTGAGGTTGAACCCAATGAAAACTTTGTATTTCATCTTGTGCAGAACAAGTAAAATTTTCAGAGAAGTCCACCTGTATGACTTCAATATTTGGTTTGAAGTTGGAAGATGTAGCCATTAACCTTTCTTCATTATAGAATTTTGCTTGTTCTCTTTTCATAAAATAATGTTCCAAGAAAAAGGGCAACAGGGAAAGTATATATTTTGCCAAATCGGCTGCACTACCTTCCTCCTGAACCCTGGCTGAACGCCCTTCTTTTCTCCATACATGCCATGAACAATTCAATGTGGAGACCTCTTGATTATTAAAGACTTTCTCCTGCAAGTGATTGTACAACCTGTCCTTGCAATCAGCATTTCATGACCCAGCAATCTTCTTTTGCTGACAAGCATACAATTTCAACCAGATAAGATGATGAGTGAGCTGAACATGCCGGAACTATGTTGTGCAAAGAATTCACAGCCAAAATCTAATTCTCAGATGCCTAAATCTAGCAACATGTTTTCTCTTTTTTCTTCTTCTTCAATTGAGATCTTGACTTCCTTCTTATGATTCTTCAATTTTTCTTTCTTCTTTTCTCTATATTTCCTTACACTGATTGTATGCTGTTCTTTATACTCATCATAATTAGCTTCCTCCTTAAGCTTCTGCCTCATTTTTCTCATTCTCTCAGCAGAGGTTGATGGAATTTTGGCAATCACAGAATGAAAACAATGTCCAATAATGTCAAATTTTATTTCATTGCCAAAAACAAGTCAGGAAATTTTCTTCTCCTGAAATGTGTAAAAACCCCATATTGTAAGTTTTTCATTGTCACTCACATTACCTTAATATAATTTGATATATCACATTAAATAAAATTCATAGGAAGTTGTTAATTTCACCCAATAACATTCTTTACCTCTCTTTAATAATACCAGATTTTTAATAAAAATGAACAACATTTATTGCTTTTTAATTAATAAAATAGCATATTTTGTCACTCACATTACATGTTAATATGCAAATTCTAAATTTAATATTACTCTGTCCAATCAACATCTATATAAGTGCTTTTTTGTTGTATTTCATACATCAAAGTATGAGAAAGGAAATTACAAACTCCCAATATATTATGTTGCTGTAAAATTAAAAAAAAACTTACCTTGAAGTTATTGAAAATAGGGTAATAACATCTGCATGAAACGCCACTATCTTCTTCGAGCCAGAACAACAAAGAAATAGGTTTCCCACATAAATGCTATTGTGAAACAGGAAGTCCAAAGAATAGACAACCTTACAATAAAAAAATAAACACAAATATACAATGTTAAAAAATAGACCAAAATATCCCTTTTATCATGGAATGACCCTGGTACGTTTTTTGGCGGACACAATTCTACACTTACATCCTTATGCCACTGATGCACTAAACACTTGTAAACACATTTTGTACTATTTTAAACATTTTGGAACCATTTTATAAACATTTCTTACGATTATTAAATATTTATAAATTATGCAAAATTTGTGCATCAGGTTCTAGAGACGCGGAAATGCTTCATGTAACATCTGCTAGGTGGCTATCAAATCGGGGTTACCAACATTTGAAAATAATTTCAAACCATATGTAGTGTTAGTGTACGTAAAATTAGTTTATAGTTTATTAAATAATATGCATGTAAATTGTTTTGTTAGGTTAGGAAATGAGAAGTGTTTACATCCATTTTTTTTAGCATTTGGGAATAAATAATATGCATGTAAATTGTTTTCTTTGGTTAGGAAATGGCAAGTTAGTTTACGTCCATTTCTTTTTTTGCATTTGGTAATTTATTCCCAAAGTTGGTAATGCCGACTGCAGAGCCATCTACTGGAGGCTACATTAACCATTACAGCAACTCCTGCAACGCGTGCATGCGCACTGCAATTCTGTGGAACTTAGAAGAATTCGTATCCACCAAATAACAGACTTTTTCCAGCTTTTTTTTTACAATTAAATATTTATCTATGTACACAATGTTAAGTTTTGCAAAATTGTTGTTCACATGCATGAACACTTAAAGAAACCTCCCCTAGATGACGGAGATATCTGTGAAATTGGAATAACCAACATTCAAAAATATATTTTAAGAAATGGATGTTCACCCACTTCATTTTGTTAGTTTCCGTTGGGACAAGTTAGTGTACACCAGATTAATTTGCACTTCATTGAATAATATGCATGTAATTTATTTTGTTAGGTTAGGAATTGGGAAGTTGTACATCCATATCTTATAAACATTTAGGAATTTATTGCAAAGCTTGATCATTCCAATTTCACATATATGTCCTGCATCTAGTGGAAGTTTCTTTAAATGTTCATGCTTGCACACTATGATTCTGTAGAACTTAGAAAATTTTGATAAAGGTAAACTAAACTTTTTCCTGCAAAACCTAATTGTTCATGGGACTGAACTAAATAACTCACTCTAAGCTTGAAATACTAAGCAACTCTTTTTATGGTAATAAACAACGTTGGTTATTGGTATTAAATTACAAAGAACTTAATACTGAATTGCCTATTCTTGCTGTTGTATGGCAGGAGTCTACCTGGCTCTTCTTTAGAATAATTTACCCTTGATTTTTGAGTTTCTTGTTGTGAAATACAAGTCTTCTTATGAATTTACTAACATTTTTAAATATTTTAAATTTTTTATAACATTTTTTATAACTTTATTTTAGAATTTTTAAGTATTTATTCAAATACTCATATTGTGATGGTGACTTGCTATTTTCTCCAGAGAGTATATTGTCGCTTAAGAAACAATACCACGTAACTAACAAAATGAACATTTTACACGAAAAACAAAAAACTGTTTACTTTTACCCTTAGTACCTATGCATTGAAACCATTGTATCTATAAGTTTAGCAAGGTCATGGTACAAAATTGCATCCCAATCTATGTTAGAACTGAGCGCACTTCTTACGTGATGCTAACAGTATAAAAATGTCAATTTCACCAAAAGTGTCAGTTACACGGTATTGTTTCTTAAGCGACGATATTATATAGTTGGGACCAGTGGGTTATCAATGGTTATGATTATTAAGGAGTGAGAAAAAGGGTGTTTCATGGGATCCACCCTAGGTTAGAATAATTGAATTAGGTTAAGTGTGAGTTAGTTAGCTTTTAGGTTCATTACATTTTAAATGTGTCTAAATACATAAAAAAAAGATAATCGAAACAACTATAATAATCAGTATGTGGTTCGATGGTGGGTTATCACTGGCTCTATAAACTCTGGCGCATGCATACTATTGTTCTATAGGACTTTGAAAATATATCAGGTAAATTAAAGTGGAGAATCCCCCTCATTTTATTTCATTAGATGAGAAAATGGGCAAGTTAGTGTACACCAAATTAGTTTACAATTTATTGGATAATCTGGTACACCATAAGGAAAATTTGACTGTTTTGTTTGAATAGCTAATGATTAATGTAGGTGGACTTCTGGATAGAATTCCCAATTTCTTTTATAATGAACTGGGAAAAGTTTAGATTACCTCACCCAATCAATTTTTCTAATTTAATTTTTATAGGCCTCGAGCAATGGTTTGTAGCATTTGGTACTTGGGAATTAACAATGAATAAGCGAAAAATTTGTATTTAATTTTAATGAAAAATTTGTGTTTAGATTGGAGTGCTCAGGTAGCTCAATTGGTAGATCATTGGCATAGAAAACCAATGGTCCTGGGTTCAAACCCCAGTCTGAGCATGTATTTCTCTCTTCAATATGAAAATTAAATTTTTCTAAATTCTACAGAATCATAGCGCACTTGTGCGAACGCTTAAAGGAACTTCTGATTGATGCAGACATATGTGTGAAATTGGTATGATCAACATTTGCAATAAACAAAGATAGAAACAAGGTTACCATTATTAAAACGATTAGCAGGGAAAAAGTGGGGTTGCAACACACAAACCCTAAACACCTTCTACCAAATGTACATAAAACCTGTACTTCAATATTGTGAAGAAATCCTAGTAACTACTAAAGTGGAAAAACTTAATAAATTGCAGAACCAAATCCTCCGTCTGATAACAGGAGCCGTTAAAACAACACCAATCACTGCCATGCAAATCTTAACAAATAACCCAAACATAGCATTTGAAATTGAGAAAACAGCAGTCACACAGTATGAAAAATTTTGAAGGCTACCCCATAATAACTGGACCCAAAGAAAACCACAAGTATGTTTAAAATCTCAGCAAAGCTTCCTAAGCATTGTACAAGAAATCAAACAGAAATTGCAACTTCCACATTCAAAAGAAAATATGCAGATGAGAAACAACCCTCTAGAATTTTTGGAAATCGAATATAACCTTCATTTAACAGAAGACATCAAGAAATCTGAAACTCCTCCATATATTTTAAAACAAAGTGGAAATAATAAATCTAAGATACCCAGCTCCTGAATGGATACATATTTTTACAGATGGCTCCAGCCTACCAAATGACGGTGGCACTGGTGCTGGTGCAGTATGTCCACTTTTTTCCTTTTATCGTAAACTAAACACAAATTCAACAAACTTTGATGGCGAAATTCTAGCAATTTTCTTAAGTTTACAAAATCTTTTATATCACATCCAAAAATTTACAAAAGTTGTAATTCTATGTGACTCCAAAGCAGCCATTCTTGCTATAACACGAGACACAACACCCAAAAGCATCAAAATTATCAAATGTCACAAAATGATAAAACAGTTATCCCATCTACAAAAAAAAGTTGTACTTCAATGGATTCCGGCCCATTGTGGAGTGACAGGCAATGAAATAGCCGAATTTCTAGCCAGGAAGGGTAGCAAAATTGTTTCAAACCCAACTTCTGCTCCAGTTTCCTTTCACTCTATCAAAAGAATTATCTCAAATAAACACATCAATAAACTTAGAGAAGAATACACCACCAAAACATCTGGAAAGGAATGGGAAAATCTACAAGCTTATGACATTACTACATTACAAAGAAAATCCGCAGTAGCAACATTCAGACTGCTAACGGGACATGACTGTTTGAATAAACACCTACACAGAATTGGCATAACAGATTCACCTAAATGCCCTTTTTGCAATTTAAATGAAGATATGGAAAGAAACCATCTCCTCCGTTGTCCAGCTTTTGTAGAAGAGACCAGCCTTTCTGCTAAATATTGGAGTGCAAGAGAGCGAATGATTTCATTATCAAGTGCTCGACATTAGATACCAACCAACATTTGCAATAAATTCCTAAACATGTTTATAAGAAATGGATGTCCACCAACTTCCTCCTTCCTAACCTAACAAAATAAATTATATGCATATTATTTAATGAAGTGTAATTTACACTAATTTGTTCCATCGGATCCTAACAAAATGAAGTGAGTAAACATCCATTTCTTAAAATAAATTTTTGAATGTTGGTCATTCCGATTTCACAGATATCTCTGCCATCTATTGGAAGTTTCTTTAAGTGTTCATGTATGCGCACAATGATTTGTAGAATTTTGAAAAATTCATTTGAGATAAATGTGACAATTTGCATACGTAGATAAAAATCTTATAAGTATCGTTTTTAAAACATTTAAAATAGTACGAAAGTTAGCAATGACGGAGAAAGTACATAAACCAACATTATTACAAGAATGTAGTATGGAAAATCATAGGTCAAGTTATTCTAAACTGACCTGAACTATTAGGTGTAGTAAGTAATTTCCTATATTGATTACCAAATATTTAGTGATTTAAATATAAATTTGAATGGTGTTAATTAATTTTTTACTCTTATGTTCCTTACAGAAATGAAGGTGATGTTCAAGACAATATATGGTCAGGAATATGCTGTGTAATATTTTTCTTTTTAATCATCTCAGTTTTAGCATTTCCAAATGGACCATTTACAAGGCCCCATCCAGCAGTTTGGAGAATAGTTTTTGGAATGAGTGTACTATATCTTCTTGGACTTCTTTTTTTGTTATTTCAAAGTTACAAGACAGTAAATGGTATTTTAGTATGGATGGATCCATCACTTAAGGACTTCCATATTGACATGGATAAGGTAAGCAGTATACCTATATTATTATAAAGAGTATTTTGAATATAGTCTCCAGTATGTGACACAAAAATGTTTTCTAAATCCGAAGCAGACATTATACGCATGCACCAGCAGATGAAAGTGGATACAATTTAGAATCATGCAATACTGCCAACATATACAATGGTTATTGCCAACTACATGAGTAATGCCCTAATATTGAAGTCTTAAAATTAAAAAGCTAACCAAAATACAAATATTCACTTAACTAGATTTGTTCTAGGTAGGAGTTTGCTCACATTTAGTAGAGAAAATAGAAACTTAAAAACTATGTGTGACGTGTGACTATCTGTGACGTGAAGGAAACTGGTATGGCCAACCCGAGCAGAAAAATCCCAAACATGTTTTGAACAATGGACAACTGCTTTATTACACAGGCAACAACTTTTTTTTTTTTTTGGAGCCTAGGATTTTAGAGGTGATTTTACCTATATTTGGGTCACTGAATCTAAATATGAAATTAGTTTTTCTCTATGAGATTAACTTTCGTAGATAAGCAGTTTTTAATGTGCAGTTTTACATGAAATGTGCAGTTCAATTCTCAATCATAAAGAAGGATTGAGTCCTGTATATTTTTCTCCTATTTTCAGTCTGCCAACCATTTAGTGCTGGATTGAGTAAGCATCTAAAGTCCAGCCGCTGGATCTCCGGCCCTGGTGTTTAAGTTTTGCGAGGGGTAAAAGGAGAAACTCACCCTCTACTGCCAATAAGGGAATAGTTGAAGTGAGAGTGGACGTCTGCCAAAACCAATCACTGCTCTTGATGTCGCTATAGCGTGCTAGTAATGTTTGAAATTTCTGAGCTGTTGTTAGCTGTATTTCTGCTAACCACATAGATAAAGCGGCTCCTCCCACTGAATATCCATATCGATAACACTGTCGTGAAAAGTCAGGGTCAGAGACTCAGTGGCTGGACTATAGTAACTGAATTGACATTTAACGCTTCAAGTGTTAAGGTCAGTTTGTGAGTTCTAACCCGTACAGAGTAGATTGGCTGTAATTGGCTTTGCGTTATATCTGTATTTAAGAAAGACTTATTATAAAGTTAAACTAAAACATACCATGATTTAGATTCTTATATTTGTGATGCAAAATATAAGTAAAATGAGTTCAAGTAGAAGAAGTTGCATAAATCATCCTTTAACCCATCAACGTGGAGTGACATGCATCGCCCGCATAAATAAAACACTTCTTCTCTGCGGAGTGACGGGCATCACCCGAATTATTTCTTTACAGAAACTAGTTCTTATTTTTTGGGAATGATTCATTAAATAAATGATTAATTAATACAATTTTGTAGAGGAAAGAATACGCTTTTATTTTATATATGAAATTAATCCATCCATAGTAATTCTGCCCGAAGGCAGGTCCTTCACTGCAATAATAGCATGTTCATGCTATGCTTGCAGCTTTACTAGGGAATTGTAGGTGTAGTGGCTTCCCGTTGCTTTCCACACCGGTGAAGGATGATGATGAGGATGATGAGAAGGATGATGATGATGGCCATATGATTTCGGGGACCGTTTGGGCCTTAAAGTTTTCCTGACATTTGTCTTACAGGTGAGGAAAAACTCCGATAAAAACCTCACCCAGAAAAACTGCCCCGACCGGGGATCGAACCCGGGCCCACTGCGTGACAAGGCAGCACGCTACCTCGAGACTACAGCGGTGGACATGAAATTAATAATATAACTTATTTTCAAATTGTATAATTTATTGTTAAATGTGGGTAAGTTTGAAGTGCTGATTGAGCATGTTATATATCCGGCACATATGATTTATTATCATTCTTTGTAAAAATATACGACGACAACACAATTTGTGAACTGCAGTCTTATAGAGGAGATCTCAAGCTTTCAATTAACATACAATTTATATTTTATATTTTTTTTTTTGTTCATGTAGTTCCTCATTGTTTTTATGGACTGCGTTAGAGACTGTTAGTCCGCGTTTCTCTGCTCTCTTTTTGTAAACCATGAAACTATTTAAAACTTTGTTTATATGGCTAGGTTGGTGAAGGTTTCTTCTTTCAAATGAAATATGTGACACTTGTATGGCACCAAATTTGTGAAAGAAATTCTACTTAAATGAGTGGCTCTGTTCAATCCTGTTAGACTAGCACGAGGGTGGCAGTGTTTCACCATGGCCCCTACAAATAAACATAGTGTAAATATTACAAAATGCTTAGACGAGGAACTGGAAAACAAACATAAAATCTATTGTAGATTGTAATATAAATATAGGATCCTTGGACCTAACAGACTAATTTTGTTACATGTATATTTGTTGGAATGGAAGAAAATAAAAACTAGTACGTGAAAATATTTTCCGTCTTCTAAACATTGCTAATTGAACAGCATGATTATCTGTAGGGAGAATTCACCACAAAATATTTTTCGTATTGAACTTGGTGAAGCGTAACTTGTGCAACATAGGGGTGAGGTAGAAAGAAAAGTTCCCGGATGTCATTCAACAGTACCGAGCTTAGTTACAAGGCATTTTCTGAGAAGAATACCACCAAGAAGAAATAAAGCTCTCCCTAAAAAAAATATGTGTTGTGTGTTATAAAAAAAATAAACAGAAAGATACAGTACTTAGATGCTCTGACTATGAAGCGGTATTATGTATGCAGGGGTGCTTCAAATCAATTTCAACTAACTTAATATTTAATTTTAGGAAGTTATATTTTGAGGTTATTTTAATTATATTATTTTTGGTCTGGACATCTTACCTCAATATTAATGTTGATTTGTTCTTGAACATGTTTCAAAACAATTCCCTGTTTTATCTTCAGCTTTCCCAGTCTGGGAAAGCTGAAGATAAAACAGAGAATTGTTTTGAAACATGTTCAAGAACAAATCAACATTAATATTGAGGTAAGATGTCCAGACCAAAAATAATATAATTCAACTAACTTAATTTCTAAGGTACTGTATTATAAATTTTATTTGTATTGTTGTAGTTTACAATTATTATAATTAGTCTCACGTTTAGCTGAATACATTTTAAAATTTCTACTTGGATATTTTAAATGTCAAACAAGATTCATAATGCCATAGCCAAATCTGCTCTACTATACGGAAGTGAATGCTGGACACTTCGAGCAAAAGATAAATCCCGCATTAATAGTTCACAAATGAGATTCCTTCGATCACTAACTGGAGTAACTTTAAGGGATAGAATGAAGAGTGATGAGATAAGGATGCAGTGGAATAGTAGGGAAATGGTTGAACATATACAAAATTATCAGATTAAATGGTTCCAACACGTCCAGAGAATGTCAAATTCCCGTTTACCAAAGATGATTTACCACCTCAATCCTAAAGGCAAAAGAGACCTCGGAAGACCCTTCAACCGATGGAAAGATCAGTTTTTGTAGTCGCAGAAAGGGCATCATCACCCAATACTGCATACGGAAGAAGAAGAAGAAAAGATATAAACGTTTTACAAAACTTTGTTTTCTAACTTACAAATTTAAATGCCATTCCAAGAAATCCTCCCTCAGCTGAGAACCGTCAGGGGATTTAAATGCTGATGGGTTAAAAAATAAAAACAGAAAAACTGTTAGTGACTTTGTAAAGAGAGCTTATCTTGGATACTTTGGTGTTGGGCTTGGTGACCAAGATAAAATCTGGGCACCGCATCAGGTCTGTAAAATTTGTGTAGAATATTTACGACAGTGGACTATCAGGAAAAGAAAAAGTATGAAATTCGGCTTACCGATTATTTGGAAAGAACCCAAACACCACATTGATGACTGCTATTTTCGCCTAGTAAATATTAATGGGATCAATCGAAACAACCGTACCAAGTGGACTTATCCTGATTTACTCTCTGTAAGACACCCAGTCCATCACCCAGAGGAATTGCCGATTCTATCATTTTGTGAGCTACAAAAGCTTTGTGAGGACACTACTTATCCCTCTGACCTTTCTGATACTAATGAAGATGACTGTCACTATGAGGCTATAACATCAGTTCGTCAATGTTTCAACCAGAACAAGTTAAATGACCTCACCAGATATCTTAACTGGTCAGAAGAAGCTTCCGAATATCCAGGTTGAATGAGAAAAAATTACTGGAACAAGGAACCAAAATTACCTGTAACTGTACAAGAGAAAAGGGTCTATTACCCTTCTTCTCTCAAGACGATAACCTTGTATTTTATAACAAGATTAGGGACTCCTGGAAAAAATGGGTCTTCCTGAATATTTTCCAGATGATTGTCACCTATTTATTGCCAGCCCAAAGAGAAGTTTGAAATGTGTTCTTTTATACAACAGGAACAAATATGGTTCTATACTTCGCTGCGGAACCCCATAGAGAACGGTCACCACGTGGCCTTCAGTGGCTGCTGCAAACAAAGAAGTCGAAGTGCTTGTGGCAGTATATTTAAAGTGTTGTTCAGTGTGCTTACGTGATTACAAATCCGTTACGCCCCAAAAGTGTGGGCCCAAAAGGGCCAAGTGAAAAAGACCCGTTCCCGTGTATTCGGTGTTCAATTTTAGCTGGTATACGTACAAATTCAAATCAGTGATAGTGTCATTGCTGTGAAATTACACGCTGGTAAGTCGTGTACTTGCCTATAGTATATAAGTGTCTGAACTAAGTCTTGCAATGGCAAGCAACATTCCAAGCATGAGTAATTTGCATGAGGAAAATATGGATATTGACGAGGGCCGCCAGAAAGTAGATGAAATCTGGGGAGATGTTCTGAGAGATTTTGAATGTTTAATAGACAATAAAGGCTTGCATCCTAAATCAAAATACCTCAAAACAGCCACTGAAATTAGAGGTCTTTTAATACTCATAATGAACTTCCTAGACATCTATCCAGATTTTGCTATTTCGCAACTGGCTGAAGATCTTGCCTATCAATGTAGAAACCAAATTGATGAATTAAACGTTGCAACTAGAGATCTAGATTACTATCTAGAAACCGTAGAAAACATAGTGAAAGATACTTATCTAGAAATTCAAAATGAATGTATGTCAAAACGTCGCAAAAATGTACCTACGAAAATCAAAGAAATTCCAAAACCCACGGCAATTCAAATCAACTCAAATGTCGACAAGGAATTCCCTGAATTAACTAATAATTCCAAACCAAAAAACATCATTAAACGTAAAAATAAAGACTATCCTAAAGACCCAAAAGTGCCAAGGCAAACTTCAGCCAGTGCTGATACCTCACCGCTTGAGCTGTACAATAAATTCTCTATATTGTCAAGCGATGAGGAAATTTCTGGGCCCTCCATGCACATTGTACCAAGCGAGGAGAAAAAATACACAAAGAAAACAAATATTGGTGGCTCTAACAACAAAAAAGAGAAACCAACCACAGGTAAGGATGTAACACAAGTATCATCAGCTACAGAAACACACGAGGAAAATGGCCTCTCACATAGAGAGAAACCATCCTCACACACCACAACAACAGATAACACACGTGAAGAGCCACCAAGATCTGGACCTTCTAGTGTAAAAATCAACAATAATATTCCAAAGAAAGAAACCAGGCCACCGCCTGTAACACTCATAGGTCACACTGACCTAGTCAAAATTTACAGGGCACTAAAAATGTTAGTGAAAAAAGACCTTAAAGTTGTTAGTACACATGAAGGTCTAAGATATTATACTAGCACACAGGAAGACCACAGTGTAGTAATAAAGTACTTTGACTCGATTGGAAGGCAATACTACACCTTCCAATTGAAAAAAGACCTTCCCCTAAGGGTCATGCTCAAACGGCTGCCCTCGAATGTAGATACAGAGGATATAAAAACCGAATTAACTGAATTGGACTTTGAAGTTAAAGGCATCAAGCAAGTGACAAAAAAACTAGAGGACGGGTCCATATATAAGTACCCATTGTACATTGTTGAACTTGCCAACAATGAAAGATCCAAAGAGATCTATCACCTGGAAAAACTTTACTGCACTGTGGTCTCATTTGAACCATATAGACCACGCTCTGGCCTGAAGCAATGCTTTAAATGCCAGAGATTTAACCATACCTTTGCAGGGTGCAACCTGACTCCTAGATGCGTTATATGCGCCAAGGAACATAGTCACAAACAATGCCCAGTTCGTGAGGAAGCACGAATCGACACTAGCAAACTCAAATGTGCAAATTGCGGAGAATCAGGACACCCTGCATCCTTCAGGAAATGCCCTAAATTTGAAGAGGCTCAACAGGCCTACCTCAGAAATAGGGAACCAAAACAAAATAAGACAGTAACTGCACGCACTTTTACTAGTAAGAAAATCAACCCCCAACCTCCTTCAGTGCTGCAGTAAACTCTGGCAAAAATCAAGCCCCGAAAACCAGCATACAAGAACGCATTGCTTCAGTTCAGGCACCAGCGGTCACTCCTAATTTACAAAGCTTGGTACAAAGCGTCACACCCATGCTAAGTACTATTAAAAATCCCATGGAACGAATGATGTTCCTCAGCCAAATGTGGTCGATATGTTTTAACGATGTATAGACACGCTCAGGGACAATTTCTTAATGTCATGGCATTTAATGCCAATGGTATTGCCTCACAGGTCCATGAATTGGAAATTGTACTTCATACACACAACATAGACATACTTTTAATCAGCGAGACGCATCTGAAACCAAAGGATAAATTCCGACTCGCTGATTACTACACTTATCGCACAGATCGCCTAAATGCCCCCCTTGGTGGCACTGCAATCTGCATCCGAAAATCCATATCCCACAGACACATTTCTGTCCCAGGGCTTCACTTCATAGAAGCCACTGGCATTATACTTCCAATCACACAACACATGAATATATTCATAGCTTCCATATATAAATCTCCACTTAGGCCCCTCACTCGACATGACATGCACATACTTGCATCGATCTCGCCCCGGTACCTACTGGCAGGCGATTTCAATGCAAAGCATCGCGCATGGAACTGTAGAGTACCCAATGCTTCAGGTGTGGTATTACAACACTTCTGTAATACCCACAACATCGAAATCTCAGCACCAAGGGAACACACCTTCTTTAGAAACACTCAACAAGGCTTATGCTCCGACATTCTAGATATCGCACTTTTGAAAAACATTACCATCTCCCCTCACATAGATACACTGCCTGGTGAGCTAAACTCAGACCACGTCCCTATCATGTTTAAGCTCACTACTAGATTCATACTTCAGCCCCCGTTCCGATCTCACACAATGAATACAGACTGGAATCGTTATTCAAGACTCCTTTCACAGTGGATTAATCCTCGATTAAGAGTAAACTCCACTGAAGAACTTGAGACTTCTATAAATGACTTCCAGGCTTCTATTCAAACAGCCCTCGACATAACTACAACAAGAAACAACACTACACGTCCAAATCAAACAGATCAAACACTTCTTGACTACCTAGAGCATAAGCGACGAGCCCTCAAACAGTACAGACTCTATGGACACCCACAAATGAAACAGGAGTACAATTACTATGCTCGACTGGTCAAAGAAAGACTGCGAGATCACAAAATTACGCAATGGGAAAATTCCCTATCCAATTTCAATGCTCAAAAAACTCCGCCTTGGGAGATTATAAAAAGAATTAAATTAAACCGCGGACCTTCTAAACCGACTGCAATTGAGAACAATGGAACTTGGGCTTATCATCCTTATGATCAAGCACAAGTTCTCGCGGAAAATTTCGCAAATCGATTCAGACCACAAGAGTTAACGTCGCCAGTTCATGAAGCTGAAGTCAATAATAGAGTAGACACCTTCCTAGCTGCTCCCTACACAAATGAAAGACCTGACATCCACCTCGCTGACCTACGCATTCACGTCCAGGCCCTTCGCACTTCAAGTGCACCTGGACATGATCGTATAAGTAACCTAGCCTTAAAGCATCTCCCGCGCAAAGCGCTACTTCGACTCCTTACTATCCTTAAATACTGTATCCAATTTAATCACTTCCCTGCAACTTGGAAGATGGCTAAAGTTATTGTGCTACCGAAACCAGGAAAAAATCCAAGTAATCCAGACAATTTGCGTCCAATAAGCCTTCTACCAGTTCTGGGAAAAATCCTAGAAAAACTACTTTTGGCCAAACTAAAAATTGAAGTCTCAAACAAAGAACTATTACCCAACCATCAATTTGGATTTCGAAATTCACACAGCACACCGCTGCAACTGGCGAGGCTTATAGACCAAATAGTCACTGGTTTCAACGCCAAGCGTAGTACAATAGCAGTCTTCCTCGACATTGAGAAAGCTTTTGACACAACTTGGATAAACGGATTGATATATAAGCTGATACAATTCCAAATTAATCCAAATTTAGTCAAAATAATCTCCACTTATCTGAGAAATAGAACCTTCTATGTCTCAGTGAGTGGAAATAAATCTGATACGAAGCCCATACGGGCAGGAGTTCCACAAGGAGCTGTCCTTTCACCCTTATTGTACTCCCTATATGTCTCTGACCTACCTTCACCTCCATCACTCCAAATAGCTTCCTTTGCTGATGACACTTGTCTATTCATGCAATCCAAACTTAAATCCATTCCTCACAGACTTGCAACATTCCAGCGAGCAATAACCATAATATATGAATGGTTTTGCTCCTGGAACATTAAACTAAATGCTGGGAAAACGCAAGTCGTCCTGTTTTCCAAATCGAACTTTCCATGTCCAATCCAGCTCACTATGGGTGTACAACCTCTGCCAGTAGAAACTTCTGTCAGATATTTAGGCCTAATATTGGATAAAAGGCTTACATTTAGAGCCCATGTTGATCATATAATAACCAGAGCCCATCAAGGCATAGCGATATTATATCCGTTTTTCAAGTCGCCGTCACTCTCCCGTAGGATCAAGCTCACATTATATGTGGCTGTGATCCGTAGTATGCTATTGTACGGCTGTGAATCTCTGAGTATCCTTGCGAAATGCCACAAGAAGAAACTACAGATACTGCAAAACAAGTGTCTAAAAATCATACTTTCGGCCCCGCGTTACACAAGGATAACAGAGATGCACGAGGCCACGAGGGTGCCATATATTGATACTATCATATCAGAAAGGGTCACCACCATGTTTCAAAACATAAATAATCATGAAAACCCAATAGTACGCAATATAGGACACCTTCCACAATGGCGTACTACACATAGAAACATATTCGACCAAATAAATAATCCATAGTACTTAGCATGTAGCAACCAAGGTCAGAATGATGAGCGCAGAGTGGCGTGGCTCATTCCGGTCCTGAATCGAGCCAAGCTCTTCAGCGACACGGTTTCCGATGCCCCAATCAAGCGAGATCTATTCGCCTTGGCAACAATATCCATATAAATCTCACACTACTCAAACAATAAAATAAATCCCCATAAAATCGCCGTGTAGGCTAGGGTATACCAGCTGAACCCAATACAGAATACACATGCGAATTCGCCGACAAGGGACAAACACAAGTCCCAGGAAAGGCACACTGGACAGCACCAATAGCTGTCACAAAGTGATGATGATGGTTCTATACCAATTGCTCACTCAACAAAACTGAAAGAACAATATAACACCATAGCATTGGTCTTGGAGAAGGTAAAATATCATGAACATCAGTGGGTGATTTGTGTTAACTTAAAAATGGTAAACTTTCTCCTTGGCCAGCAAAGTGGCCACACCAAATATCCTTGCTTCTTGTGCCTTTGGGATAGCAAAGACAAAACACACCACTGGGTTAGAAAAGAGTGGCCTAAGAGAGAAAACATGGATGTTGGAGAAAAAAAATATTAACAACAAAAATATTAACAAAATATTAGTTGAACGAGAAAAAATCATCTTCCCTCCACTGCTTATCAAGCTGGGTCCTATGAAGCAGTTTGTAAAGGCTCTTGATGAGAACGGACCATGCTTTGCATTTATAAGGGAAAAAATGCCTCAGTTGAGTATGGAGAAAATTAAAGCAGGAATATTTGACAGCCCACAAATAAGACAACTTATTAAGTATCCTGGTTTCATAAATTCGGCTGAGCTCAGTCTGGACTTCATTTTTTGCAGTTATTTATAGATAACTGAAAACTATGTTGAACTCGTAAACATGATGCTTAACAGTTTCTATTCCCTTGGGTGCAATATGAGTATTAAGGTGCATTATTTACACAAGCAACTTAGACTGTTTTCCTGAAAATTTAGGAGATACCAGGAATGCCAGGTTATTAAAACAATGGAGGACCGCCATCTAGGAAGATGGGACATACATATGATGGCAGATTACTGTTGGAGCTTAAAAAGGGACTGTTCCAAAACACATTCAAGAATGTCACGAAAAAGAAACTTCCAAAAGTTCAATGACTAGTTGGTTCCATCAATTACTTTTCCACTTTGTACTTGTATGTATGGAGGGAAAATTTTCTATAGAATCATAACAGGCCTTGGCCTAATGCTTGGAAGGAAGAAGAAGAAGAAGAAGAAGAAGAATATTAGTATGACATAATAATGAAATTAACCTAAAATAGTGTAACTTATATTTCACTAAAATGTTGTATCATAGAAATTTGAGCTGCTATGCAAAAATTAATGCCATATTTGAATTCAGGGCATCAAATTCATACAAAATCAGTTCAAAATACCCCGGCACCAAAATCACTGTTGACCAGTGTTATTTTCAAAGTCTTACTACAATTGAAAACCTACAATTTCGTATTTACTAGGATTTTTCAATATTTTCTAAGTCATCCTACAATTTCATATTTCTAAAAATTAATTTTCATTAAATATATTGTAAGTTGTCATACAATTAAATTCATCACAATTTTGTATACTGTATTTGTGAACATTATTTTTCAATAAATATTTTCTAATTTTGTGTTTTTGGACATTGTTTTGCATTAAATATCTACAATTTCATCACAATTGCTAACAATGAGTGAGTTGTATGGCACTCATTCACATTTATTTCTTCTTCTTCTTCCTTCCAAGTATTAGGCCAAGGCCTGTTACGATCCTATAGAAAATTTTTCCTTATGGGAAATTCTCGTATAAGACTTGAAAGCATAATAATAGTCCCTTCGATTGGTTGCTGGCCAAAGGAAGGCAAGACCAGTGATGGGGCTGCCATCTTATAGCCTCTGGTCAGGCCTTTCTGGAGAAGAAAAGAAAATAAAGGAAAGAAGAAATGGAAGAAAGGAAAGACTCCCTAGCCCTCGGATGCCCTAATAGCGTCGGGGTCGAAAAAACAAGAGTTAACCAAGAGAGGTTAGATAGTAAAGTTAAAAGAGTGCAAAACACAAGTAAGCGGAAGAAATGTTTTGCTCAGCTTGGGCACCTTGTGGTCGCCAACCACATATCCCCTAGATGAGGACCCCTGAGGGTCACATTTATTTTAAAGTCCTTAAAAGAGTATCCACTTCCATTTGCAGGCGCATGCTCATGGTGCTACTTCAAATTTAGAATAAGAATTATCTATCAGCAAAAAAGTGCAAGATCATAACTTCACAAAAAAAAATAGTCCAAAAAATTACCATTGTAGAATTTAGTTACCAACCTGAGATGTATATATATATATATATATATATATACACACACACACACACACACACATACATATAGTTCTTGGTGAGAAAAAAGTATGAGAAATAGGTAGGAATGTAAATAGAAATTCACATAAATCTAATCTAAAAGCATGTAAAAACTATATGTCTGCTCCAAAAGT
This sequence comes from Diploptera punctata, assembly GCA_030220185.1. Taxonomy (NCBI): domain Eukaryota; kingdom Metazoa; phylum Arthropoda; class Insecta; order Blattodea; family Blaberidae; genus Diploptera; species Diploptera punctata. The sequence goes on along the minus strand of JASPKZ010003087.1, from coordinate 1,359,506 downwards.
TAGGTCAGAATCATGGGAAAACCGAATTGATGATGACTGATGACAATGCCTTACTTGGTAGAAATAAAAAAAAGTAAAAAAAATTGTAACTTTAACTAAATGTAGCTAACCTATCCAAATCACAATCAAACTACCCAAATATATCAAAATGTAAGGAAATTACTGATTTCTTTTCACAATTTTAGATTAGATTTATGTGAAATTCTGATTCATTTTACCTCTATTTCTCATACTATTTTTCCCCCATTTATATATATATATGATTAAGAAAGTTTTCTTGGGTTTTCCGTGTCATGGATTCAAGTTCGGCCTCTGGCCACTGATTCTGACGTTTCAGCATGATCCCACATGCCATTTAACAAGGAATGATAACATTTAAATTAATATTGGGAAGTAAACATTATGAGGTTATATCATTAATAGTGAGTGGAGAACATATTTTAATCGACTCACCTCATACATTTTCAAACTTCTTTGATACCGACGGTTTCAGACAAAATCATGTCCTCTTCAGTCATGGCTTCCACTGATGAAATTTCGTGATTGTTGATTTCTTTAGTGACATCACTTCTTGTGCTGCCATCTTTCGTTGGGATTATAAATTTTGTAATTAAATTTTTATCCACCGGAATATCGAAATTCATAGATCGATATTTATTCTTCTGAATGAATATCATTTCCCAGATTGTCAATTCCAACGGTTTATCCAATTGTTTCAAAAGTTTCACTTCTTTTTCAATTTTATGTTGTTCTAGTAACCTATGTGCAGCAATTGCTGATTTTTCAATTTCACAATTTTTAATATTTCTAAAATGTTCTTTAGTGGATTTTCAAGACTTGGTACAGATATGTTGATGATATTTTTTCGATAATAAATTTTAAACATGTCGATGATGCGTTGAAATTACTTAATCTACAAGATGTATCAATTAAATTTACCATAGAATCAGAAATTGAAAACAAAATTCTGTTTTTGGATTTATACATAATTAGAAATGAAAAAACTCAAAAAATTGAATTTGATGTATATAGGAAGGGTACACATACTGATAATTATATAAAATCAACGGGTTTCAATCCTCTAGCACATAAACATGCAATATTTAATAGCCTCTTATATAGATTGATAAAGGTCCCATTAACAAGTTTTGCTTAGACTAAATTTACTAACAATTTGCACATTTGTGCGCATTTACTTTCATTCAAAAGGAGAAAATTTTAAGAAAGAATATGAGAATATCCAAAATATAGCCAGATTAAAAGGTTTTAATAAGAGTATAATATCTAAAAAATTAAAGAAATTCAGAAAGATAAAACAACTTAAAGAATGCTCTACCCTACAAATTGTTAGTAAAGAAAAGAAGAATTTCAAGAAAATTACTTACCATCCAATAGTACATGGCAAATTTCAAAAAAATATTTGACAAATACAACATTACTTTGGCACCAATAAATAAATTTAGTCTGGAAAAACTTCTAAATACTAATAAAAAAATCAACATCCCAGACAGTAAGAAATCTGGAATTTATCAAATTAATTGTAATGATTGTAGCAAAGTATACATAGGAAAAACAAAAAGGAATTTGGAAACACGCACTAAAGAACATTTTAGAAATATTAAAAATTGTGAAATAGAGTAATCAGCAATTGCTGCACATAGTTTACTAGAACATCATAAAATTGAAAAAGAAGCGAAACTTTTGAAACACTTGGATAAACCGTTGGAATTGACAATTTGGGAAATGATATTCATTCAGAAAAATAAATATCGATCTATGAATTTCGATATTCCGGTGGATAAAAATTTAATTACAAAGTTTATAATCCCAACGAAAGATGGCAGCACAAGAAGTGATGTCACTAAAGAAATCTACAATCACGGAATTTCATCAGTGGAAGCCATGACTGAAGAAGGACATGATTTTGTCTGAAACTGTCGGTATCAAAGAAGTTTGAAAATGTATGAGGTGAGTCGATTAAAATATGTTCTCCACTCACTATTAAGGAATGATAAGTTCGAGTCACAGGCTTAGGTCTTATATAATTAGACATCCCACATGCCGTTATCAAGGAATGATAAGTTCGAGTCACAGGTTTAGATCTTATATAATTAGACACATGTCAAATTACACATCACACATGCCATTATCAACGAATGATAAGTTCGAGTCACAGGTTTAGGTCTTATATAATTAGACACATGCCATTAACAAGGAATGATAAAATAAAATAAGTTAAATATGTTTTTATTATTAATTTCATACATCTCAATGATTTATAAATCATATTTGAAGAGAAAAATTATATGCTCAGACCGGGACTTGAACCTGGGACCCTTGATTCTCTAGACCAAGTGCTCTACCATCTGAGCTACCTGAGCAAGTACTGATCTAAACACAAATGTTTCTCTATATACTTTGTAATTCCTGCCCACCAAATGCTATGAAGCCTTTGCTTCTATCTTTGCAAATGGCGGCTCCTATATTAAGAAGACATATTTGGGAATTATACATTACATTATAAATGCCAGTACGGCTTTTTTCAATGTTTTTATTATTAATTTCATACATCTCAATGATGGATAAATCATATTTGAAGAGAAAAATTATACGCTCAGACCGGGACTTGAACCCGGGACCCTTGGTTCTCTAGACCAAGTGCTCTACCATCTGAGCTACCTGAGCAAGTACCGATCTAAACACAAATGTTTCTCTATATACTTTGTAATTCTCGCCCACCAAATGCTATGAAGCCTTTGCTTCTATCTTTGCAAATGGCAGCTCCTATATTAAGAAGACATATTTGGGAATTATACATTACATTATAAATGCAAGTATGGCTTTTTTCAATGTTTTTATTATTAATTTCATACATCTCAATGATGGATAAATCATATTTGAAGAGAAAAATTATACGCTCAGACCGGGACTTGAACCCGGGACCCTTGGTTCTCTAGACCAAGTGCTCTACCATCTGAGCTACCTGAGCAAGTACCGATCTAAACGCAAATGTTTCTCTATATACTTTGTAATTCCCGCCCACCAAATGGTATGAAGCCTTTGCTTCTATCTTTGCAAATGGCGGATCCTATATTTAGAAGACAATGTCCACCACTGTGGTCTCGGGGTAGTGTGCTGCCTTGTCACGCAGCGGGCCCGGGTTCGATCCCCGGTCGGGACAGTTTTTCTGGGTGAGGTTTTTATCGGGGTTTTTTCTCACCTGTAAGACAAATGTCAGGAAAACTTTAAGGTCCAAACGGTCCCCGAAATCATATGGCCATCGCAATCATCATCATTCATATTCATCTTAGGTTAAGTTTAGGATTAGGGACTCTCCTGGCGCACCACTATCATCATCATCACCACCCATCATATCGTCGGGGCAACGTATCCCTACCTTCCAGGCGCCCCAACCTCAGAAGTGGGTTACAATTATGCCATGCCAGGAGAGAAACCAGGAATGTCGAAAGACAAACCTGGGGCATTTGAAAAAAAAAATATTAAGAAGACATATTTGGGAATTATACATTACATTATAAATGCCAGTACTGCTTTTTTCGATGTTTTTATTATTAATTTCATACATCTCAATGATAGATAAATCATATTAGAAGAGAAAAATTATATGCTCAGACCGGGACTTGAACTCGTGACCCTTGGTTCTCTAGACCAAGTGCTCTACCATCTGAGCTACCTGAGCAAGTACCGATCTAGACACAAATTTTTCTCTATATACATTGTAATTGCATTTAGATCGGTACTTGATCAGGTAGCTCAGATGGTAGAGCACTTGGTCTAGAGAACCAAGGGTCCCGGGTTCAAGTCCCGGTCTGAGCATATAATTTTTCTCTTCAGATATAAGTTAAATATACCTAAGAAGTATATTAGGTATATTTTAACTTATTTTATTTTATGACTCTCCACCTCAATGGATTTAACAATGAATTTTATTAGTATTGAAGGAATGATAAATTCAAGTCACAGGTTTAGGTCTTATATGACACTGTCTAATTATATAAGACCTAAACCTGTGACTCGAACTTATCATTCCTTGATAATGGCATGTGGGATCATGCCGAAATGTCGGAATCAGTGGACAGAGCCCGAACTTGAATCCATGATGCGGAAAACCCAAGAAAACTTTCTTAATTATACTTATATCTGTGAAAATCTGCTATAGACATATGTATATACATAGGGTGATTCAAATGGTTGTGCACAAATTTCAGGAGCTTACAGAGAGGTTGAAATATAATAACTTTTGATTAGTAACTTACGTCTGGAAAGTAATCCTGGGTCAGTACAAGCCTGGGAAAGTCAGGTACTACAATGCGGATCTAAGCTTACTTTTCAGAGATTCACTGGGTTCAATTACACTACTGTTTGAATTTATGACTGTTGTTATACCATTCAGTGCACTACAGCACATGTGTACACTTCTGTTTACATCTGATAGCCAACCGTGCACTCTGTAGGTTTTTTCATTTCAGTACGGTATCTGCAGTGTATTATAAAGGTCCACTATAGCACTTTGAAGGTAGCTGCGTGTGTGATTTTTGTGAAATGGAATACACATTGTCAGAACTTCAAGGCATGCATTTCATGTATGGTAAAGTGAATGGTAATGCACGCAAAGCTCAATGCCTGTACGTCAGTGCACAGTATCCAAACAGACATCAACCACAGCCTCGAATGTTTCAAAACGTTCACCACCAATTCGGGGAGACAAGTTCCTTGCATTCATTGCATCATGTATGCCAGCCATGTACAACTCGAACAGTCACTATGGAAGAGGAAGTACTTGCTCACGTGGAAGAACATGCATCGATCAGCATGCATGCCATCGCTCATACCATAGGAATTTCCCAAAGTTGTGCTTGGCAAGTCCTGCATGACAACCAGCTGCACCCATATCATCCACAGTAAGTTCAGTGTTTGAGTGTGGATGATTTCGCATGACGACTTCAATTTTGTGAATGGATTGTTGACCGTTGTGAATGAGGCCAATATTTTAACGTGTTGTCACAAATGGACAGTTCACCAGAGATGAGTTCTTTAATTCTCATAACAACCATGTTTGGGCATGGCACAATCCCCATGCTGCATTCCAACACTACCAATAACATAGGTTTTCAGTGAATGTATGGGCCGATATTATTGACGATCACTTACTACGTGTAAATAATTAATTACATTACCAGATTCTTCTCTGCCAAAATAGTTAATGATAGACAAAAGTAAAAAATTATTTTCAATACTTGGTCCTTTCGTACTAAAGTATCACGCCGGTTTGAACTCAGATCATATAAGGATTTGAAGGTCAAACAGACCTATTACTTAAGCTCTAATCAGACCATACCTCCTGCCACCGACATTGAATGGAGTAAGGTATAAGGTCTTGTTCCAAGAAGTTCTTCCAGAACTGTTAGAGGATGGAGCACCAGCACACTTCACTCTTCATGTGCATAACTTACTCAATGACACTTATCCCAGGCATTGGATCAGAGGGGATGGTCCAATTGCATGGCTAACCTGCTCCCCTGATCTTACGTCTCTTGATTTTTCTTCTGGGGGCATATCAAAAGCTTCATGTACGAGACACCAGTTCCCAACCAAAAATAACTTCTCGCCCGAATACTTGCAGCATCTGATGAGGTTTGTAGGGACATGTTCCTAGGAACATGGAATGGTAGGACTTTATACAATAGCGGGGCACTAGAGATATTAACGCGGGAACTAGATAAATCGCCCTTGGATATAGTCACTTTACAGGAAGTTAGGTGGCCAGGAGTAGGTAGTCAGGAATCAGGAAGCTTTGCATTATACTATGGGGGTGCAGAAAAACCTGCATTTGGAACGGGTTTTTTAGTCAGAAGGAGGATACTATCCACTATCCGAGATATTAAGTTTGTTAGTGATAGGATATCATACATAATTCTAAAGGGTAAACGACATGATTTTATAATTGTAAATGTACATGCCCCCACAGAAGATAAAGATGACAAGATCAAGGATGAATTCTATGAAGAATTAAAATGCTTATTTGATAGCCTTTTACGATATCATATGAAAATTTTCTTAGGAGATTTTAATGCAAAAGTTGGGCGGGAAGATATATTCAAACCAACAATAGGCAAATTCAGTCTTCATGAAGATAGTAACGACAACGGGGTTAGATTAGTCACATTTGCCACATCGAAGAATCTCATTGTTAAGAGCACAACATTTCAGCATAAGGTTATTCATAAATACACCTGGACGTCCCGAGATGGAGAAACTCGGAACCAGATAGATAATATATTAGTGGATAAACGCTGGCACAGTAGCATCATCGATGTTAGATCAGTTAGAGGGACAGACTGCAATTCGGACCATCATCTGGTCAGAGTGAAAATCAAACAACGGCTATCACTTATGAGAGGAACAAACGCTAAAGATGATTCTGTAAAATTTGAATTAAAAAACTTGAGAAATGATGAAATGCGGCAAGAATACCAAATCAAAATTGCTAATAGATTTGAAGTAATGGAATCTTCAGATGACAATGTGGCAAACGAAGAAGAAACTGATATAAATAAAGAATGGGAGGCTATAAGACATACTATTAAATTGTCAGCATCAGAAAGCATTGGTTGTTTAAAAAAGAGGCAAAACAAGAAATGGTTTGATGAGGAATGTGTCGACATTGTAAAGAAAAGAAAGCTAGCAAAAATGAAATGGTTACAGGAGCCAAATGAGGTAAATTTTGAGCAATTGGGTAGTATTAGACGGGTAACCACCAAGTTACTAAAGAGTAAAAAGAGGGAATATTTGAGAGAGAAGATTAATGATCTTGAAATGAACGCAAAAAATAGGAACATTAGAGAATTATATCAGGGTATTAGTATAGAGAAGAAAGGGTTTCAGGCTAGAACAAACATAATTCTGAATGCAAATGGGGATATGAATGCAGATTCCAGGAGTATATTAAATAGATGGAAAAGTTACTTTAATTAGCTATTAAATGTACATACAGAAAAGGACATTGAGGGAGATAATTTACAGACAGCAGAAATGCTAATCGCAGAACCAATTGAATTAGATGTTGAAATGGCGATTGAAAAATTGAAGATGTATAAAACATCAGGTTTAGATGAGATCCCAGCAGAACTGATAAAATCAGGAGGAGAAAAATTGATGGACAAGATACGCTGGTTGCTTAGTATGATTTGGGAAAAAGAAGCTATTCCAGATGAATGGAAGGAATCAATTATCATACCAATTTATAAGAAAGGAGATAAAACTGATTGCAACAACTACAGGGGCATCTCATTACTTTCAACTTCGTACAAAATTCTTACAAATATATTAGTAAGCAGACTTACTCCCTATATTGATGGCATTCTAGGAGATCATCATTGTGCATTTAGAAGAAACAGGTCTACAACAGATCAGATTTTTAGTATAAGACAGATTTTAGAATAGAAATGGGAATATAATGGTACTGTACATCAACTATATGTAGACGTCAAAAAAGCATATGATTCAATTAAGAGGGAGAAGTTATATAGTATCCTGCTGGAGTTCGGAATTCCTAAAAAGTTAGTTAGACTTATACGAATGTGTCTAAATGGCACAAAGAGTAGGGTGCATGTAGGCAAACAGTTTTCAGACACTTTTGAAATCCAGAATGGGTTGAAGCAAGGCGATGCACTATCTCCTCTACTATTTAATTTTGTACTAGAGCATGCCATTAAATCTTTAGAGAATGAGGAAGGCTTACAACTGAATGGTATTAATAAGCTGTTAGTTTATGCTGATGATGTAGTACTACTGGCCGATAGCGAGGAGATACTAAAGGCCAACACGCACACACTATTGAGTAACACTAAGAAATTGGGACTGGAAGTAAATATCAGTAAAACTAAATATATGGTCACACGTAGAAATTCAGTATATAATGGAAATGGACAGCTAAGGACAAATGAGGGAAATTTTGAGGAAGTGGCTGAATTCAAATAGGCTAGGAACAATAATCACAAATAGGAATGAGATGCACAAAGAAATTAAACATAGGCTCAATTCTGGAAATGCATGCTATTATGCATTGCAGAGACTTTTGATGTCCCAACTCCTTTCAAAAAACGTTAAGCTGAAAATATATAAAACTGTTATTCTACCAGTTATATTATATGGGTGCGAAACATGGACTCTTACTTTAAGGGAGGAAAGGAGATTACGAGTATTTGAGAATAAAGTTCTTAGGAAAATTTTTGGACCAAAGAGAGATGAACAGACAGGTGAATGGAGAAGACTACATAACAATGAACTACATGGTCTTTATAGGAAGCCAGATATAATAAGAACAGTTAAGTCTCGTAGACTGCGATGGGCAGGACATGTTGCGCGTATGGGGAATGAAAGACGTGCATGGAAACTTCTTGTAGGAAAGCCAGAGGGAAAACGCCCAGTTGGTAGACCAAGAATGAGGTGGGAGAACAACATTAACTATGATTTGAGGGAAGTAGATTATACAGGGAATGATTGGAAAGCATTGGCTCAGGATAGGGATGTATGGAGAGCTTATGTCCGCGTGGCCATGAACCTACGGGTTCGATAGTGCCAGTGAGTATGTAAGTAAGTATCTGATGAGGTTTGTGAGGTTCATGATGTACTTGGTAGAGTGCTTCAGAACTTTCTATAGTGATACTATGCCTGTATTCAATGCGGTGGTAGGCATTTTGAACACCTAGCGTTGTAAAACCTAATTTATGAATACATTTAGATTTGCTTAAGTGTGTGCAAAAAATAATTTATTATCCATCCTGAGATTCCCAGGCTTGTACTGATCAAGTATTACTCTCCAGACCATAAGGTACTAATCAAAAGTTATTGTATTTCGACTCTCTATATACGCTCCTGAAATTTGTGCACCACCTTTTGAATCACATGTATGTAGGTTGGTAACTAAATTCTACTCTAGTAATTTGTGCTCTTTGGTATTGTATCGAAACGTAAAGAAATATTGTTGTTGTTTTCTAATGGCGAGATTTGACACTTAAGTCATTTTCTCTCTGGCTTCCCAGTACAAGCGAACAAGGTCCTTAGAGTGTTGTGCAGTTAGATTTAAACGCACCATAACTTCATATACTTACCTCTACACATTTCTCAAAAATATGAAACTAATCAGTCCAGACTAATACAAACTTCCATATAATTTATTATTTTAGAACGAGTAACTTTCAGGACGATCCCTCAAAGGGCACTATGTTGTAAAGAAATATACCATTAGATTTTGTATTAAAAAAAGCATGTTGGCACCATAAGCATATGTAAGTGATTTAATTTATATCATTCGAGATGGTCCTAAGTGGGCTGGATTTTGCTGATAATACCTGAAAAAGTGTTTGTGACCCATGTTGGAAACTTCATTCAAAGAAACCTTTTCATTAGTCTTAATTTGAAGCTTTTACAGAGCTTTTCTTGGATATTTCACCATGTTGTTATATCTTGAGCCAGATGAAAGAGCCAACAGATCTAGATAAATGACATGTGCAATACCTAGGAAACTAACATCATAGGGCCTATGGCCTTAATTAAGTACTTTAAGAAAATAAAAGATGGGTATGGGAAAAATCAATGCAAATGCCTCTAAAAATAATATAAATTGTCAAATTGTATGCATATATTCAAGAAACAGTAATTGATAAGAATCAAATGAATTGTGAATTCTTTTTACCTCATACTTCTAAGTTCTTTAAACACAGCACCGCAGTATCGGTGACCATCGTCAAAACAGCCGATGATGGTGACGATGGTCACCGATACTGTGGTTCTGTGTTTAAAAAAACATAGAAGTATGAGGTAAGAAGAATTAACGATTCATTTGATTCTTATCAATAAAACCTCATAATTTAAAAAAATCCCAAATTTATTATATTAAACACAGTAATTTATTATAATTGTGGAATGCAGGCTTTCACAGCCGGTAATCATAATATTAAAAGATTCTGGGCTATGTGGCCATGGTCTATAACTGATGTTTCTTCCAGACGTTTGGAACAAACACCAGTTTAGACCATGGCCATATTGCCCGGAATCTTTTAATATTATAATTTATTATAATTATTGTAACAATAGGTCATACTTAAAAGGGAAATAATAAAAAACTATTAATTATTAATCATACTTAAAGAAAACCATAAACTATTAATCATAGCTAGAGAAATACACTAATTAATCACACCTAAAGATAGGAAATAAACAAACACACTTAAATACACTAATTAATCATACTTAAAGGGCTTTTAGGAAATAAAAAAAACTAGTAGTATTTTATAATAAAATTATTCTGGATTCAAATTATAATAAATGGTTGTCGAAACCACACCAGGGGGATATATTTTCAAATATTGTCAATATATTTTGAAAAACTATGAATAACACATTTCTATAAATTTATATAAGCAGCTATGGCAAAACATAGTTATATAAAGTAGTTATACAATTTGGCCCTGAAAAGACCAGATTTATTCCACATTTAGGTAATTTAAAAAGTTCAAGGGAAGATGGAAAATACTCTGAGAAAACTGGGTTTCCTACAAAATTTGGAAATGAGAAAGTGGAAAAAAAATCAGATATATACTTGCAATTTTAGCCGAAAAGTCAGTCTGAAGGCAGGGACAAAAGTATTCACTACAGCTTCCTTTAGGACCATGAATACTTCCCTCTTCATGTGTAAGTATAATTGTTAATTCTTATCGCTATGGCGGATAATAATAAACTTAAATTCAAATACAAAGTTTAAGATAACAACTAAAAATAATATATTAATTTGATTAGTTGGTAAGGTAAACTATACCTTTCTATTTTATAGTCTAGCAATAAAAAGACCTAAGGTCGAAATGGAAGTTAAAATTAAATAACTAACTTAATAAGTAAAACATTTAGACAAACTACAGTTAACTTAATAAGCTCTCTTGTGTTAATAGTAAGGAAAGATTCAAATTCGGCGCACTCAAATATGGCGATTCTATAGCATCTTAGTCGAAGAAAGAAACGTCTTGTTTAGATTAATGTGATGTTGGTGTTTTAATATAGCTTATGTGATGAAATTTTAAATAAATGTGTTTTTTGTTTTATGGTGTTTCCTATATTCTATGTTTACTATAAATATCCCTGATTACAGATGTCTTCATCATATCCAACGGATATCCCATTAGTTTGTAAATATAGCACTTTCACTGTCACAACCGATAGCCTCTAACCGCTCGGGTCAAGGCTAATAATAAAATATTGAACAAATAGCCCTTATGGGACGCTACCCTATAACCTGTAATGACCTAGGTTGTAATAATTATCTTCTGACTATCTTTATTTACAGTACATTAAACTATTTCTTGAAATAGTCGTTAATTTCCCACATCTTCCTCTTTTTTGGCTGATGTACCATACTTATAACCTGCTGCATCACACTTATAACCTGTTGTCTGCTTTCTCCTTTCTTTGCAATTATCAAATTAAGGATTGACAGCCTAGGGGCTTAGTGATATCAACCATTTTCTCCTTTGGATTTTTCTAAAGTATGAATTTGTATAGCAGCCTTGTCTTTCAAAATCCGTTAAAGAATTACAATGAGTCGAGAATCAAGCATTTAACAACTTGAAGATTGCTTAAACTGAGGAATCAGTAAATTCAGTGAAAGTGTGGACTGATAGGATTGACAACAATAGTTCTTAAAAATGGAACAGGTCAGTGATTCCCACATCCTATTATCTAGTCAGGTATATGCTGTAAGGGAGATTGAAAGAAATTCACAAACCAGCATAAAAATTCCATATGTAACTTGCTACAGTACATTTTGAAAACAGCAATTCATAGTACATCAATGAGTGATTTATAAAATTGTTTTAACTTTGGGTTAAAATGATCAATCCGGGAATTATTTCATTCTGAACTGAAAATTGTAACCAATAATTATGGGAAAAAAATCTATCAAGGAACAATAAATGCTGTTTTTTCCTCATAATTTAAACATGATTTGTATAGGGACTGTAGAAATTCAGTGATGAATCCAGGAAAACGATAAAACTGGGAACGGTTTATCGAGTTTTCACTGTAAAGTCGAGCCTTTTTATTTGTTGATGAAAACTAGTGAATTATCTATTATCCTCTACAAATTATATAGAATGATTAAAATCTATTGGTTGATATGTATGTTGCTAAACATCTGAGGTTTTAGACAAGCAGAGATAGTAATGAAACCTGTTAGGGGTGATATAGGCATAAATCAATTAAGAGTTAAATGTTACATGAAATATGTTCACATTATTACTGATATAATTCTGCTTTGTTTACATTAGGAGCAAAATAAGGTTAAACATATCATGAGGTTAGAACCATAGGGTTTTATCTGATTTATTAAATTTTTTTCAGAAGAGCGATTTAAAGTCTATACTTAACATAGGATAAGGTGTATATAGTAATGAATGATTTAATTCCACAGTACTCTTATGAACATTAAATTGAAAAAATAAATAAATAAAAAAATCCTCTGGTTCTAATCTCACAATATTTTAGAGAACAGGATTGCTCATAGCATTGAAGTCAAAAGTAGTGTACAAACAATATTTTGTTTTTGGTTGATCACTTACTTTTATAAACTGATGCATGTTATATAGAGTTCCTTCTTCTAATAATATCACATAAAAATAATAACATAAATCATAATATAAAAAAGTTTCCATCAAAACTTTGTTCATAATCTCACTGTGCTTCTTACCAAGCTGAAAGAATTGAAGAGCTTATTTCCGAAGTGTCTTAAATCCATGAAATACCAAACTCCAGAAATTGCGATTTTTATTTTAAGGTATTTAAATTTTAAATGGAGTTTTCATTATAAGTTATGTTTAACTTTTATAAGATTCATGTTAATTAAGTTGAGGAGACGGACCTTTCAGGTGAATATTCTATAATTTTATATTAATTAAGTTATGTTTATTTGTAACTACATTGGCAATATTGTCACATACTCTCAAAAATCCTCCACCATTACAAGTGGTAGTAACAGTGTCACATGACTTGGAGTTAAGACGTTTTGGAAGTAAACGTAGTTTAAGGAAAGTTTTAGTAGGAGAAAGTAATATCTAATATTCGATAAAGTATGCAATTTATTAAGTTTTGAAATAGTATGTTGCCGTGGCGTACTCGGTAGAGTCCCTACCTTCTACTCCGGTGACCCAGGTTCGATTCCCGGCGGGGTAGGGGATTTTAAATCTCCACCTTCGATCTGGGTGTGTGTCCTGTCCATGTGTCTGTATGTGAGAATAAAATAAAGTTAACAAAAAAGGTAAAACACCGAGGAAAAACAGTGTAAACGAAAAAAAAAAAATGTTGCTTACACGAAGGTATCACAATCTTTCAGAGTTCATTATCAGAAGAGTCATTTACTGCATCTGCTGCACTATTTGAAAATACATTTTGCCAGAATGGCATTGCATGATGGTGCTGGGTAATACCTAACTTACTTAAAAATTAATCTTGTTCTACCTTAGTTTTGTTGTTATAAAATAATGAATGGAAATAGTTTGCTGTAGAAAGCTCAGAAGTTTTACAAAATCCATCATTGTGATTCCATGCCACTTTCAGTATACTACCATCACTAACGTATTTACGGTGTTTATCTTTGTTTTTAGCCCACTCTGAAGGTACTAGTGCTCTTTTTCTCGCTGTCCGTTCTAAATGACTTACTAGGTCTTCTTCACAACTAGCCATTTGTTTTTCACTGACAAATAAACAGAAAAAAAACCCACAGAAAATCACAGCTGATTGTTGTTCATCGCCATGTAACAAGGAGTGCCATAGCAGCCCCCATGATGAGACACGTGCTTTGTACCGAATCAGTAGATTGGTCATTTGGATGTAAGACATATTGGAAATAAAAACAGCTGGGATATAAGACACTTTGGAAATAAACACAATTTTCAAACCATTTTAACAGGGGATATAAGACACTTTAGGGACATAACAATGTGTTAACATGATACCTGACGGAATAAAGACTGTCACATAAAAATATCGAAAATCACAAATTTTGGATTTAAGACACTTTGGAAATAAGCTCTTCAATTAGGAGAAGAAACTTTTAAAGCATAAAACTTTCTTTTTTTACAGGAATATGGAGTGAACTGCTCAGATATTACAGTTGAAAGGATCTGGAATCACTTAGATGTTTTTGCGTGGGGACACTTTTTGGGTTGGATGTTCAAAGCCATTCTAGTCAGACATCTTGGTATTTTGTGGGCCATAAGTGTAATGTGGGAGTTCACAGAGGTAAATTATCTTTATGTATGTTTTTTTCATCTAATGATTTGTTCCTTTTAAGTCTCCTTATTTCTTTACTGTTATCCAGAAGATTTATAGCCAGTTGATTTGGATGTTCCTCAAGTCGATGCAGATAACGAATGCTGTATTTTTCTATTTCTTCTCTTTTAGAATTTATATAGTCTGTCTGTGGAATGTGTAGAGAAATTTGCCAGCTCTCCAATTAGACATCTTTCTCGCTTGAAGCTCAAGAGCAAAATGAGTAATGTTGCATCATATGTTCTCCCTCCTGCACTTCATTGTGCAACCTCATTGGCCATGCATATTTGCCTGCCTCCTTGCGTAGATGGCTTATTTAGAACAGCTTCTGTATAGATTCTACGAATAGACTATAGATCTCGATAGGTGGTGTTATTATTTACGTACCAGGGAACTGCGACTATTGAACAAAGAATTTTGGACTGAAATCATTGTACAATTTCAATATTAGTTTGCAGTTCCCCATAATTGGATGCCCTAAGTCCAGATACGTTTTAGTATGGTTTCGTAAAGTAGTAGTTTATTTCCTTTACTCAACTTTGATTTGTTGTCCTAGTAGCGAAGTTTTAAACTTCTTGTATTAATTGTTTGCATTCATTTTATATATTATTTTGCCAATTTAATCTATGGTCCAAGTGCATACCCAAATATTTTACACTATCAACTGTTGGAATGACTTTGTTATTAAGGACCACAAGCAGGACAATTTCCTGTTCTTGTTACAAATGTTATGCGGACATATTTAGTTTCATTATCTCATATTCAACATATAGTCAACAACAAAAAATCTGGGATTTATCAAATTGATTGCAAAGATTGCAACAAGATATATATAGGAAAAACAAAAAGAAACTTGGAAACTCGTAAAAAAGAGCACTTCAGAAACATGAAGAATGGAGAAATTGAAAAATCAGCTATAGCAGCACATAGTTTATTAGAGCATCATAGGATTGAAAAAGAAGCAAAACTTTTAAAACATCTATCTAAACCTTTGGATTTAACAGTTTGGGAAAAAATATATATTCAAAAAAACCATACTAGAACTATGAACTTTGAGATTCCGGAAGAACCAAGCTTGATTACAAAGTTCTTAAAAAATACAACAGATAGCAGTTTAGGAAATGATTCATTCAAAATAACACCAGATGGCAGTTTGAAGAGGAATTCCTTCAAAAGAACACCAGATGGCAGTTTGAAGAGGAATTCCTTCAAAAGAACACCAGATGGCAGTCTAGATAATTACCGGCAAAAAGGAGAAAAAATTGACAGTCGTGAAAACAGCTGACGACAAAGTGTCGCCGATACTGCAGTGCTGTGTTTAAAGAAACATAGATGTATGAGGTAAGAAAAAATCACGATTCATTTAATTATTATTAATTGAACCTCATAATGTTAAAAATTCCCAAATTTAATATATAAATATAGTCAACCATTCATTTACTGTATCTGGAGATTTTCAGAGGCTAGCATGGCATCTTTATCCGATACTAGGATAGTAGTGTCATCGGCAAATGCAGCCACTACAGTCACTTCACTACTGTTGGAGAAATCAGCTGTATACATTGTGTATAGCACTTGACCCAATACAGAACCTTAGGGTACTCCAGAAGATATGCTGTAGAAATATTCTTCTTCATATTTTGCTTGAAAAATTCAGTTACAGAGATGTTAACAACAAATAATATGGCTGAAGAAGACATAATTTCAATTTGTACAGTAATCCTAAGTGCTAGACTTTATCAAAAGCTTGTTCTGTATCTAAGAAAACAGGCAGGACAGTATTTATTCATAGTTAAATATGGAAAATAACATTATGAGGTTCTTAATTCATTAATTAATGAGTCATTTTTCACATCTCACCTCGTAGTTTGTTTTCTTAAACAAGGAAACTGCAGTTTTCAGGATAACATCTCTCATTTTTCAACTGACATTATGACTACTGGATTTTTGTTGGAATCTCCATCTATAACGTTGCCATTTGGTGTTGATTTGATGAGCTTTGAGATTGCTTCCCATTCATCAGGAATTTCGAAATTCATGGATCTAAATTTGTTCTTCTGAATATATATCTTCTCCCAAACTGTCAATTCTAAAGGTTTTTCTAAGTGTTTTAAAAGTTTGGCCTATTTTTCAATTTCACCATTTTTAATATTTCCAAAGTGTTCCTTTGTGCGAGTGTGCAAATTTCTTTTTGTTTTTCCTATGTATACTTTGTTGCAGTCTCTACAACTAATTTGATAAATTCCAGATTTTTTACTATCTAGGGTGTTCAATTTCTTATTGGTTATTAATAGATTACCAAGGCTAAATTTATTTATCGGTGCCAATGTAATATTGAATTTCTTGAACATTTTTTTAAAAATTTGTTATATGTAGTTCAGGATGATAAGTCATTTTCTTAAATTTTTTCCTCTCTTTGAATCAGATTGCAGGGTGGTGTATTGTTTTAATCTTTTTTGTTATCTGAATTTCTTTAATTTATTTATAATTATTTCCTTTTCAAAACCATTTAAATTAGCTATGTTCAAAATGTGATTGTATTCTTTTTTAAAATCTTCTTCATTTAGTCGAACATTTAATAATCTATATATCAAACTGTTGAAAATTGCATATTTATGCGCAATACGATTGAAACCTAAAGACTTTATATAATTGTCCTGTATATATTGAATCCAATTTTTTGTTGTTGTTCAAAAATGGTCCAAAAATGGGATTTGGTTATTGTTTTCTAATTCCATAGTAAATTTTACAGATTCATCTTGAAGGTTGAGTAATTTCAATGCATTTTCAATATATTTAGAATTTTTTCACAGAGAAAATATCATCCACTTATATACACCAACATTTAAACATCCAGGGATAAGCATTGGTGATATGACACTCTAAATAACCCAGAAATAAATGTGCCAAAAATGGTGAAAGTGGGTTTCCCATAGCCAGACCTGAGATTTTTTATAAAATTTTCCATTGAAGGTGAAAAAATTGTCAATACAAAGTTTTGCAAGATTTAAATATTCTTGTATTATTTCTCTTTCTAGTTTCAAGGAATTTAGCCATTTTTCTAAAAGATTTAACATCTTCCCAATTGCGATGCTCAGAAATAAAGAAATTACGTCATTACAATCCAATGAAACATTATTCAGTTCTTTTACTAATTCAATTAAATTTTCAATACTTTTGTTGTCAAAACTTGGTACACTCCAATTCAACCCAGGAAGTTACTACAGACCTTATGGGCTAAGCCAGTGTCCCCCTATGTACAGAGGGTATATGTTGCCACTCATAATAACTATATTTGTTTGTTTAGGGAGGGGTGGAGGGACAAGGTTAGCAGTACTTTTTCCATATCTGTGTACTATACATTTAAAAAACATAGTTTTCCTTTTATGGCATGCAAACTAGTTTTATAGTAAATATGAGAGTCGACACTTTCACACAGGATAGTACAGATCCACACGAGGTCAGTGACAAATGGTAACTGTTTTTTTCTTTAAGAGGGGGTGGCTTGGACGGTTACAACTTACAACTATGTACCTGCTGTGTTGCAATCTTCAGTTTTATATCAGGATTTCTCTCAAGAAAATACTGTTAAAATGGCAACCCGGTTCCCTATTCCAAACACACAGTAACTTCCTGGGTTGAATCTGACTGCAATTCATTAAATTTCTTGGTAAGCCATTTTGCCAAAATGTAACAAGGTGAGTCAATATTATTAATAATTGGTCTCATCTTATTCCCCTCCTTATGTATTTTTGGGAGTCCATATAATTTTGGATTCTGTAGGTTTGATACTTTTAACTTATATTTCTCTTGATCATTGATGGTATATTTAATGTTTTTTTAATGCGTTATTAAATGATTTTATTGCTTTTGGAAGAGGATTGCATGTAATTTCTTCATATTCATTTGAATTTAAGAGAAGGTTCAATCTTGAACTTTTATAGGAATAAGGTTTAATTTATGATAAAATCAAATGTTTCCTACCTCTCCTCATATTAATCTTCTAAGTAGATCGTGATTTCGGGTTCATGGCAAACCCATCCTCAGTACCATTTTGCAGACTGATGTTATGTCAATCGGTAGAACCACTTCTTCTTCTTCCCTCTGTTGGTGGACCGATAAACCTCTGGATCAGGTCAGAATTTGCGGGAACTTCGAAATTCCCACGAATTCTGACCTGATCCAGAGGTTTATCGGTCCACCAACAGAGGGAAGAAGAAGTGGTTCTACCGATCGACATAACATCAGTCTGCAAAATGAGGATGGGTTCGCCATGAACCCGAAATCGCGATCTACTTAGAAGATTAATATGAGGAGAGGTAGGAAACCTTCGATTTTATCATAAGGTTCATTCTGTTTAAATAATTGTCTTGATCCAAAATAACAATTTCATTTCCCTTATTGGCTTTTGAAATTACTGCTTTTTGTCATTGATATTTTTCAAAGTTTTCATATTCTTAATGGCTTTCTTATTTTTTTCAAAGAAAGGAAAACTGTATAACAAGCTTTCAAAGAAATCTTCAAATATGATGTATATAATTATATTGAGTTGTGTGTTTTGACTCGCCTCATATTTCTTGATTTTATGCAGACCACTTTCATCGCTGTGTGACATTCTCGATGCTTCACAACTATCGTATTGTAGTTGTTCCTCCTATAAATTGATTTCTGCACCCTGTGTTGGCTGACCGATGAACTTCCAAATCAAATTTTTTTCTCTTTCACTGGGAATTTCAAATTCATTGTTTTCTTTTGATTCTTGCATATGTAAATTTTCTCCCAAATTGTGAGTTTCTTAGATTTTTCTAACTGTTTAAGTAATTTTGCCTTAGTTTCAATTCAGTGTTTTTCTAAATTAAAGTATAAAATTATGGAATATTCACCTGAAAGGTCCGTCTCCTCAACTTTATTAGTTATTTAACTGTAGCACTTTCGGGACTAGTCCCTTCATTGGCAGTTTTGAATCCTGCCAATGATGGGACTAGTCCCGAAAGCGCTACAGTTAAATAACTAATAAAGTTGAGGAGACGGACCTTTCAGGTGAATATTCCATAATTTTATACTTTAATTTTTAATAATACCTCAATGGAACATATCATGAATCTTATAAAAGTGTTTTTCTGACCATGCACGTGCAGCTATTGCAGATTTTTCTATTTCTCCATTTTTAACTTTTCTAAGGTGTTCTTTCAACCTTGTATTTAAATTCCTTTTTGTTTTTCCTATGTATATTTTTTCACAATCTTTACAATCAATTTGATAAAAATGTTAAAAAATATACATAGGAAAAACAAAAAGGAAATTAAATACTACAAGGTTGAAAGAACATCTTAGAAATGTTAAAGATGGAGAAATAGAAAAATCTGCTATAGCTGCACATGCATGATCAAGAAAACACAATTGAAACTAAGACAAAATTACTTAAACAGTTAGAAAAATCTAAGGAACTCACAATTTAGGAGAAAATTTACATATACAAGAATCAAAAGAAAACCATGAATTTTGAAATTCCCAGTGAAAGAGAAAAAAAAATTATTTGGAAGTTCATCGGTCAGCCAACAGAGGACGCAGAAATCAATTTATAGGAGGGACAACTGCAAGACAACAGTTGTGAAGCATCGAGAATGTCACACAGTTAGCGACGAAACCGGTCTGCATTAAATCAAGAAATATGAGGCGAATCAAAACACACAACTCAAATATAATTAAAATAACCTTCATAATGTAATTTCCTACATATATTCAATGATGTAAATAATTTTGTGTTTAGGTAGGCAATAAATAGCTGACACAGTTATAGATCCTATTTTGTCTTCTAGCACAATAATAGTTACTTGACTGTATTCCTTTTCATGTATAAAAGAAATTTCTGTCCAAAACAACAAGCATTGAGAGTCATTAAAACTGTTGGATTATTAAACTCTAAATGTCAAAATCAATTTATACTTATGAGATAAATCAACTTCTTTTCATAATAAAAAAACCTCTGTGATGTGAAAGGCTGACTGCTGGTATCACATCCAGTTATGTCAATCTTAGAAGTTTACAATCTTCAGCCAGTATAGAGTTGATATGTGGGCCCTATTCCACAAATGTATTACATACTTTACTAGTGTATTCGCTTGTAACTATCAATAAGTTTTTGAATTGCATTCTACATCTACATGGGTTTCTTGTACATTTGTATATTTTACTCCATTCTTACAAGAATACAAGTGACTTTTCCCCATTTCTGTTCCACAGAAATACTAGTATTAGTCAGATTCTTGTACAGATTTTCATGTAAGTGAAATAACATAATTTTAAACATTAAATTCTTAATAATTAAAACATTTTGTCTGATCATTCTTACCTCTTATAGTTGTTTTTGTCGAACATATGTTTCAAGGCTTCTTAGCCCCATCGTCAGCAATTACAGTGTTTTTGTCGAACATATGTTTCAAGGCTTCTTAGTCTCATCATCAGCGCTGATGATGGGACTAAGAAGCCTTGAAACATATGTTTGACAAAAACAACTATAAGAGGTAAGAATGAAATTTGAAGCTATTAATAAGAATGTTTATATAATGTTGTTCTACCAGTATTATACCTTCCAAATATAATTAATTCTTCTGTAAGAGAAATTTTTGTCTTCAGTAACAAACAAATCACTACATTTATACAGTAAATAGTTGAAAATTGCATGAACAATTTATACATAGTTTGAGTAGATATATACAGAATAATCTAATGGCACTCGACAGATATCCAACATCAGCACTTGTTTCTGGTGAATGGAGTTTGCTGCAGTTGCACAATACAGTCAGTCTTTCTCTCTCTGTCCCTCCCTTCAAGATTAATAACAATGTGAATACTGTAATTTTATTAGCCGACCCAATTTGCTAAGAATGACAAGTCCTGCTTGCCACCGATGACATGGAGAATATTATATACTATTGTATATTTAACAGTTCCATAAAAGAGAAATTATTTTACAATGAAGTCTAAAATATAGAGTAAAAATTAAAGCTAGTGGCATTATTCTGTTAAAATAGTGTTGAGTCTAGGATTCATTTATATAAATTTATTAATAGTACTGTTGACTGTAAATTAAGTTATGGCACAAGAAATTGAAGCAGTTCAGAGGCACAGAAAAGGGAAACCTTTGCAAAGTGAGCAGAAAGTTAGTATTCTGAATGTTTTAAATAAGCTTTGTGTGGAGAACCCTGGGTGTTACTAGAAGACAATAGTGATGTCAAAAATAGTTCTTTGACAATGGAATTCATTGTTACATGCACATAGATAACATCAAACTCTTAGGAAACTAAGAGATATGTTATTTCACCATCAGTAATATTATACTAATATATTTACAGATCAATTTTAGTGAAAAATCACACATGTGATTAAAGAGGAAGAAGGTGGGGGAAACAACTTATAGTGCTCCCTACTGGTTTCAAGTTTGTGGGTTCATATCCGACCATGACCAATGGATTTTTCAGGACGTAAACGTCATGAGTATGAGATCCTTTGGATGGGAATTAAAGCTGTGAGTCCTAAGTCATAGATTTACAGCATGTAAAAGAAATTTAAGCCTTCTGAGCAAAATTTGTCAGCCCTTTTATACTCAGATTTGAATTGCGATGCTAATGACCTTAGCTGCAAAAAGCTTCGTTAAATGAAAGTAACATATACATAAAAAGGCCTATATATGTTTTTTACTAGAATGTTTAAAGAATCAAACTAAATGAAAATTATTTCCAAAAAATATAATTTGACATTATTAGAAGTATGAAGGATATGAAAACATGAAAATGTGCAAACTAAGCAATAAATTACTGTATTTTGAAATCACAATTAGTTTTTCTTGATTAAATTAAAATCCGTTAGTGCTTATTCCGTGTTTTCTTTTTTCTTGATTTTTATACTTACTTTTACAGATTGCCTTTGCTCATCTGTTGCCTAATTTTATTGAATGCTGGTGGGATGCTTTGATTCTGGATGTTTTGGTATGTAATGGACTGGGCATTTGGGTTGGTCTTCAGATATGTAAATGTCTCGAAATGAGAGAGTACAAATGGGTTAGCATCAGGTAAATACTACACCATTCCTATAATAAGTTTTTAATGTACTGTAATAACTTTTTTCTCTTATCAGGGTAAGTTCTCGTGGTAACCTATGACACATTCCATGGTTATCATGGAGGGGGGTGACAGACTAATCCTCTAGAAGAGTCAAGATGTCAGATGACTAAATTTCACACAATCACATTTAAGTAAAAATCACTCATGCAGCCGGAAAAGGCACGAGGGTCTCTTCAGGGTATGTTTTTAGATTAGGCTTATGTCTGGGTTCTATCGGTGTGAAAAACAAGGAATTTGTTAACCAGTAACAATGAGTTGTGTAATTAATATAAAAAAAAGGTTTTATTTTGTTAACCTCTTATGAACAACACAATACACAACAAATTAATATCTTGAAGACTACTTGATCAAATCTAGGCTTCCCTAGTATATTTTAACGTACGATAGATTGATTCACACTTATAGGTAATAATCTGGGATCAACAGGCTCCTCTGAATACTCATAATATGATAAACACTCTGTTTTCATAAGGGAACTCTTGCTTCTCTCTCTATGTACTCGTATGGGAGTTACTGGCCACACTCTGATTGTACGAGAACAATATCCAACTCTCTGTGAGTGTATGAGCCACTAACCACACTCTGTTAACAATAAAATTTCTTGGCCTTTTATATTCATTTCCCAAGGAAGTTTTAAAATTGGCCCAAGTATTCCTTTTAACAAAATGTATTGTTTTGCAAATTTGAACATAGTCAACATGTCAATCAAATTTACACTTTTATAATAAATATTAATTTCGCTTTGCTAGGTACAACCCTTGAGTTACCGTTAACCACTGTATAACAAAAGCTTATTGTATGGTCCCAAATAATAACCAAATTAATTCTAGGAATTACTACATAACCTTTTAACAAAATTTATTGTTTTGCAGATCTAACCGTATTCATCACGTCAATCAAATTTACACTTTTATAATAAGCATTAGTTTCACTTCACTAGGTTCATGTACCTGCCAACCCTTGAGTTACCGTTAACCACTGTATAACAAAAGCTTAATATGTGGTCCCAAATAATAACCAAATTAATTCTAGGAATTACTAATGCTACACTCACTACATCAATGCAGACTGAACTGGGAAAAAAATATGTTGTCTGGATGGCTGCTAACCATTTACCATAACTGAATTTAAGTTATGCCCCAAGTGTTCGAAAGAATTTGGGAAGACAAAAGAAAAAGATTTAATATTACATAATTGAATCGGAAATATTTTACACCTTATCTCATAAAATATGTATTTCTCACTTTACCAGTTTCAAAGGTATCTACTCCGTCATCAGCTTAGCTATGACTATTGAAAATGAGTCGTCATTATCAGCATCTCTCCTGCCACCTAGTGTGGGTTAAACAAATTTTGATATCAAATCTTGATCGCCGGAAACTTTGTATTTGTTCTTGGGCCTGTATTTGTTTTTCTGGATGTGTATCTTTTCCTGAAATGTTAATTCTATAGGTTTCTTTAAACATTTTAATGATTTTCCAATTTGTATTTATGTATCAAAGTATGAGCTGCAATTACCAATTTATAAATTTCACCATTTTTTATATTTATAAGTATTCTTTCATGTGAGAAACTATGGAATTAAAAGTTTTGGTAAAATATGTACATTGAGAAGAACAAATACAGGTCCATGAATTTTGAAGTTTCCAGAAATCAAGATTTGATCTCTTAAGTTCATTCAACCCACACCAGATGGCAGGTAGAATGCTGATAATAACTCAAATTCAACAGTCGAAGTTTAGCTGATGATGAAGGTGATTGCCTTTGAAACTAGTCAGGTGAGAAATACATATGTTTATAAGGTGAGATGTAAAAATTTCCAATTCAATTATGTAATTGATAATTTGCCTTATAATGTTACTTTCCATCAGAATTATTATTAAAAAAAAGATAGTTGGAAACTATAAACCACTAGGTCCAAAATGTAATATATAATGATGATAATATTTAATTTTTTTTGTGCAGTGCTGTTAAATTGTATTACATCATTTCTGGGATTCTCTCTTGTCATTGGCAGAATTGAAGCCCACTGGAAGCTGAAGTTATCTTACCCCAATGATATGATGGGTAATAAATGATAAAGAAGTGCCAGGAGAGTCCTAAACTTAACCTAAATTCCAGACCATGGGCGACAGTAGGAATATTTTTCTTTAAAGAAAAATTCCTGTTGTCTGACCAGAAATTGAAGTCATGAGCTCATGAATTTGTAGTCAGAAGTTTTGACCATAAAACCATGAAGCTGGTCATTTAAGTAAAATTAATGTTCTTATGTAAACAAGACCAGAGGTCGACATTCTGTCTCTTTGAACATGCCTTTCTGGCTACTTTTATTTAAAAATACCTGAATAATATGTAATTTCATTAAGTTATGTAGATAGGAAATAACACTATGAGGTTCTTTAATATTGTTTATTTTTTATCATTTCACTCACCTCATACTTCATAAGTATGAGGTGAGTGAAATGATAAAAAATAAACAATATGTAATTTCATGCTTGTCAAATTCTTCACATATTGCTGTATGGTACTAGTGAACATCATGCTCCAGAATTAAGCCAGGATTTGGGCTCAGTTGTTTAATTAAAAATTATATTTATCATCTATTTAGTTCTTTCCTTAATTAAGATTGCCAACTGCCGAAGTAGACTAGTTTTATGAATATGTTCTTAAATTTAAAATAAACTTACATTTTATAAAATTGAGTCTGTTAAATGTTTTTTCATCTCACCTCATAAAAGTGGTGTGTTTTCATGATATTGGTTTCAAAGGCCTTCACCTCCATTGTCAATCAAATTTCGACCGTTGAAATTTTTCCATTACCACATCTTCCAAACTACCATCTGGTGCCAATTTTATGAATTTAGAGATTAAATTTTGCTTGGTGGGAAATTCAGTATTCATGGATCTATATTTGTTGTTCTGAATGTATATCTTTTCCCAAAATGTTAATTCCAAAGGCTTCTCTAAAATGTTTTAAAAGTTTAGTTTCTCTTCCAATTATGTGATTCTCTAGCAAACTATGAGCTGCAATTGCCAACTTTTCAATTTCACCATTTTTAATATTTCTAATGTGTTCTTTTGTAAGAGTCTCTAAATTTCTTTCAGTTTCCCCTATATCTACTTTCTTACAGTCATTACAACACATTTGATAAATTCCAGATTTCTTGTTATCTGGGACGTCAACCTTTTCATTAGTTACTATTTAATACCCAGTGTGCGTTGCTACGCCTAAATAAATGAAATGTGTTTTTATGTATAGTTGAATAAATAAGAAGAAAAAATAATTATAAATTTTATATCGTAATTATTTTTATATACCCCATGCTGATTACACAGCATTGCCCAGAAATCTATTTATTCCGATCTTCTTGGCATAAATGAGCTAAAAGACAAAAATGGTTATTGAGAGTTATCCATAAAAAATACTGCTGTGCGCTGCTACACTTGCCCGGGAATCTAGTTATCCTGATTTCTTGGCATCATTGAGCTGAAAGATAAAAATTGTTATTGTGAGTTATCCATAAAAGGTAGTCATATGCTGTTGCAGACTTTTTTGTAGATTTTTTGAGATATTCAATTCTGTGTAGTTTAATTTGGTGTATATGTTATGGTTTAGGCAGCGTAAGCCATTTAAGCATCCAAAAAGTTCCGAAAAACACATTTTTCACTACAAAGAGTGATTTTAAGGGTGATGGGGTTGAGTATTACAATTCTCTTATAGCCTAAAACCCTCCTGGGAAACTCCTGAACATTTGACAAAAAACCCCATCACAATCAGATGTTTAGTTTAGAAGTCTATAAAGGACAGACATACCTTCATTTATATATATATATATATATATATATATATATATTAGAAGATTACCCAGACTAAATTTCTTGATCTCCATGTTCATAAAATCAGCACCAGATAGCTGTTTGGAAGATTGTGGTAACAACAAAATTTCAACGTTCAGTATTTGACTGACAGTGGAGGTGAAGGCCTTTGAAACTGGTATTATGAAAACATGGAACTTTATGAGGTAAGATGAAAAAGCATTTAACCGACTCAATTTATATTTCCCACTGTAATTTTGATTAAATATACTTATATGTTTGTTGTAGGGATATCCACTCAACATCAGGCAAAATCAAACGAGCAGTATTGCAATTTACTCCTGGCAGTTGGACACATGTACGCTGGCTTGATCCAACATGCACTTACATGAGGTTCTTTGCACTATGTCAGATGGTTATCTTCTGGCAGGTCTCAGAGCTTAATACGTTCTTCTTAAAGCATATATTTGAGATGCCACCTTCTCATCCTCTTGTAATAACAAGACTTATTCTTATTGGTGTTATAGTAGCACCGTCAGTCAGGTGAGTATTTTATGCTTTATCACAAATAATGAAATGTAGATTCTTTGATTAAATACATCTTCCACATTAGTACATTCTATTCTATTGAATTGTAAAAAAAAAGTCAATCATGTGGGGTCCTAGAGTCTTTGCAACATTTCGATTGCTATTTCTATCATTTCAATCATCTTCTCCAATTGCACTCTTGAGCATAACCATTCTAATTCCTTTTCTTCATTATGTTAGAAGTCTTTCTCTTCTCCTTTTATTCCTGGATAATAATTCAAAGCTACCTCTTTCTTCCTTTTCACATGATCATACCATAATAACTGGCTGTATCTATCTTTTCAGCACTTGTAAAAATCCTTCCAATTTTTCTTTGAATTACTACATTTGGTGCATGTTGCAATGTAGAGATCCTGCATGCTCTCAGGAAGTCCATTACACTGTCTCAAATACACTTTTATCTTTCCCTGATAGTTGATAAATGAGTGTAAAACAAATTTTAATCCTATATTAATTTTTGGAGCCAAAACATGGATTGTAACAAAGAAGGAAAAGAGATGAATTTTTTTAATAAGCATACTTGGAAAATATTCAAATTAATATTGGGAAGTAAACATTATGAGGTTATATCATTAATAGTGAGTGGAGAACATATTTTTATCGACTCACCTCATATGATTTGAAATCATATCAGGTGAGTCGATAAAAATGTGTTCTCCACTCACTATTAATACTTGGAAAAACCAGAAGGAATAGAATAGAGAACACTAAAGTAAGAGAAAATTTGAAGCTGGATAAAATACAAGATGAAATGGAAGATAGTAGAATAAGATGGTATGGCCACGTTGAAAGAATGAATATTGGAAGGATACCAAGACCACCATTGGAATTTAGATTAGGAGGGAAAAGGCCAAGAAGTCAGCAGAGATATAGATGAGAAGGACCAAGTTAAGAAGTGTGTTGAGAAAAGAGAACTTGAATAAATGAAAGAGGAGACATGGAATGATCGAGATAGATGGAGGCTTTGTCCAAAACTTGATCCCTAGAATAGAGATTTGAGATTAGATGAAGAAGAAGATAAAATATATCCTCATAAACAATAATGTGTATATTTTTATGTTATATTTTAAATTAACATGTTCTAGAATTGGACATAGTTTAATTTTAGAAAGAAAAATGAACACTCGGACTGGGATTTGAACCCCAGATCTCTGTCTCTATGCGTCAGTATGATACCAATTACACCAGGTGAAACTCCAATATGAACGTCAACAATTCTTTCCACATATACAATTTTCTTTAATCACAAGGCACTAACAGTGCTATCTGATAACTTCTATTTGAAGTATTTTTATTGAGAATTTATACATTACTTTTAAGCGATAAAGCTTCATATTTTGATGTTATATTTTAAATTAACATGTTCTACAATTGGACATAGTTTTATTTTAGAAAGAAAAATTAATGCTCGGACAGGATTTGAACCCTGGATCCCTGACTCTGCATGTCAGTATGATACTGATTACACCATGTGAACTCCGATTTGAACGTTAACAATTGTTTCCACAAATACAATTCTCTTTCTTCAGAAAGCAGGAAGCTGTCACTACCAACAAATGCCATCATAAATAAAAATAAAAATTCTTAAATAGAAGTTGTGAAGCAATATTTAGGTCCCCAGCTGTAATAATGCATATCAAATTGACATATGTCAATATACATTGAAATTTTAAACCTTATTTTTTTTTTCTCTCAGTTGACCACAAGACGAACTAGGAGATGTTTTGGAAAGCCATTAAAAGGGTCCTCAAATGACCACTGTTAGAGAAGCTATATATATATATATATATTATTTATGGGCCGAACATGTTTCAACTCCATAGATTTTTTTTTTCAGCGTGAGACATGAAGGACAGGTGATTGTGCAACCAACCCCGGGAATATCAGGATGGTATTCTCTGTGTCAAGTCTAAAATGACACCTCGTGTTGGGTATACATAAAAGTTCAATACCGGAACGAATTGAGGCTAGTTTGTTTTATGTGTGAACTGCCGTAATATAGATACACGAAGGCTAGACTATTGGTCTCCTTCTGGAAGGAAAGAACAATGTCCACCCTTCCCAAGATGTTATAAGTGACACGCAAACCTCCTGCTGAGGGCAACTCTCATGCCCAACCCCAAGGGAAAAAGTCGAAGGTACCCTTGGGTCAGACAATGAGATTTCCATCGTCCGAAGTCCTAGGACAATATTCTTTTTTTTTTTCTGTGAAATTAAGAGAGGTCAGTTGCATCATTAAACTGTTAACTGGAGAATAATAAGGATCTTCCTTTAGTGCCTGGACGAAACCCTATGAAGCATGAGGGAAGGCAAGTGTCAGTTTTTTTAATAAATTAACTAAGAGTGGGACACCTGTGGAGTCAATGTCCATCTGCCCATGTCATATAGATTAATGACCTATTTCCGGGGCATAGGATTATTGTTAGTGTAGGTTTCACTGTGACATGGAGGTAAATTACCCAAGCTCTGAGATGGGAGACGAACGCAGGTCAGCTATTGTTGGGAAGATATGACATAAGTACGGCAACACTACAATGTACCAATCATCCAATGGCCAGACAGAATTTAATTTGGCCTTGGGAATGACAATAATCTTAGGCATAAGCTTTTGGGGACTAAGATTTATTTGTAGTTATAAGGTAAGATAGTAATTTGGCAACGTAGTCTGCTGGCTGATAGTGTCGAATGCCTGCCTTGCAAGGGAAATATGCAGTGTATATGTTAATGAGTTGTAAACCAGGGGAGATCTTTGCCTTACTCACCCCATTAATAAAAGTATGCATGAGGATCTGCGGAGAGGACAGAAGTCGTAAGTCATAAGATAAGAATCAACAAGACAGACAAGATGTCTCGTGGCCCATCTAAGTGCAGGCTTCTGCGAAATATTGGGTGATACCGGCTGACCGTGGTATACATATCGATATGTACATATATTTACTTAATTGGCACCAAGTCGGACAATAGTCTCACAAGCGATTTTAAATAGACTGTGTACAACCAAAAACAGGAAGATTCGAAAATCAGTAGGAATAAGGCCCTACAGAAGGCAAACATCTCCACTGGCAAATTAGTCGTATGTCCTGTGTAAAAGTGTAATCTCCAAGTGTTGCAAGTGAATAAGGAACCATATGTCAACTGTTCGTGTGTTGTGGTGTGCCACATTCACCCTAATATCCCTGCTGTTGCTCTACCTTCCATCATAATCCTCTGTTGTACCTGAGATTAAGTTCTTTTGTTCTCCGATACCAAAGACACTGAGAAACCTAGTCCGGCACAAATATATCCTAAACCGCCCAGCTTTAAGACCCTTCATCCTTAACCTGAAGAGGAGTAACCCGCTCCAAAATGGTGCACCAACTTAGGGCCAGAATAAGTTGCGAAATTATAGTGTGTGCAGTGGTAAGCAACGAAAACTCCCACAAGACTGAGCAAATCCATCATCCAGTCGACAGAGAGCGTCCTGGACGAAGCACCAACCAGACAACAGAAGCTGAGAAGCGGAGGTCACCACAGCATCCCAAAGGTGAAGCGAAGCTGCCAAGCAGAAACCCAACCAGTAATCAGCAGACAACACCAGGTAGAAAAGAGCATAAAACTAAATTAATATGTGTTTCCATGTATACAAATGTTATTAAAAAAAGAAAAGGAAATGGAAGGATTAGCGATAGCAGATATAGGTGCTTGTGGGCAGGAACTAATGAGGGAGAGCCAAACAGCAGAAGTAGTAACAGAGATAGATAATGAAAATATGATAGATAAATCAGGAGAAAACTCTGAGAATATAGAGATTGAACAAATTAACATTAATATAGAATCAGAAAAATCAGGGAATAATAATAATAATAATAATAATAATAATAATAATAATATATACAATAATGCAGGCGACCGAAGCCAGAATATTTTAAAATTTCTGGAATCACTAAAAGCAGACATTAATAAAAACCAGGAATCTCTAGTAGCTAAGATTGAATCTAGTAATAAAATTATAGAAACTAAGTTAGCCAATATGCAAGCTAGCATGGAATCTAACACGGAGGAGATAGAGAAAAAAACTTAAAGGGTAACTAGACCAGGCAGAAACTAGGATCATGAACAATGTAAGAGTTGAAATGAGTGACAACATCAAAACACTAAGGATAGGAATAACAGACGCGCAGGGAAGGTTAAAAGAAAGGATTGAATAGATAGATAAAAGCATTTTGTGTAGGCTCGAAAATGCAGACAGAAAAGTTAATGACATTTGTACTGTTGTAAATAAAAATTGCCACTGAGCAAGAAACACTCAATGAGCAAATCAAAGCAAAAATAACAAAAACAAAATAAAAGAACAGAGGTAATCGAAACTATAGTAAACAAACATTTTGATGAGATACCCAAAACGATAGAACATAAAATCAATATGGAAATTAATAAACTCAATGATGAAATACATTATTTAACAGAAAGAATAAATGCCGGGAGGAATAATAAAGATAAAAGTTCTGAGGATGAAACGAACAAATATGTTGGAGAGTGTTTCTTGGCCAGGGCGAAGGAGTGACCAGAATGAATCGATGGAAGTAATAGTGATGCAAGACCTCACTAATACTCCTGTACAATATAATAATGTGACTGAACCAGAGGTACCCCAAGGGCATTTCCCATTTTATTCTTCTTTGATCAAAATACCATTGCTGACCTTTGATGAAAGTAAGGACTCTAATCTGATAGAATTCTTGGAGGAGTTAGAGAATTATTTCAAATTAAAGGGCATCCCGCGAAACCTATACATGTATATTGTGAAGAAGTGTTTACAAGGAAACAGTTTAATGTGGTATGACATAACATTGTCTACGGAGGTCCTGTATGAGATGTTAAAAAAAAACATTTAAAAATAAATTTTTTAGTCATGAGAAGCAGATTGCCATAAAAACAAGAGATCCGCAATGGTGTTTTCGATCAGAAAAAAAAAAACTTAACATACAGCGAACATTTCTTGGCACTCGTGAAGAGGGCAAAATTAATTTTACCAGCTTATAGTAAGGCTGAATTTATACAAGCATTAATCAATCACTACCCCACATCCATCAGGCACAGTCTATTAATAGCCCGGGTAAAGACATACGAGCAGATGATCAAACACTTATCGATACTAGAAATGGGGGATGCTAGGTGTCCAAACCGAGGAAAGAATAAAGAGGGCAAGGCATCTAGGGAAACCCCCCAGATATAGAATTCGAACCCCAGACCACAAATTTCGAACGAGAGGGGAACACCTTAAATAATAAAATAAATGAAAGGCCCCAGAACTATGGCCATAAAAACAGTAGGGATAGACAGTGTAATAACTACTAGAACAGTAGAAGTCAGCACAGTAGTGGTAATAACTATAGTCCAAGCCATAATAATAATAATAATAATAGGCGGTTAATTCATGTTAATTCATTTAAATACTTAGGATATAATCTAACTTATAATGAGGAATGTGATATATCCTTTAAAATACAAAACTATAATAAAGCTTTAACTGCAGGATATAGCCTTCTAGACCACCAAAGAAATTCAACAATAGCCAGAGAGTTAAACATCGTACCTATATCTGAATACCTCCAAGAATATAGAAACAATTGGCTAGCCCATATTCAGTGCATGGATCGTCACAGAATACCAAAACAAATTCTTCACTACATTCCTCGAGGCAGAAGATCTGTGGGTCGACCTTTTCGGAGAAGGCGGGAGACCGTAACGGGCCACTGGGCCTAATACTTGAAAGGATGATGATGTTGATAGGCGGTTCGAAAGTAACCGTCAAAATAATCACAGGTGTGATCATCAGATAAATATGGTGAGCATTGGCAACAATGTAGTCGAGGATTGAAGGCCTAGGTGGAACGGGAATGTAAGGGACCATAGATATGTGCCTGTAGGACAGAGTGGAAACAGTGAACCTGGTGATAATCACACCAGAAATGAGCGCTGTATAGTTCAGGAATATTTAAATGGTAATGTAAACACGAATGGAACAGGAAATGCCCATGAATTGAACCCAGGACCAAGCGTCCAAAGAATGAGTGTCGAGAAAGGAATAAACCTGCATACGGTTAATTTTAACCCACCAAATTAAGGTGAGAGGGCACAATATGCTTAACGACCCTACACGAATCTTTAAACTATAGATGGATTACAGAGAGAATGGGCCCACCATAATCCGAAGCATCCACCTGAAATGGGTCGATCAGTCCGCGGCATTTAAAACAAATGCATGCATAAATAAAGAAGGGTGAAAGATACATAATCCACCTGGAATTCAAGGCAACATCAAACTTCAGTGTAGGCTCCACGAATATAGAAAATCTGCCTTACGTCTATGTTACGATAAATAAAAATAAATATTTAGCTTTAGTAGATACAGGTTGTTCAGCTAATGTTATCAGTGAGTCCCTATATTATAAACTATGTATGGAAAAATTTAAGATGGCGGCTATCCCGGTCACTAACATGTCAGCATCAACGGCAATCGGTAAAGATAAACGGAAGAATAAAGTACCAAGTGATGCTAAATATGGACATAGGAGGCGTAGGTTTCGAGGTGATTTTCATTGTGATCCACCGACTGTCTACGGACATTATTCTGGCGATCGAGATGTTCCAGGCATTGAGGGCATGCATAGACTTCGATAGGAAAGTATTGATATTCCAGTTCTTAGGGAAAGAGTTAATAGTCCCCATGATAGAAGATAGGCCCCTGAGTGATATGGTACAGGAGGATTCATTAGCCAAGAAGGCTTTTTTTTTTTTACTGAAAAGATATTAATTCACCGAAGTAAGGTGGACAATTTTAGTGGAATGGAACCACACAAAGTAAAACTAATCGGGGCATTAGATAGTAAGGAAGAAGAAAACATGATGGTCTATGAGCTCGAAGTCGATTATACTGAATCCAATGTATAGGTTGGGAATGAGCCTATATACGATATTAATGGGGGAATAGAAACTAAAATTTCTGAGGCTGAGGGATTGTCAGGCACCCAGAGGGGAATGCTGAGGTCTGTGCTTATGCAAAATAGGGACACTTTCGACACCAAAGCGGGAATGTGCAACTCTTATGTCTATAAATTTGATATAATTGAGCATCCACCCACGCGATTAAAATCACGGCCTATACCGAACAACATAAAGGGAAGGCTGACTTAGTAATAGCTAAAATGCAAGAAAATGGCATCACAGAGGATTCGAAATCTCCGTATCTATCTCACATCCATTGGGCGATGAAGAAAAATGGGTCCCTCCGGATGACCATAGACGCGAGGCAGATCAATAAGTATATCGTACTGGATAACTATAGGATCGAGTCTGTGGATATATCTCTAGCGCGGATGAAACGCCGGAAATTTATCTCTACTATAGATCTGTGTGAGAGCTTTCTCCAGATCCCTTTAGACCCGAGCGTTCGGAAATATACCGCCTTTATTAACGGAGGTCGAAGTTATCAATTCTGCAGAAACCCGTTCGGCCTTAAAACATCGTCTAGTAGACTGTTAAGAGCTATGGGATCCATTTTCGGTGGTGACATCAGCGAATCAGTGATCCAATTCTGCGATGATTTGCTAATCGTCACAGAAACCTACAAGGAACACATGGTGCAGATCGATTATATTTTGTCAACTTTGAAAGAACACGGGATGACCGTGAACTTAGAAAAATCTAGATTCTTAAGAAGTCAAGTAGAGTTTTTAGGCTTTTTGATATCAGAGAAGGGTATAGGACCCAACCCTGATAAGATAAAGTCGATCCTAGCTATCCCTCCTCCTAGGAATTTGAAACAGCTATGCAGATTCCTTGGAATATTAATGTATTACACGAAGTTTGTAATAAATTACGTGAGGTAAGCCCTGTCCGTGAAGTGTTGAAGAAAGGGGCAAGATGACATTGGAACGCGGAGTTACAAGCCACGTTCTTCAAAGTTAAGAATCTCTTCGCAAATTGCATACTTTTGCAGAGACCTGACATGTCCTAGCCCTTTCATATATACACGGACGCATCTCAGAGTGGATTGGGTGCAGTATTGACCCAGGCCGACTCCGAAGGTAATGTCAATGCAATATAGGAAATTCACATATCACCCTTGGATACATAATAAATTTCAAAATATATTTGAGAAGTTTAATATTAAATTAGCACCAAAAAATAACTACAGTTTAAATAAACTAATAAAAACCAACAAAAATGAAAAAACTGATAAAAATAAAAAGTCAGGAATATATCAGATTTGAATGCATGGGTTGTGAAAAGATATATATAAGAAAAACAAAAAGAAACCTAAAAATTAGAACCAAAGAACACATAAGAAATATTAAAAATGGGGAAATAGAAAAATCTGCAATTGCTGCTCATGTTTGGTCTGAAAAAAACAATATAAATTCAGACACTAAATTATTAAAACAGTTAGAAAATACAAAAGAGCTGACTATTTGGGAAAAAATTTATATTCAGAAGAACAGAAACAGAGTTATGAATTTTGATATTCCGATGGAGGGTGACCTTGTTTGGAGGTTCTTTGGCCAACCACAGGATGGAGCTGACATCGACATCCAGGTTGTGCAACATAATGCAACATAAATAAAACCAGTCTGGGAAAGCTGACAATAAAACAGAATTGTTTTGAAACATGTCCAAGAACAAATCAACATTAATATCGAGGTAAGATGTCCAGACTAAAAATAATATAAGTCAATGCAATAGCTACCACGTCCAGGGCGACCACAAACGTTGAATGCCAAGCAATGGTTACAGAGTTAGAACTTGCGATGATTTACTTTGCAGTTCAAAAATTTTGTTCGTATGTATTCGGACACAAAACCATTGTACATTTGGACCATATTGGTATTGCATTTCTAAATAGATGCAAGCCAGGTTCGAATAAGATAAGCCGATATATATCGGAAATCCTGAGCTATGACGTCACAATAGAATATATTGCTGGATGCGATAACATATTTGCCAACCTGCTCTCATGTCTCAGTCACGCGAGTAGCATACCAGACAATGCAGAATCTCACAATCGAGAAGTAAAGATTATGAGGATGGTCGTCAACCCCGACAAGTCATTGTTAAGGAATCTAAAGGATATGGGTACGCAACAACAAATGGACCCTGATTTTTCTGAAATCCACCGAAGTGCTATGGACATCACCAAAACAAGCAAAGCAGATACCTATGGAATGCTGGACGGTATATTATACAAACGATGTGGTAAGGGAGAAGTTGCCTGGAAGACCATGATTCCTAAACACTTTGAGAATCTGATCATCAAAGAGTTTCACAGCACCCTAATTTCCGCCAGCTGTAGACGCGTCACATTGAACTTGTCTCAATATTTCCACTGCAAAAGACTGTATAAAAAGGTGCTTACAAGTCACTGCAACATGTGATCTCTGTCAAAAATCAAAAGGTCTTAACATATGTTTTGATGTCTCTCCACAGAACATTATCAGGGACAAAGTCAATTTTTGGTCACCATAGACTCCCATGGACCAATGCCGACTGGAGGACTATACCCTAGCATATTTTGGTCGTCGTGGATACCTTTTCTAAATTTGTGAAAATCTAACCGATGAGAAAAGTGACTACTATCGTATGTCTGAAGAAACTCTGTGAATACTATGAACCCAAGTAAGGGAAGATCGAGGCAATTATAACCAACAATGCGTTGATGTACCATAGTGCAAAGTTCTAAAGAGCACTTAAGGAGAGAAACACAAAGTTGTATTATTACTCTCTTTACATGCTCTCAGGAAATCCCACAGAGCAGATGAACAAGGAAATTATGACCTGTCTCCGGATATTTTCTCATAAACGACACACTAATTGGGTAAAATATATCCCATACATCGAGAAAATGTTAAATAATTCTATTAATAATGTCACTGGGTATGCGCCTATTATACTAATGAGCAGGATGTAACTGGAGAAGCTAGTTCTGAATGTTCCAAATCCTATCCCCATAAATAATACAGGCTTAACTGACCAGCAACGGTCTGAAAAAATCATTCTATCAGATGCGGAAACTTGGAGAACAAAGAAACAAGCGCACCAAATGCTATAAAAGGATTTGGTGCCCTTCCATTGGTAATAAAGTGTTGGTGTGGAACAATATGCCCTCTAGTAGATTGCGTCATATATCGTCGAAGATGAGTCTACTTTGGAAAGAACCAGGCATTATTACGCAACAATTCGGCATGCATACATTTCAAGTCAACTGGACACACGATGACACTAAGGTTTTCGATATCTACCACCTTCAAAAACTTAAGCCGTATAGACAGACCCACCCTCCTTTAACTAGATAATGATAAACAGATCTGGTTCAGAGGTAAGCATATGGCATTGAATGTTGTATGGTGGAATTAAAATAAAAGTGTCTTCAAAGTGAAGTTATTAAGTGCCGGGTAACTGCATGTGAAAACTGTGAAGTGAATAGCTTTAACTCAAGAGTTGTTAGTACCAGGACATAAATATTCGCCTGAGCAAAAAAAAAAAAAAGAGAAAAGAAAAAAACAGTGAAAGGAAACCGACTTATCAATTACAAAATTAATAACACAACAGTGAAAGGACATGAAGATATAAACCACAAAAAAAAAGTGATCCTGCATTGATGCAGTAGAAAGATTTGAATGAATGATGGAAAGGATGAGTGTGTATGTAGGTCATAAGGACTGAAATACGGAGGGTTGTTTCTGATCTCTGATAACAAATGATTTTTAAGTTTCACCTTAAGAAAAGCCATGTCTCCACCATCGATCATGCTATATTTGATGGCCCTTCACCTGCTATGGCTCGGCATCGGAGTTTCCACTGCAGAAGACTCTTACGCAGCACAGCCATGTCTAGAAGTTCCCACTCCTCTTTACACGCTTTCCAGAGGACGCCTGTTTCCCTTTTGAAGAGTCAAAAAGCACAAAAGTCCATTGGTGATGCATCAGGAAACTTCACTGGGATGTTGCTGAATGGAATAGCATGTATTCAAGTTTCCTGCTCCATTCTCTCCAGGAACGCGACAGTTGAACCCGAAGTGTGACTGGAGGCCTTGTCTTGGTGCACCCAGACTTGATTTTTGTCTGTACCATAGAGAGCTGGGATTTTGGTCTGGTAAATTGGAGTGAGAACTTCTTCCTGGTAGTACTGGGAGTTGATTTTGGCCTTTTTAGCTACTCCGCATATGGTCAGTTTTCCATTGTAGCAATATCCTGCGATGACCATAAATCCCTTGGAGAAACTTTCTTTGCATTCGGCATACCACTTTTGAAATTTTGTTTCACTCCTTTGTCTATAGTAAATTGCCTGGGGTTTGTTGCAGTCTCCTAGGTAAACATATGCATCATCAAGTGTGACCAAAAAGGTCCATTTTTCTCCTGCCAGGTGCTTTTCATAGAGTTTCCTGCTGTTGGTGCGGCATTCGGCAATGTGACATGGCAACAATTTATGAACCTTGCTTATGTGGCACTTCTCCATGTTTAAATCTTTGTTTATTATGGTGTTTACAGTTTTAAGGGATATTCCCAATCTGTTCGCAATCACACTTTTTGTGGCAGGGTTACCACCAGAGATGAGGGCCTTGACCTTTCTGATTACATCTGGGGTGCGGGTAGTAGCAGGTCGTGGTTTTGCCTGTTTTTTTCCTTTTGGAATTAATCCCAAGTGACCCTTTCCCGTTTTATTAAGCACTGAGCTAATTCCACACCACAAAATTACGTTTCTTGCAAGCCTCAATAATCGCAGAATAACTATAATTAGCGTCGGAAAGGGCAGTAATATACCCTTCCCAAAACGGGTCTGTCTGCTTAGGCATTATGAGAGCAACACGTATGTGAGTGTAACAGAAGCAGCACACTGACTGGTTTGATCACCTTGCATGCTCCTGTCCTGATGACTCACACTCCCAACGTCACAATCTACTTGGCAAATCATTCTCAGAGATCGGAAACAACCCTCTGTATTTATGGTTCAGGGTTTTTTTTTGCTGTGTTTGTCTTTTTTTTTTTGTGTTCTTATATGTAAACGACTGGTCAAGGAAGGAAATGTTTGTAAACATAGAGCCAAGTCATTGAACTGATGCAGGTATATCTCCCCCCCACTGAATGTTCGTCAACAAACAGGGCAATGAACCCCAACCAAAATATTTACGCAACCTAGTAGGATCTAGTACATGTATCTCGAATGAGAGTGTTCAGTGTAGAAAAAATCAGCCAAATCCCAATTGTTCCCTATCACTGAAAGGGCATTTGAAGCAATATTTTGGTTCTCCAGCTGTAATAATACATATCACATAGATAAAGAACAATATGTCAACTGTTTGTGTGTTGTGGTGTGCCACATCCGCCCTAATATCCCTGGTGTCGCTCTACCATCCATCATAATCCTCTGTTGTACCTGAGATTAAATTCTTCTGTTCTCCGATACCAAAGACCCTGAGAAACCTAGTCTGGCATAAATATATCCTGAACCGCCCAGCATTAAGGACCCCCATCCTTAACCCGAAGAGGAGTAACCTGCTCCAGTTGTCAGATGGCATTGTTGGTAGCGACGGCTTGCTTGCTTTCTGATGAAAGAGAATTGTATGTATTGAAAGAATTGTTGATATTTATATCGGAGTTCAGATGGTGTAATCGGTATCATCGAATTTATACATTAT
Source organism: Diploptera punctata (assembly GCA_030220185.1). NCBI lineage: Eukaryota > Metazoa > Arthropoda > Insecta > Blattodea > Blaberidae > Diploptera > Diploptera punctata. Next base: position 1,319,966 of record JASPKZ010003087.1, on the reverse strand, counting down.
TGTAATGTATAAATTCTCAATAAAAATACTTCAAATAGAAGTTGTCAGGTGAGGTTGTTGGTAGTGACGGCTTCCTGCCTTCTGATGAAAGAGAATTGTGTATGTGGAAAGAATTGTTGATATTTGTATTGGAGTTTGGATGGTATAATTGGTATCATACTGACGTGCAGAGTCAGAGATCTGGGGTTTGAATCCCAGTCCTAGCGTTAATTTTTCTTTCTAAAATAAAAGTATGTCCAATTTTTGGACATGTTAATTTAAAATATATCAAAATATGAAGCTTTACCGCTTAAAAGTAATGTATAAATTCTCAATAAAAATACTTTAGATAGAAGTTGTCAGATGGCGTTGTTGGTAGCGCCGGCTTCCTGCCTTCTGATGAAAGGGAATTGTATATATGGAAAGAATTGTTGACGTTTGTATCAGAGTTCGGATGGTGTAATTTGTTTCATTCTGATGCGCAGTGTCAGAGATCCAGAGTTTGAATCCTGGTCCGAGCGTTACTTTTTCTTTCTAAAATAAAAATAGTGTGTATAGTCTAAATGTTCTCACAGAATATGCATATAATCTCTTGACTTAAAGAACTTTATTTAGGTATGTCATTTTCATCTAATAGCCTGTTAAGAGGTTTATCCCATTAGCTTTGGTGCTATGCAGCATAGTGCTATGAAGTCCTCATTTTTTAAGTCATATGACGTTAAATTGTATCAAATTTTTAGTAAAATAGCCTACTCATTTTAAAGAGCTTTAAATATTTAATAATAATCAAGGTGCTTTGAATAAATAAAAATTGAGAATACGTAAGAGGTCTCTCTGTCTTATCTTTGATTCTGATATTTTAAAGATTATATATTTCAGCTACCAACTAATTTGATTTAATACCATAATATCATAGATCACAAATGCAACACACGTTCAAAAAAATTATATTAATTTTAACAATTTTTAAAAGATCTCATAACCTCTGAAATTCTAGTGAAGAGTTGGAAATAATGTTTAACATGTGATATATGTTGACAAATTGAAGTAAAGCTGTGGCTTTGAACACCTTAGTGCTAATAATCAAGAAGGCAAAACAAGGAGAGGAGAGTATGAAGATATACACCAAACGAGTATATAGATTCAGAAATAACTCAAATATTTATCTTTCTTTCCCATACACAATTTAATTCTTTACAACAGGGCCGCCTAACTTTTTAATGGGCCGGGCACAATAACTGATTGTGCAATTGATCGTGGGCCGGAACATAAATATATTCTTCTTCTTCTTCCTTCCAAGTATTAGGCCAAGGCCTGTTACGATCCTATAGAAAATTTTCCCTCCAGCGTTTGAGGGAAATTTTCATGTAAGACTTGAAAGCATAATAATAGTCCCTTCGATTGGTTGCTGGCCAAAGGAAGGCAAGACCAGTGATGGGGTTGCCATCTTATAGCCTCTGGTTAGGCTTTTCTGGAGAAGAAAAGAAAATAAAGGAAAGAAGAAATGGAAGAAAGGAAAGACTCCCTAGCCCTCGGATGGCCTAATAGCATCGGTGTCGAAAAAACAAGAGTTAACCAAGAGAGGTTAGATAGTAAAGTTAAAAGAGTGCAAAACACAAGTAAGTGGAAGAAATGTTTTGCACAGCTTGGGTACCTTGTGGTCGCTATCCACATATCCCCTAGATGAGAACCCCTGAGGGGACATAAATATATCGTTACTATTATTGCTGCTACTGCTACTTTTATTACTACTACTATTACTGTTGCTACTGTATTATTATTATTATTATTATTATTATTATTATTATTATTATTATTACTACTACTACTACTATACTACTACTACTACTACTACTACTACTACTACTACAATAAAATTACATGAACATACAGAAGAATGTTAAAATGTTTATAATACCATGCTTCAATTAAAATTATAAAAAAATGGTACAAAAGTTACCTAATGAGAAGAGAGGAGCTGGGTTATTAAAGATAACAAATGATCAATGTCAGGTGTCTGCTGAGTAGTACTGATAAATAAAATGTCTTGAGATGTTCATCACTCGAGCTTGACCTCAATCGTGATTTTTTAATTTTAATTTTAGAAAATGTTTGTTCACACAAGTATGTCGAGGAAAACATGCAGATTAAACGTCGGGAGTGTTCCTTCATCCCTAAATATTTTTCAGGTAATAACTTGTAGAACTTAATGAGATCTGTAGGGTCAAAAACTCCTTTCATTGCGCCATCACACTGCAAATCTATTAGTTCAAATTGCAACATTGCTGGTGCTTTGTCAACATCGAAGGAAAATGGAGACGAAAACAAAGAAATGTCTGGTTCCATTTTATTGAAATCAACAAATGTATTAGAAAACTCTTCTTCAATTCTTTTAATAACATCCACAAAAGAATCACTTCTGAAACACAATTCAGGATATTCATTTCGCTGAGCATTTACACTTGGAAAATGTACCCAGTTTTACACAGACATGTGCCTTTTCAATAGCTTCAGTTTAAACTTGAAAGCTGTTATTGCACTGTAAATTTGATTGATTAATTTGTCTTTACCTTGTAAAATTATGTACAAGTCATTCAAAATGTTTTGTCATGTCGACAAGGAATGCTAGTCTGGACAGCCAATCGTGATCACTTAACCTATCACATTCATATTTTTTTTTTCCTTAAGAAATTGGCGGATTTCATTTCTCAGAGCTAAAAATCTTGCTAGTGTTTGACCATGGCTCAAACACCTTATTTCAGCATGATAGATTATAATACCGTATTCACTGTTCATATAATCTAGGAATGTTTTGAAAGTGCGGTGCTTCAAGGCTCTGCTACGAATGAAATTAATTATCTTAGTTACAGTCTGCACAACTCCATCGAGATTTGCTGCTTTAGCGCAAAGAACTTCTTGGTGTACAATGAACTGCAATTTATGCACTGTGCCCCCCAAAACTTCAACTATTTACTTTATTAATTCCGCCATTCTGGTGTTGGCTCCCAAAATACATGGCGCACCATCAGTTGTTATACGAGGGTGAATCAAATACAAACCGGAATTATTGTTTACAATATTATTGAATTAACAAATAAATACAAAACCACCACCTCATTTTTCTACATAGTCTCCTGCATTTCCAACACACTTTTGCCATCGAGTTGGCAACTTTTTGATGCCGTCCTTGAAGAATGAGGGATGACGTGTAGTCAGCCAGTTGTGCACGAACTCCTCTACCGCTGCATTGTCACCAAACCGCCTTCCTCCTAGGTCTTCTTTCAGTGGCCCAGACAAATGGTAGTCACAGGATGACAAATCTGGACTGTAAGGAGGATGTTCCAGAGGTGTCCAATGCATTTTCGTCAAATTTTTTTGTTCCTGGCTGAGGAGCCAAGGAACCCATCTGGCAGACAATTTTCAGAATTTGAGTTCATCACTGATGATGGCTTGAACACTTCCGAAGCTTATTCCAACGTGTGAAGCAATTTCAGAAATTGTTACGCGCCGATCCTCCTCAATAAGGTCCCGTACAGCACGAATGTTGTCTGCTGTGATGCTTGTTCGTTGCCGTCTTTGGTGGGGCACATTTTTCACTGAATCCCAGCCTGCTAAAATTTTTTTGTGCCAATCATACACCTGCATCTTCAAAAGGGTTGCTTCCCCGAAATGCGCATGGAGCCTTCTCAAAATTGCCTTCTTTCGCCAAAAACTTAATAATAATGCGTTGCGCAACAGACATGTGTACCTCTTGCTCGCTCATGGTGTACTGAAGCAAGCGGCCGCTCTTCGGAGTGCGACACATCAAGATGCCTACTCCAGACACCCCACAAACTTCCCCTCCAAACTGCAACCTTTGCAGTTTGCTTCCAGAGCCTCCAGATACAAATTCCGGTTAATATTTGATCCACCCTCGTACTACCTAATTTCACCCAGTCTAGTTCAATATTGTCAACAGCTTTCTACTTCCTCGAACAAGTCAGTACCTTTTGTCGTACCTTATATACTTCTTATCCCTATCTATAAGTTCTTCCGTAATTTTGAAATCGGTATCTATGCCTCTAACAAATACCAACAACTGAGCAGTATCAGTTATGTCTGTACTTTCGTCGCATACAATGGAGAAATGTTCAAATTGTTTTCCATTTTCTACAAGCTGATGACGAACACTGGCTGCTAGTTCTTCAACACACCTACTTACAGGGTTTCTTCATAGCGACACTGAATTGAATAAATCAATTTTATTGGGACACAACTTCTTGGCAACAGCAATCAGACACTTTTTTTCAAATTCGCCATCAGAAAACGGTTTTCCGTTCTCAGTAATTAGTTTCGAAACTTCATAACTCACTTGGGTAACATTTCTTTGTCTTACACTACCACCAACCTGAATTAATAACTGCCTTTGTGCTGTAACTTTTGAAAGGTGCTCGTTCGCTTTCACAGTATGCTCATCTCCATTAAATTTATCAAAATGGCTATGCTTTGTTTGGTAATATCTTTTAATGTTATATTCTTTCACAACTGCAATAACATCGTTACAAAATTAATAACACTAATACTTTGTTTCCATGCTCCTTCACAAAGTACTTGCTGCTCCAGAATTTCTTAAACTTGCTACATTCGGAATCAATTTGGCGTTTTTTTTAAAGCATTTTTTCAATTTAAATTAACACTATTTTTACAACTATTCTGTGCACAGGCTACTGTTTGATTGACAATACAACAAGCGAAATAAGTAATGTTCAAAGTTTGGAGTGGAGGAGAAAACGGTAAATAAGGGATGAATCATCTCTACTACATTGTCAAGAGAAGCAGTGACACCTCAACCCCACATTCCTGAGAGCTGAATTTCACACAGGGATGTCCAAACTGGATGTTACATTTTAAAATCTAAATTTAAAGTATGAAATTAATTTGTTCATTTCAGTGCTTATGCAGGCCATACGAAAAGCCATGGCGGGCAGATTGTGGCCCGGGACCGTAGTTTGGATGGCTCTGCTTTACAATCTTTATTGCTGTGAAAAGAACAGTACTGGACTATGTTTTGTTATTAATGTGGATATAGGTGTGAAAAATAAAATGTTTCATTTAAATTTATTAACTTGATAACAGAAAATCATAGTTATGAACTGATCTTGGATTTTAGGTTTTATGCACCTATTTTTCCCTGAAAGAATAAATAGAAACCAATGGCGTAGATACAAATTTTAAGAAAAGTTATACCACTTGGAAGAATCTAATAGCAGGAAATGCCATTAACAGTCTGCAGGCAACTGTTGTCAAGTTCACAGAGAGCACGCAGAATCTCCTAATGAGGTCTACTGTAACAGTAGGTGAAACGCTGAGTGACAAAGAAAACCAGACCATGGTCATTTAGCCCTGAAGACTAACCAAACAGGGATCAAGATGCTGGCCGTGAAAGCCTGCAATGATACATAATAAATAATTCCCTGCCATATACATATTTTTACAAAAAAAAAAAAAAGAAGAGAAATTGGATTGATCTTGTGATCTTGTATACACTTAGGTCCATATGTGAAAAAAAAAAAAAAAGATTTTTATACCAAAAAAACTATTATGAGCATCATGAAATATTATCCCTTTTCCACTCAAATTATAAAAAAAATATTTTTTAAATTTGCATTTTGTTTAAAGTCTATTAAAAATCAGAACCTGTTTTGAGAATGTTTTGTTAAGTGTGTATTATTAGTGTTATTAGAACAACTCTGGTTTTAGGGGGTAAAATTCAAGATTATTTAAGTTTTATGGTGTACAAAAGTCATCTATTTGCTTAATTAAAAACATGATACTATATTTTAATAGATTAGTCTTTTTCTAAACTAATCTTACAATCTTTTTTCTTTTTATTAATTTTATTTTTTCAACTGATCTAGTCTCATCTTAACTATCTTCATCAATTATTTGCCTAAGCCGGGCACCCTTCAAAAAAAGGCATGGTGTTCATATGGGATGTAGCCAACAATCTTTCCCAAATCTTGAAGTTTTTTCTTTCTTGATAGGAGCTTTACCATCTGGGTATGCCTTAGTGGGAGGAAATTTAAACAGGATGTTGCTTTTCAGAATTTGAAAGTTGACTTTGGAAGACCATTAATAAACATTGCTACCATATTTAGGCTGCCAACTATTAAAAGTAAAGTGTCTGTACTTGCTGATAGTAAAAGGAGCTTTTCCTTCATGGTTTATGTGAATGATGATTTATTGCATTGAATATGGGACCAAGAGAGAAAGGTAAAGGGAGGATTTATGCTTGGATGGGAATGTAGCCTGGATTAGCTCAGTGGTCAGAGCATCAGCATGGAAAGCTGAAGGTTTGGGGTTTGGTTCCCAGTTCAGGCAAAAAATTTTCTCTTTACCATTGACTACAATAGTTTAGTTATGTATAATAATTTACTTATTTCAATAATAGTAATAGCTTTAGTTTCTTAATATTAATTTAATAAATAATGCTATAGCTGTGTGGAGTCCATCTCTTCTTAATGTAGAAGCCATTCAGTGTGTATTTGTGATTGATGATTCATTGCATTGAATGTGGCACCAAGAGAGTAAGGTAAAGGGAGGATTTATGCTTGGATGGGAATGTAGCCTGAATTAGCTCACTGGTCAGAGCATCAGCACAGAAAGCTGAAGGTTCATAGTTCAATTCCCAGTTCAAGCAAAAAATTTTCTCTTTACCATTGATTACAATAGTTTAGTTATGTACAGTTTCACAAAGAGTTTAGGCTACCTTTTCTTGATATTTAGTACCATACCACATTCAGCTGATTTTACATTGAGTGGGGGAAAAAAAAACATATTTCTGGAATATGTCCTTTTTTTCAATTCATTCCATGCTTTTGATAGCATTTTCATAAACTTGAAGAGAAAGATTCCCTTTTCTTACACTCAGTTGGCATGAGTACAAATAAAGAACGAAATGAATACCTCAATTCAATTTGAATTTTTTTTTAATATCTACCATTTTCTTCTCATCAATTCAATTATTCCAACCATTGTATCTAGAAAATTAGGGAAATATTTAATGCAAGTGTCCCAGTTTTACTCGTATATTCTAAATGAGAAGACCTTATATGATGACCAGCATGGCACAAAGGAAAATATGTTTGCAATAGCATCGTCAAGAAAAAGTGACATTAAGGTTGATATTCAAGAACAAAACTTTCTGCGAAGAGCGACTTTCAGCCCGTCTCTCCGCGGTTAATTATGTGGGTTATGCAGAACCTACTCTAACTGGCTCACTCTATTCAACATCATGTGATAACAAGATATTTATTTTATAAAATATTCTGGGAACAGTTGAAAGATGAGAGTCTCAGCTTACGGAAGGCAGAGATGGCATGGCCTAGAGAGCTTGACTCTTGAATACTGGCCTAAATGTAGGTTGTCCGATTACTTGTATGTTTTTTAACCATTATAAGGATTGGATCATTTAAAAAAATACTTTTAAAAATTGAAAAGTAGTGAGTAATTAGTTGTTGGCAGTTACATCACTCTTGATGGGGACACCTTTATTTCATCTTCTGCCCATCTTGCTTCTAATATTGGAGTGCAAGAGAGCAAATTGCATAATCTAAATACAGTATTACTCCTCTTTTACACTTTTTAAGGGACCAGGGGGAAAATGGTGTAATATGGGGAAAAGTGTAAATTGAGGGAAATGAAGATGAGCTCAAAAATGTTGACCCCGTACTCTGTATACATTCCAGAACATGAAAAAAACAGATGGGGATAATATACTACTGTACAATCATCTAATCATTTAAAAATATAGTGATTGACAGCTCTCCCATTATTCAAAACAAACAATGTTTGATAGCTGTCCCATTATTCCAGCGTTCAAAACATAACTCAGTTGAAAAAGTAGGAATGCATGAAGACTTAACTTGACAATGATTTGAGTTTTTCAAAATATTAGAAAGATTATTTTGTTCATATGCCAGACATTGAATATTGACCAATCCAATTTACAGCTCATGTCAATGTGAAACAATCATGGTTGACTTTCACTGAAATATTGTTGAAATATAATTATCAGACCAGATGCATCATTGATCAGAAATTATTGAACCTGACTCGCAAATGTTTCTGATTTTTAAGCTGCATAACACAGAAGGCTCTTCTACCAAAATATTATTACAAAATACATTCTATTGAAAAACATTATATAAAATAAGTAAATTATTTCCATTTTATTAATATTTTTTATTAAAAATTGGAGATTGTTAGGGAAATGATGCTTTGCCATAATTAAGAAAGTAAAAAATAAAAAATAATTTTTGTAGAATATAACTAGCACTTGATATATAAATATATATATATATATATATATATATATACACACTTCATTATCCGTTACATGCATCCGGTTGCAGCTGATGACACGAATCCATTGCATTTTTATAGTGTTTGAGTTAACAATGGGGCTGTATATACATGCAGCTTATGTGGGCATTAAATGCCCATGAGATTAAAAGAAAGAGAGATAGGAAACACAATGAACCCTTTGGCCTCGAATACTCTTATACCATCAGGATCGAAGAAAAAAAAAAAGAGGTCAGTCAAGGGAGACTGGATATGAATGTAAAAAGAGGGATCTGGAAAAGGAACAAATACCACATTGGTCTATAACCCACCAAGCTGACCAGGGATGGGTAGCCCATCCCTTTGGTTCATATTGCATAACAGCATATGTTAATATGTTAACAGCTGCACCACGAGAAGGTAGGGATTGGACGCTGGGTTATTGTCCAGGTTGGTTCCTGTAAGCTTTCATTCTAGAAAGAACTAGAGGGTCTCCTCCCTGTTAAAAACAATAACCCTTTCACAGCTATATATATATATATATATATATATATATATATATACTCTACCGCAAGCTCCCGATTATCCATATTAATTGGGACTGAGATATGCATGGAAAATCAAAAAACACGGATAATCCAATTAAGTTATTTGGCGCCGTGAAAGTTAATCAGAAATTTATTTACCCACTTTAACACTACTTAAATGTGAATAAATATTCATAAAATGTTATATTAAATGTATTTTGGTGCGAGTCGTAATTAACATTAATTTTATTTTACTCGTAAATATGAAAAAAAAAGTGAGACCATTTCCTGTCATAACCACTCTGGTTGCAACAGTTATTCAAAATGACCATCGTAACCAGCAACAACTACACTAGTAACTACCGATACCCACACTTATAATCAGCAATAACAACACTAGTAACCACCAATGACCATACTACTAACCAGCGATAAACTCACTGCCACAGCATATCTGTGGTTTCAATCTGTAACAACAAACTTTCAGTGACTCACTCAACAGAAATTTCTCAGAATGTTGGTTAGTACCGTTAAATGCGTTGAGGGAGGGGGTTGTGAGTGATGGTTACTCTGTTGTCATAGTTTCTGAGTGCAGTTCACAGTAGCATGTTTAAAAATAAAGAATTTGTTCATAACAATGCAAAATACAAAATTATCTTTATTTTTTAGAAAAAATACAGTAAAAAGAGTAATGCCCGGATAATCTGCAAACTGGATAATACATGCACGGATAATTGGGATTTTGCTGTGTGTATATATATATATAGTTCTTAGTGAAAAAAGTATGGCAAAAGGGAAGAAATTAATTAGAATTTGACATAAAAATAACCTTCAAATTGTGATATAAACAACATGGATCCTGCAAAGATAACTATGAATCTTGGGAAAACAGAATTGCCAATACATCAGAATGTTAATATTAATAAAACTAACACCTCGCCTCATATTTTGTCTTTTTAGACCAGTTTCGGAGTAATTATTCTCCTCCTTCATCAGTATTTACTTGACCGTTGTTCTGTTGTGTTGATGAAACAGTGAATCAACAGAACAGAACAATGTTTGAGTATATAGTGATGATGGAGAATAATTATTCCAAAATCAGTCTAAAAAGAAGACAATACGAAGTTAGGTTTTATTTTTATTAATATTAAACTATTAATCCTCATAATGTTACTTCCTACAGATTTTGAATATCAGAATATTCCTGTTACAGACTGGTCACTTTGCCTCACTCAGTGTCACTGTCTCCATTTCCACCAGGTTAAAGCATTCCAATGTACTACAACATCCAAAAACTTAAAATAAATTTCATAACATAAACTAAATGTATATATTTTTGAAGAAAAAAAATGTATGTTCAGACTGGGGTTTGAATCCAGGACCTTTGGCTATCTATGCCAATGCTCTACCAACTGAGCTGTCCGAGCACTCCAATCTAAACGCAATTTTTTTTCTTATACATTGTTAATTAATATATCTAATTAAAAAAAACAAAATTTGTGAGGTGAGATATTTAAATATTACTATGATCATATATTAAATTAAACAATTATCTAACCTACCAAAAAGTAACTTACCATAACTTTAGATATTTCCCTTTACTCACTTCTTGAAGATAAGAAAACCCATCATCTGTGTTTGGTAGATTGTCTTCACCTGGATACCTACACTCCTGTTTTGCATCTACGTTAACGTAATGCTGATGTTCACTTCATATAATATAAAAAAAAACACTACTAATTGCTGTAATAAAAAAAATTAACAATGAGGACGTAGTAATGAATGATGTCATTTAAAAAAATTGATACCACAAATGTAATCAATCACATAATCCATAGCATTTGATGTAGTTTACTTCCTGTGGTTGTACAGTTTGTAACCTGGGGTATGTTATAACATGTATAATGCATCATTTCCATAATAGTAGCCATACCATTTTTATTTTCTAAATAGCCTCTAAAATACCACATGAGTTTTCATCTCTATCGCTACGCTCCAATCATGTCGACAAGATGAAAACTTTTGTAGTATTTTCCTTGGTAATATGTTTGAGGATTTACAGGCAATACTACAGCTATGTGACGGATACTCAGTGTAAAAGAGTTGGTACACAGTGTTGGGTATATGGTGCGATCATGGTCACCGAGGCACTTCTTTGCATAAAGAATGGCAAAGAGCTCTTCGAGAGAACACAGGCTATCAACATAATAATTTGGCTCCTTCTTCAGTTACTACTCTCAGTACTGTGTGTATATGGCTGTGTACTGTGGCACAAGTATATTCAGGTGTGTTTTGCTTGCCTGATTGGTTATTTTTTAGCATGCCTTATTTCTAACACTCCTATTGGCATTATTACATTTAAAAGCCTTGAGATAATAGTACAAAAAGCAACTTCCACAATAGAAGCTGGATTCCTTAATTTACAAGCTCTTTGTTTCTGAAATTATATTTGTTGAACTTGTCTAGTCCAATTAATTTTGTTTTTCAATATTTAATGTAGTTTGTTTAAAAAAACATGGAACTTCTATTGTATTTGTGTTCATTGTAGTATTGTACCTGAGATATTTTGTTCAATTCTATTCCTAGGTAAATCGTTGAAATTAAATTGGATTTCAAGATATTAGCATGCACATTATTGTATAATAATAGTAATAGAATAAAATTTGCAGTGTTACTCATGTGTTTCTTTTATAAATTTAGACATAAACATACCTTATTATAATTAGCATAATTGGTTTTCTTTTTGTGGTATATTTATCGAAAATGAATAAAACATTTAAATTAATAAATGGGTCGGAGAAAATGCTTAAACATCTCACCTCATAAAGTTGCATGTCTTCACGATACCGGTTTCAAAAGTATAGTTTTACTTCCATCTTCAGTCAAACTCCATCTGTTGAAATTCACCATTAACACCATCTTCTGAATTGCCATCTGGTGTTGATTTTATGAACTTGGACATCAAATTATTCTTGTTGGGAATATAAAAATTCGACACCAGATGGCAGTTCAGAAGATGGTGTTAATGGCAAAATTTCGACAGTTGGAGTTTGACTGAAGGTGGAAGTAAAACTATACTTTTGAAACCGGTATCGTGAAGACATGCAACTTTATGAGGTGAGATGTTTAAGCATTTTCTGAAACTTATTCATTAATATAAATACCTCATAGTATTACCTCCCACTTTTATTTTGATTTTAAAAAATTTAAACAATTTTCAACTGCTGCTGCTTAAATATTTTTATAATAAAATTGTTAGATGCTACTTTATGAATGGATAATTTATTGTTGGTGAATAATTTTATTATAATGGATTTAATTTTATATAATGACAGAAATTGGATATAATTTTACATAAATAAATTGTTCTGTTATGATATTGGGAAATATGAATGAGAAAATAGTACATTTCAAATATATAATACTATTTAAGAAATATGTATCACCTCACCTCATTCCTTCTTATTGACCGGTTTCGGGACCTATTAGGTTCCCCCTCAGTACTTTCACAACATTGTTCCTGCTCCCTCTGTTGGTAAACTGAAGAACCTCCAAATCAAATCACTTTCCCTGGGAATTTTAAAATTCATTAATATCTCCTTTTCATTTTTTGAATATAGAATTTTTTCCCCAAACTATGAGCTTTATGGGTTTTCTATTTGTTTAATTAATTTGGCCTTTCTTTAATCAATCAAATAGAAAACCTAGAGAGCTCACAGTTTTGGGAAAAGAATGTACAGAAAAAAAGGTGAAATTAATTAATTTTGAAATTCCTGGGGAAAGTTATTTGATTTGAAGGTTCTTCAATCTACTAACAGAGGGATCAAGAGGCAGCTCTTCAAGACGACAGAACAACGGTCGTGAAAGTACTGAGGACGGAACCTAATTAGGTCCCGAAACGGTCTAATAAGAAGGATATGAGTTGATATAATAAAATTTTTCTTAAATAAATAATATCTGGTAGTGTTAATTTCTAAAAAAGTAAAATATAATGCTATTTTAAACAACTTAAAAAAACATGTTGATATGCAATTGAACCCACACCACACACATTGCTGTTAATGGGGTTGAATCCAGTTTGTGCATGATATTTATTCTTTGTTTTTCCCTGTGTGTCTCGTCTGAATGTCATATGTTCTGCTGACATTAGTTAATGTAGGTTCACACATAGTCCAGGAAGGTTTAATATGTAATAAGAACTTTCCATCCATCCATAATAATTCTGCCCAAGGGCAGGTCTTTCACTGCAATCATAGCATTTTCATACTATGCTTTGCAACTTTATTTGGCAATTGTAGGTGTGGTAGTTTCCTGTTGCTTTCTGCACCGTTGAAGGATGATGATAATGGTAAGGATGATGATGATGATGATGGCTGGATGAATTTTGGGGACTGTTGGACCCTAAGCTTCCTGACATTTGTCTTACAGGTGAGAAAAAACCCTGAATAAAACCTCACCCAGGAGCCTCTCCCGACTGGGAATCGAACCCGGTCCCACTGCATGACAAGGCAGCACGCTACCTCGAGATCACAACAGTAACCAATGGTAATGAAATAATATAAGAAGTGTCGTTACCTACATAGTGAAAGTAATATAAGTGCGCAGATTGCAAATATGAATTCCTTATGACAAATATGATAAAACTTTATTGTTATCTGTGGGTCACAAATGCCCATAATTTTCATTTTCTCCGTGGTTGCAAGATATGTAATAAAGTTCATTACTTTTGGATACTAAAAAAATTCATCTATTTCAACAACTGACAAATGCATATTCGTCTTTTTGTTTGTTCAAATATAATGTGGCTTTCTTAGAACATCTATTTTTATTCATTAAACTAATGTAATTTTCAAAATACCATCTTAATACAACTAGTAAACTTGTTTTTGATGTTTTTATTTAAATTAACATTTTTAAATCCTGGATAGAATTTAATTTAAGAAACAAAAATTTACATTCTTATCGGTGCTCGAATGGCATAATTGGTATTGCACTGATGTACAGAATCAGATATCCAGGGTTCAAGCCCCGGTTCAAACATTAATTTTTCTTTCTTAAATTAAATTCAAGTAAACTTATACTTAGTTTTATCCATTATTTGGAATTGAAGTAGAAATTGCAATGATCAAAGAAACCCTTGACTAAACCTGGATTAATGACCTTCTAACTATCTAACAAACTCACTCACTCACTGGCACTATTGAACCTGGAGGTTTATGGCAGCGAGGACATAAGCTCTCCATACATCCCTATCCTGAGCTAATGTTTTCCAATCATCCCCTGTATAATCTTCTTCCCTCAAATCATATTTAATGTTATTCTCCCATCTCATTCTTGGTCTACCAACTGGGTGTTTTCCCCTCTGGTTTTCCTACAAGAAGCTTCCATGCTCTCTTTCATTCCCCATTTGTGCCACATGTCCTGCCCATCACAATCTATGAGACTTAACTGTTCTCATTATATCTAGCTTCCTATAAAGACCATGTAGTTCACTGTTATGTAGTCTTCTCCATTGACCTGTCTGTTCATCTCTCTTTGGTCCAAAAATTTTCCTAAGAACTTTATTCTCAAATACTCATAATCTCCTTTCCTCCCTTAAAGTAAGAGTCCATGTTTCACATCCATATAATGTAACTGGTAGAATAATAGTTTTATATATTTTCAGTTTAATGTTTTTTGAAAGGAGTTGGGATGTCAATAGTCTCTAATGCATAATAGCACACATTTCCAGAATTGAGCCTATGTAGGATTAATCATCTTCAATTACCCTAAACATTTTCATTGGGACATGCCATAGGTAATATGCTACAAGCCAAAAGGTCACAAGTTCAAGTTCCAATGTGACCAGGATTTTTAAATTGGCTTAAACCTTCTGCTGGCACCATGGGCCTGTGGTCGGTCAGCCTTTAACATAATTTAGTACCAGACTATATTTAGGGGATTAAGGCGACCATCATGCAGGGCTGACATCTTGTGCCAGTTACCTAGAAAGGTGGGAGCCTTAACCTCCTTTACTACTATGAGGGCCTCCTAAAGCCTGTAATATGATCACTTTACCTTTTATTATACAAACCTCTATTATCATAAACATTTCGGGTCCCAATAGTTAATTGAAGTTTAGGACCCACCATCTTCATTTTGCCCCCTTACATCTTGTCGTCCTTTGTGACTATAATTATATAATATTATTGGAATACGGTTTGTTAATATTCTCTACACATATTCATTCCAACTATTTATGTAACTGAGAGTTATGTCTTTATAATAAATAAGTTGAGTCTACTATCATATTACTTCATATTTCGTTGTTTCTAGTAAGACATGTTTCAAAGCATCTTTGCTCCATCATCAGTTGGTACAGACAGCAGACTCAACTTATTTACTTCCTATTGTATTTTCATACATCTTCTATATGTAGAATAATCAATTTACTTCTAATTGTTTGTTTTGTTTATGGTTTAATAGTCTATATCATGCCAGCGGCCTCAACAGCTTCATATCTTAAGTATTAAGTAAAACCTCTTAATGTTTACTTCCTTTTTTTTTTTTTAAGCTCCATATTTACTGATTCCATTCTTCATTTTGTTTAGTTTCCAAATCTCTGAGCCATGTACCAATGTTGGTGTGCATATCACTCTGTAAAACTTAAGAATAGTGGCTGTTTTTGTCTTCCCGATGAAGGTTCTTTTAATTGTCCCTATTGATTAACATTTTTATTAATATAATTTATATTTCCTTATGACAATAATAATAATAATAATAATAATAATAATAATAATAATAATAATAATAATAATAATAATAATAAGAAGAAGAAGAAGAAGAAGAAAAGAAGATAGTTTTGCCCTAATGGGCATTGATTGTACTTTAGTCTTTGCTGTAGTTGTTCAGCGATTTTATGTTTCTTGGGCATTTTGGTATATGATATTGGTCGTGTCTGCCGTACAATTGCCGTGAATCGCATATCGTGTCACAACATGTCTTAGCTCTCGGTTGGCTTTCGTTCAGTTCCTGTCCAGCATAGTTCCTGAGGTGTAGAAATCAGCACCTATTATTCTCTGTTTTTCTCTCCTGTTGTTTAAACATTCTTGGTAAGGGCTGGTAGATGGTGGTAGCATTCTCAGTCATAGATCTTCGATGTAGTATGTTTCCTTTGTGAGTTCATAAATGAGTCGTGAGGGTGCAGTTTTCCCCACTCTCAGTGCTGTTTTTAGAAAGTGGACTTTCACGTTTTCTATCTTCCTAAGGTCGCTGACAGTTTTTCCCATTTCAGATCTCTTCCATAAGTGATAATTGGCGAAATCGTGGTTTCGAATATAATCATGGCTGTCGGCAGCGATAGTCTCGCTGTAGATTGCTTTAATGGCAGCTATTGTTTTGTTGTGTATATGTCGGCTGAAGGATTTCTTTATGACAATGTGCAGCCTAAATTCTCAGAATGTTTTACTTGTTCTATTGGTTTATCATTAAGGACTGTTTTTAACTCTAGATTTATTTGGCAACAATTTGTCTTCAACTTGTTTGACTTTAATAATAACTGCTGAAGGAATTTACGTATCAACAGATCCATATTTCCAGCATAACAGTAAATTGCATATTAAATTCAGAGATTGTTAATATAATATCAAAAGAATAATAAGCATCATACATGGCCTCCCTCAAGAATTAATTTTTCCAGTATACATAGTCCTTGGATACAAAAATAAAAATGTGAAACAAAGTATACCAACACAAATCAAATTTCTAACTTAAAACTCTTATCAAAAACTTATAATTTATTCAATTTCAGACTAATGCACCTCAAAGTCTTGTATGGATCTTGTGCAAAATTTCATTTCAAACCTTAGGTCCTTGCAAGCAACCCCTTAGTCCTCAGTAAAACATAATTATGCCCCTGATACTTAAAATACTAACTAACTAACTCACTGGCACTAGCAAACCCGTAGGTTCATGGCCGCACGGACATAACCTCTCCATACATCCCTATCCTGAGCTAAGTATTCCAATCATTCCCTGTATAATCTACTTCCCTCAAATCATAGTTAATGTTGTTCTCCCACCTCATTCTTGGTCTACCAACTGGGCGTTTTCCTTCTGGCTTTCCTACAAGAAGCTTCCATGCACGTCCTTTCATTCCCCATACGCGCAACATGTCCTGCCCATCGCAGTCTACGGGACTTAACTGTTCTTATTATATCTGGCTTCCTATAAAGACCATGTAGTTCATTGTTATTTAGTCTTCTCCATTCACCTGTCTGTTATCTCTCTTTGGTCCAAAAAATTTTCCTAAGAACTTTATTCTCAAATACTCGTAATCTCATTTCCCTCCTTTAAAGTAAGAGTCCATGGTTTCGCACCCATATAATATAAACTGGTTTAAGACTAATAGTTTTATATATTTTCAGTTTAACGTTTTTTGAAAGGAGTTGGGACATCAGAAGTCTCTGTAATGCATAATAGCATAAATTTCCAGAATTGAGCCTATGTTTAATTTCTTCGTGCATCTCATTCCTATTTGTGATTGTTGTTCCTAGGTATTTGAATTCATCCACTTCCTCAAAATTTTTCTCATTTGTCATTAACTGTCCATTTCCATTATATTATGAATTTCTATGTGTGACCATATATTTAGTTTTATTGATATTTACTTCCAGTTCTAATTTCTTAATGTTACTGAATAGTGTGTGTGTGTGTGTTGGCCTTTAGTATCTCTTCGCTATCGCCCAATAGTACGACATCATCAGCATAAACTAACAGCTTATAAATACCATTGAGTTGTAGGCCCTCTTCATCCTCCAAAGATTTGATGGCATGTACAAAATTAAATAGCAGAGGAGATAGTGCATCTCCCTGCTTCAACCCATTGTGGATTTCAAAAGTATCGAAAAATATCTGCCTACGTGCACCCTACTCCTTGTGCCATTTAAACACATTCATATAACTCTAACATTTTAGGGATTCCGAACTTCAGCAGGATACTATATAACTTCTCCCTCTTAATTGAATCGTATGCCTTTTTGAAGTCTATGTAAAGTTGATGTACAGTACCATTATATTCCCATTTCTTTTCTAAAATCTGTCTTACACTAAAAATCTGATCTGTTGTAGACCTGTTCCTTCTAAATCCACATTGATGATCTCCGAGAATGTCATCAATATAAGGAGTAAGTCTGCTTACTAATATATTTGTTAGAATTTTGTACGAAGTTGAAAGTAAAGAGATGTCCCTGTAGTTGTCGCAATCAGTTTTATCTCCTTTCTTATAAATCGGTATGATAATAGATTCTTTCCATTCTTCTGGAAGAGCTTCTTTTTCCTCAAATCATACTAGCAAACGGCATATCTTGTCTATCAGTTTTTCTCCCCCTGATTTTATCAGTTCTGCTGGGATCTCATCGGAACCTGATGCTTTATACTTCTTAAATTTTTCTATTGCCATTTCAATTTCCAGTGCACTTGGTTCTGTGACTAACATTTCTGCTGTCTGTAAATTATCCTCTTGAATATCCTGTTCTGTATGTGCATTTAATAGCTGATTAAAGTAACTTTTCCATCTATTTAATATACTCCTGGAGTCTACAATCGTATCCCCATTTTCATTTTGAATTATGTTTGTTCTAGCCTGAAACCCTTTCTTCTCTATCCTAATTCCCTGATATAATTGTCTAATGTTCCTATTTTTTTCATTCATTTCAAGATCATGAATCTTTTCCCTCAAATATTCCCTCTTTTTTTACTCTTTAGTAACCTGGTGGTTTCCCATGTAATACTACCCAACCGCTTTAAATTTACCTCATTTGGCTCGTGTAACCATTTCATTTTTGCTAGCACACATAAAATGCTATTAATCTAAATATTAGTACCATTTATTAATATTGTTTCATTGTTAGAAACGCCTCAATTACTCTTAGGGTCGCATGTTTGGACGCATTAGACAGTAAAATGCCTTCTCTGCTGAGCAAGTTGTATGCTAATACGATTTTGCTTACTCAGAAATCTGTTCATGCGATAATAATTGGTTAAATTTGTAAGCTACCTGCGGAGGTAGCTTAAATGAGCAACTCAAATTAAAATCCCGAAGGGAACCGAACGGGAACCGATGGTAATCGATGTACTTTGCTGCTTTATCCAACATTTATCCAAGATGTCGGACCTTGAAGACTTCGATCATGTTTTCGGTATACACGGAGAAGAGGAATTTTATAGAGTCTACCAAAGAATTCAACTGGAAGAACAGGAGAATCGACGTAATATTGCGTGTCGCAGACGTGTTTGTATACGGTATTATTTGCGGGATGCAAGCATAAATGCATTCCTCTATAGCAGACGAAAATAACGGAAGTGGTTTTATCGCTGAGAATTCTGGGTAATTCGTTGCCAATATTACGAAAACGTCGACTCTCGTGCATGACCGATAAGTCGGCCGTTAATTCGTTCTCAGCAATTGCTCACGGTGAATCAGCTCACTAGTGATTGGAAGTAATTTGAGTAGAGAGTAATGTTCTAACATACGACCCTTAGGTGTTTTTAGGATCTTTGGTTCTAAATTGTAAGTTTGAATATTTCTATTATTTTGTGTAGTCATGTACAAATTCAACTATTTTTTTATAAAAATAAGTAATAAAATATTTATAGAGAAAAAGATCATAATGAAAATGTAATTTAGGACTTTATGAGTAAAGAAAAAACCATAAACAAAATCTAGTCAGGTTAGTTGGCTTAGAATTTGAACCCAGGACTTTGAATAAAATATCAATTGCTAGTTTCTAAATCAATTTGTCCTCAGTAATATTTGTATTTTCAGTCCACCGCTGTGTTCTCGAGGTAGTATGTTGCCTTATCATGCAGAGGGCCCAGGTTCGATCCCTGGTCAGGACAAGTTTCCTGGGTGAGGTTTTTTGGGGTTTTTCCTCACCTGTAAGATAAATGTCAGGAAACTTTAAGGCCCAAATGGTCCCAAACATCATCTGGCCATCATAATCATCAATATCATATTCGCCTAATTATCTTAAGTTTAGTTTAAGGCCTCTCCTGGTGCATCATTATCACCACCATCAACTCACATATCATTGGAGCAGCATAATCCCGCCTTTCAGGTGCCCCAACCTCAGAAGTGGGTTACAAGTATGCCATGCCAGGAGAGAACACCAGGAATATCGAAATGACAACCTGGGACATATAAAAAAAAATTATTTTCCAATTAAATAATGAATATGATTTCATAAATATATAGTTTACTTATTTTATTTAAAAGAAAATTACGTTTTTGTTATTATAAATTGAAAAATGTGGTTGGTTGATTGGTTTCGAATGGCAGACACTGAAGATTTGCTTCATTTATCTCCTTGCTTCCCAATGAATTTACATTATGTTGTTAGTATTCTTTAGCTTTTCACTTTCGAATAGATGGTCTTTGTTCATTATGATAGTTTCATAAATTATGCAATTTTTAAAAATGCAATAATTAAGTCGAAATGAAATTTTTTTTATGGAAAATTATATCAGGCATATGTCCACTACCATTGTCTCGGCAGACAGTTATTCGGTCCTGAAGTTCATGTTGACCATTTCACAGACATCTCTGTTAATGTTGTTGAAGACATGTTGAATTTATTCCTTAAGTTGGAGAACTGCTTGTAGTTTGTTCACATAGACTTTGGACTTCACATAACCCAATAAAAAGAAGTCAACATGGAGTAAGGTCACAAGATCTGGCAGGCCATTTCAAATCACCATAAATTGAGATCACAGACTGAGGGAACTTCATAGCTGAGTAACTGTCTGCTGAGGCAGTGGAGGTGGACATATGTCTGATATAATTTTCCACATGGGAGTGTATGTAGATGAAAATTTAAAAAAAAATTATTTCGATGCATTTTTGACTTAATTATTGCATTTTTAAAAATTGCGTAATGTATGAAAGATCCTATAGTTTGGTTACATATTACACATATTTTTAGTTATGTAGGTGGACTATGAGGCAGTTATGGCCGGTATTCAGTTGGAAGATTGTTGTTGATTCTTTTCTTAGTTTGTTTTTTTGGTGTCCTATGTATTGTTCCATACTTTGTGGCTTCTTGTTGAGGAATTATTGTTCGGTTCTTATCTTGATCAGAGTTTTGGTTGTGTGTAGGTTTGTTGATATCCTAGTATGTTTAATGTTGGTCCCCTTTTTGGCCAGTAGATCTGCCATTTTCTTTCCTGCTAACCCGACGTGAGGGTATCCATTGAAAGAGAATTGTTTTGTTAGTTTGGTGAGTATGTTCATCATTTGACGTATTTCTATAATAGTTTGGGAGAGGGGGTATTTGTTGGATGTTATTGCTTCTATTGCTGATGTAGAGTCAGAGAGGATCAATGCCTTTTTTAATGCTTGAAGTTTGTATATTAGTTGTTGTAGGGCAGTTTGGATGACCTTGATCTCTCCATCAAAATTTGTTTTATTTTTGCCACTTCCAATGAAATGAGGGAACAGTATTGAGTTGTTGAATTCCAACACCTGCTCTTCCGTTTGACATTAGAGAGCCATCAGTATAAATCCTTAGCCATTCTTGCGGAGGATATCTTTCTTCTAGTTTTGCTAGGGTTAATTGTCTTAATTCTTTAGGGTATGTTTCTTACTTTTTGACATGGTCAGATTCTATTGTAATGATGCTCTAATGGGCTTGGAATTCTGCAGATTTGCTCTATGTGGGGATATTTAGTTGTTGCGGAAGTCATGACTGTTTTACATTGGGGTATGTAGGTTTTGAGGGTAGAGTCATCTATGACTTGTTTTACCCATTTTATGTTTGGAGATGCTTTTAGTTTTCATTAGGAGATTGAAGCTTGCTGTTTGATTTCTAATTGTATTGGTAAATTGTGTGTGTACAGTTTTAGTGCCAAGATTAGTGTCGATTTCATTGCTCTGGTTATTAGTCTCAGGGCATTATTTTGGGTTCTCTCTAGTTTCTCCATGTTTGAAGTAGATGAGTTGAATGTTACTTTGGTGCTCTACTTCATTGTGGGTTTGATGTAAGTCTTGTATGTAGTATTCAGTGTGTCTCTGAGTTTACCCATGTTCCTCCTGCTAAGTGTTTAGTAAGTTTAGTGTTTTGTTAACTTTGCTGATAATGGTGTTTGAGTAGTGTCCAGCTGAGTTTGTTGTCCAAGGTGACTCCTAAATATTTAGTTTGTTCATTTTTGGTTAGTTCATTGTTCAGAATACAGAGTTTGAAGTCTTCATTTCTGTGTTTTGGTATGCTGTTTTGTTAGTACTATCTCCATATTGTTTTCTGTGGCCCAATTAATGTTCTTAGGCCGTGGTTCATTCTGCTCTCCAATATCTATTGTCGTTTGTTATTGTTTATTGCTGACATCCATAGGACAACATTGTCCGCAAACATTCCTATTTCAGTGTCTTTCATGAGCTGAATTTGTTGGGGGAGGTCATTGATGTAGTCATTGAAGGTGGTGCTTGTGACCGCTCCTTGTGGTAAGCCTACTTTCGTTTGTCGGAATTTTGATATTGAGTTATTGTTTTGAACAGTAGTCCACCTTGGTTTTAGGAATTTGTAAAACCATTATATCATGTTGCTTTTTATGTTGAATTTTACTTGTTTGTGGATGAGTTTGGCTATCCAGATAGAGTTGTATGCGCCTCTGAAGTCCATGAAGACAGCTAGAGTGGTCTCTTGTTTGTTGATGGACTTTTTATCTCTTATATTAGTTTTGTGAGTTGGTCTGAGGTCAATTGATTATGACGGAAGCTTGACTGTTCATCTGCTAGTAGGTTTTTATTTTCCAGATGCAGTTCAGACAAGCTGAAATCATTCTTTCTTGGGTTTTGGATAAAGTAGATGTCAGAGCTATAAATCTGTATGAACTTAATATGTTGGCTGGTTTTCCTGGTTTCAGGATTGGAATAGTGATCGGTTTTGTCCAGTCTGATGGGAGAGTGGTGTTTGTCTGCAAAAATGATAAATGGATAACAGTACTTGTAATATCTTGGGTTTAAAAACAATGTCAGGATAAATTTTATTCGGTCCTGGTTGTTTTTTTTAAATTTTTATTAGTCTTATGGTTTCTTTCACTTCCTCAGAAGAGAAATCTTTATAAAATAGTTCTTCCGAGGCAATTGTTTTGTATATGAAAAGAAAAATTTATGCTCAGACTGGGGTTTGAACCCAGGATATTTGGCTTTGTATGCAAATGCTTTACCAACTGAGTTACCTGAGCACTCCAATCTAAATGCAAATTTTTCTCTTATACATTGTTAATTGTTTTGTCTTAAACTCCTGAGCTGTTATATTTTTTTTGCAGGTATTCCTTAGAAATTGAAAAATATATTATGTAGATGGCACGCCGTAGCGTAGTGGTTAAGGCACTGCACTACAAGCCGGAAGATCGAGGGTTCAAGTCCCGGTGGGGTCGGGATTTTTAAACTGACCAAAACCTTCTGGCGGCACTATGGCCCTGGGGTTGACTCAGCCTCTAACGGAAATGAGTACCAGATGCTTGTTCTGGGGTAAAGGCGGCCGTCACGCAGGGCTGACAACCTGGCTGACATCAAGTGCCGATTGTCCAGAAAAAGTGGGAGCCTTAACCTCCCACTACCCCAAGGGCCTCCTGAGGCCTGTAGTGGGAATACTTTACTTTTAGATGGTAATATGTAGGTGTTTTTCTGATCTTCATGACTATTTTGTTTTTATGCTGTAGATTGGATTTTGACAATCCAATTTACAGCTTGTGTCAGTTTTAACCAATCATGGTCAACCGTCACTGAAATATTGATGAAATGAAATTGTCAGACCTGATATGCCATTGTTGGAAATTGTTGAACCTTACTCGAAAATATTTCTGATTTTTAACCTACAAAATACAGAAGACTGTTCTACCAAAATATTGTTACATAATAATTTCAATTGAATATTATATAAAATATGTAACATATTTCCATTTTATTAATATTCTTTATTAAAAATTTCATTGATTGAATAGTCTTAACATATTGTGAGAATTTTCATCTGTTTAGACAATTCACTCATGTTGTTTATGCTCCAGTTGTGAATTATTATAAAATGAAAACTCTTGTGGTTATTACCTTGATCATTTTTCAATTTCTGTAATGTTATCTAAATCTTAAATGCAATATTTATATTATCTAAGGGGTTATTACAGCATAAAGAAGAAACAAATGAATGTGATAAATATGAATTCTCTTTTTATAGAATGAAAAAATCTGTTATTATAGTTTCAAAGATTTTGATGAAAGAATTGACCTTTTAAATAAAAAAGTTATCACACTATAGTCAATGTTATTTAGTTCCTTTTATAAAATGTTGACAAAATTTAATAGTGTAAAACCAGGAAAAGGTCATTATGTGTGTTATTTAATGATAAATTGCATAAGATCTTCAAATGAAACTTGATCTGCTGCTAAAGAATTACACAATTTTTGAGATTTCTGAAGGTTGTACCCATGAAAATATTTTTGAATTTTTTTTTTTAAATTTTCAATCCCACTTAATTATACAAGAAAGAGAGACAAAAAAAATATATATATGCACAAACATATGTATTAATTTGCTGACATCTATAGGGAAATTAGAGTAACTAAAATAGCTTGGTCAAGAAACTCCTGCTAGGGAAGCACCCATATCTCCATGAGGGACGTATGAGGTATATATATACAAAACAAAATTCATATGTATGTAAATATGTTAATGCTCTATCAGCTGCAATTTTTTTAAGCAAAGTCAGCATGTAACAATCAACTTTTATAAGATTCATGATGTGTTCCGTTGAGGTATTATTCAAAATTAAAATATAAAATTATGGAATATTCACCTGAAAGGTCCGTCTCCTCACTATTAATTAAGTTGAGGAGACGGACCTTTCAGGTGAATATTCCATAATTTTATATAACAATCAATTAAGAAATGATTGAGTTTCTTAACCAGCAAAATTAAATCAGTAGGAGGAGGTTAATCTGAAGCAAAATTTAAAAGTCAATCTATCAGCAGGGTGTGTGTGTGTGTGTGTGTGTTTTTGGGAAGCTATAATGAATAACAGCTCCAGATTAAGAAAATCAGCTGTAATGACTAGGAGACCTGACATACTGACCACATGTCATCCTTATAATGACTGGATGATCGCCCATCTCTGTGATTAACACATGTTGAAGTGAATTCGACAGCCAGCTGTAAGGCCAAGGACCTTTTAGGCCACATGTCATGCTGACCACATGTCACCCTTATAATGGCTGGATGATCGCCCATCTCTGTGATTAACACATGTGGGTGTGAATTCAGCAGCCAGCTGATAGACCAAGGACCTTCTAGGTCTGTTACACTAGGAGATTTTTTTTAAACAAAACTAGTTATATACAATTGAAATAAAATGAGAAAAATCTCTTCCAAAAATCTATTAAATTGGATCATCAAAAGTGGGTGTTTACGTGTAAACTGAAATTTAAAAATTGCTCTAGCAGTCACCATTTCTATTATTTTCATCAAAATTCATCATGTAACATTTGAATAAGAAAATATATGAAAGAGGTGCATGGAAGCTTCTTGTAAGAAATCCAGAAGGAAAACTCCCAGTTGATAGAACAAGAATGAGGTGGGAGAATAACATTAACCATGATTTGAGGGAAGTAGATTATACAGCGGATAATTGGAAAATATTACCTCAGGATAGGAATATATGGAGAGCTTATGTCTATACGGTCATGAACCTATGAATTCTATAGTACCAGTGAGTTAGTTAATTAGTTAGATCAAATTTATTAATCAGCAGAATTGTACCATTAGGAATGGGGGTAACCATAGAGCATTTGGTGTTACTTTACCACTCAAAGTCATGTGCTTCTCATCTCCACAACTGTTTAGAGGGAGCTGTTTCTTTCAGTAGTCATTCTCCAAGGCAACTGACACCACATGCTTTCTGTCGTTGTTGGTTTAAAACTTGTTCAATTCTACAAGTCATTACAGTAACCAATATTAGCCCAGAGCTGGTTTGACAGTTGAATGAAAGCCGGCATTGTTGTAAATAAGAGTCTCTTTCTCTGTCTTTTACTGCATGAGCTTGAGTGGTAAAGTGAAACCAAATGCTCTATAGGAAGTTGAAATTTCAGTGCGAACATTTTCAATGTTCTAGCAGCCACAATTTTTATTTTATTGCAACAGAACATAGGATAAGATTTTAAATAAAATTGCTGACACCTCACCTCATATCAGTCTTTTAATTAAACCGGTTTCAAAACCATTTGTAATTTCACTGCATGGGTACAAAGTGGACCTAATGTGCTCTGGGTATCAATTAAGCTCTTTAAAGAATAAGTAACTACAAGAGACATATAGATTATAGCACACACCAAAGTCCATCAATAAGACTTAGCATGACGAGTTGCGCGTGAATACAGAGAACTAGAAGATAAATACAATAATCTAAATAACTTTACAAGCAGAGTATCTCCGTGGCTGGGCCCCATGATATACATGGAGCTGTTTCATTACTTTAACAGGGTAACTATTAGGCATTTATAATCCATCTAAATAAATACTAATAGGCACTAATAAATTATCTATAATCATGAGTACTTGACGGGGACACTAAGTATGGTATCAGGCTATTGCTAAACCAAGGTTCAAGTGATCTACTGTTTAAATGACAACACAACATATAAAATACTAAATATATTTAAATGAATGAGAATATAAGTCAATATCATATAAATGAATAAATAAATAGTTTCTTTAACTGAATGGATAAATAACAAATGATATAAGCAGTCCAACTAAATGACATAATAATAAAGAACAATTTTTATCAAACAACATAAATGCAACATTCTCTCCTAAGTGAAGATTAATTCCTCCATGACATCTCCAAGTCAATTTTCCTCTTGCAGGAAGCTGGATGAAACCAATAATTTTGGTTATAGATGCCATAACTCAAGACGAACCCAAAAGGGATGACTGCCGGTCGGTCAGAAGCTCCTCAATGACTGACCTTCTTGGCCAATGCTACATCTTGACTGGCCATGATCGTTCTGTGTCACAGATAGATATCACATCGCTGCACGTAACCAAGGAAGAGGGGATAGGAAGGGTGTGTTCGGGTAATGTGGGCACAGATACAACTAATAGAGACCGGTGGAACAGAGCTATCGCAGGGCAATACACAGATATGTTCAGCACATGCAAAAATATCACAAGTGATGTTCTGTTGTCCAGAAACTGCTTCTAACTCCATCTGATGGTGGACTGATAAACCTCTGAATCAAATCAGATTCCTTGCAATTTCAAAATTCATTAGTTTTTCTTTCTTGTTTTTTTTTTAATGTGGAATTACTGATGATGAAACTGCCGGTTTAGTTAGAAGATTGGATATGAGGTGAGGTGTAAAGAATTTTATTTTAAATCTTAATTATATTAAACCTCATAGTGATATTTCCTATAATAATTCAAAACATGTTATATATATATATATATATATATATATATATATAAAATCTAATTATCATAAGTAATGCCACGAGTGATTTCCAAATTTATCTAGATAATTTGGAAATCAAGGTGGCATTTGTTAGGACTATTTAATGAATAAAATTAAGCTGTTTACTCGCAAATCATTATTTAAATATAGTTATTTTAAAATATTTATATATTTAATGTAAACGGCGATATTTGAAAACAAATGAGAAATGATTGGTATGCCTCATTTGCTTTTTTTGTTCATCACTGCAACGAGATCATATTATTTATTGCCAAAGGAACGCAATATTGTAAGAATACACTCTAGTGGAGAAAAAAATAAACACATCAAACTGTATATTAATTCATTTCTGATGTCTTATGATGTAAATATGACTATATATTTTTCTGGAATGTTATTACCCAGGAAAAAAATACATTTAAGAAAGTGCAAGCAGTGGTTTCTTTTTTTTTGGTGGTATAATCAATTACTACAAATGTTTTTATATTAACTCCCACATGCGCTGTGTGTTGACATTCGTGCATTATATATACAATCTGGTAGCTGTATTTCTTAGAGAGTCAGTCACTGCAAAATAATGCTATGACCTATTCAGATTGTTAAAAAGGAGGTGCTTTCTTTATTATGATAAACTTTAGTTGGCAAATTCTACGCGAAACACGACTGTGATTGGTTGTAAATCAAAAATCATTGAAACGTGATTGGTCATTGACTCCCATTTGGGGCATGAGTTAAATAGTCAAATGAAAGACATATTTGATAAACCAGTAAAATTGGACCATTAGGAGTGGAGGTTTACATAAAATTTGAAAATTGCTCAAGTGAGTGTAAATTCTGTTTCATTGCAATAAAACTGAATATATACTATCCAATTGCCAAAAGAAAGACATTCTGTAAACCATCTAATTCTGACCATACATTTTACTTGCTGAGGAATTCATTTAGTTTACATAATTTCTGTGTGACAGACTTTTTTTGAAGTTTATTTAGTTGCTAGTTCCTTTATGTTCAAATAGCAACTAATATTTTTTTAAACTAATTTAACATTTCCTCTTTGTATATTTAATGCCAACAGAATAATTTTATTTTTTCATTTAAAAATATTTGTGCTAATAAAATATGTCTATCTATATCCACACATCCCTACATGGAAGAAGGGTTCTCCCTTGTGGCATTTATATAACCAAAGTTAATTTACTACAAATGTCAGCAAATGACAAGCCTCAAAGAGGCACATATAAGCAACTAAGATATTACTTGGATGGGAAAGGCTGGTTAAATTTTGTTCAGAGGCTTTAGTTTAAGCTTGAGGTTCTTTTACAACCTTGAAAATCTTCAGACTTGGGACACTCCAGCTTATATTCTCTCCTGGGAAAACTGTCCATGGATTTTTCCATCCTAAAAAATCTATCGCCCTGACTGGATTTAAACCTGCGAACAGAGGCAAATAACCCTTAGACCAGTGAAGCCAATAATAAAATAAATGTCGCTTATAAAACTTATAGTATTGTATAATTGTAGGCTTTCACGGCCGGCGTCTTGATTCATATTTGGTTCGTCTTCCGGGCTTATAGGCCGTGGCCTGGTTGTCTTCATACTCGACGTTTCGTCTACTGCTGCGGTAGACCTCATCAGGAGATACTGCATGCTCTCTGTGAACTTCTCAACAGTCGGCTGCAGACTGGCTGGTCGTTGGAAACTGTCTCTCTATTTATAGCTAAACCCCGTCTTTGCAGTCTGCAGACCATGTCCAGCATGTCATGTTTGGAAAAACAATGTTAAAAGTTATTAATCCATAATTAATGCTAGGAAGTATTCAAAACTCTGTTTGCAATTATATTTTAGATTTATTCTTATACTATGATCATGATTAACAAATGAGCAGTCAAGTTATCTTTTCTGAGACTTTCAGTAATTAAAACATCTTTTATTTGAAGAAATAAATATATACCTGAATCGGTATATGAACCCAATGTCCCGATTCAGGCGTATATTTTCCTCTTCAAATAAAACATATCTTTTGGTGAGAAGTGATAAATTTAATATTTAGATAGATCATCGATTGATTAATGTCTTTGACATCGTCCGATTTCTAATAGCCAATTTTGTTGGTCCATCCAATCTCCTGGTTAATATTTAAGACTGGAATTAAAACATCCTTTGGGGTATATTACTAGCATTTCACATAACATGAAAGATAGTGCTGCTGTCTTAAGGTTAATTTTTTTTTGTATGAGGAATGAAGGTATTGAAAATAAAATTAATAGATTCAGCTATGTGTTAATAGATCCCTAAGAGTAAAAAAAATTCAAACTAAAATTAAATTCTATAAAGTAATGACAATGCCAATAGCATAAATGATATTCTTGAGATCTCTAGCAGGCTTACTGGATAAGAAAAGAAGCAAAGATATAAGGAAGCAACAAAACATCTGTAAACTAATAGAATAAGACAATATAGAAATTAGAGAATGCAGGCTTGTAGAAAATTATCTTCACTCAACAAATGATCTCCAGCCACCACTCTCCACTTGCGGCATATTTTGGCTTCCATATTCATTTAGCAAATCATATAAAGGAACCACAAAAATATTCATTTATTGGAACATAAAAGAAACTGCAGGTCAGGAGAAATAGAAAAAATTGCTGTAGCTGAACACATTTTATGAAAAAAAAGGCATTAGATTCTGTATGAGGTTACTCAGGTTTTAGCCACAACTTCCTATTATTTCCCTAGACTATACAGAGAGACCAAAGAAATTTAAAAACACAAGGACAATTTCAGTAGAAAAGATGAAGGTGTAAAACTGGCTAAGACCTTATTTCTCATGTTAAATAATAGGCATATAAGCTTACTTAATAATGAAGAGACAGAACAGATGGTAGATTGATGACTATCCAATTAGCTTCGACTTCGTCCAGCCATTCGGAGACCAGCACAAGTATAAATACCGGGTTCCAGCAGTGTTCTGCTTATACACAGCTGAGCTTCTCTTCAGGGAACAACTCTTAGCAAAACTCGCCACAGAAGATGCCCTCTGTAGTCGAGGGAGAAACACCAAATATGGAACTGTGGTCTTATAGCCCGGAATCTTCTAATACTAATATAGAAATGATTGAAAACAACATGCAAAGCTTCTTATGTTGGATAGAGGATAATGAGTAAGCTGACTTTCTCGCAAAGAGGGGAATACATGATCATAAAATGATAAGGTTTTATACCTCAATTCATATTTTGCATCCTTTCCCTGAAAGTAGTCCTGGAAAGGATATATAATATGATGTGAGATGTGAAATCTGATTCATTTAATGATTGTTAAATAAAACTTTGTAGTATTCCTTTCTAAAATATCAGTCATTATAATTACTCATCTCAGGAAGGAAAAATCAGATGCCAGTTGAAAAAGAAAAAGAAAAATTCCTTGAAAATAATCCTAGAAAAGATACAAAATATGACATGAGGTGTTAAATCTGATTTATTTAATGATTGTTAAATGAAACCACATAGTATTGCTTTCTAAAATTATTAACACATCCCCAAAAAATAGCTATTGAACTTTGAATCTGCTAAAAAACACAAAACAAAACACAAGTTTTAAACAGACGAATAAACAATAAAACAGAAAAAGTGGAAAGAAATCAAAGAATTATGTGATCAAAACAAAAATAAACCAAGAAACAAATCCATTGCACTATTAAAATTGACCAATGGAAAAACTTCACCTTCATAAGATCAACATCCATTTCTCTGATTGTATGATATGTCAACAATATACATATATATGTATATGTAATCTTTCATTGTTTGTATATATGTATGTGTATATATATATATATATATATTATATATATATATATATATATACACAAACAAGCAATGAAAGATGAATGCATACCAAAACTGATGAACTAATTGCCCAAAAAAAATATATTTTTCTTTAATTTTTTTTTACCCAAAAAGAAGAAGATAAGATGAACTCAAATGTTAAAAGAATGAAACTAGAACAACTCTTCTAAGGCTTAATGCATGAAGCTGATGATGATCATGATGAAATGTAATTGGAAGTATTTTAACATTAGCTAAAATAGCACAGTTTTTGGACTTGGTCTACTTGTGCTTTGAACTTTCTATATGTTTTCAAACTACTGGTGTCATACTGGAACTGAATAAACTGAATTCCTCATTAAGTCAAATTTATGATCCAATTTTGCTGCTTTAAGGAATATATCTTCATTTGTTGATTAAATTGTATGGTATAAAGTTACATTGCGAGAAAACAAACATGGGAGTGCTGGAGCAAGAGCAATTTTTTTAAATTTCAGGTAAACCCTTTCTTCTAATGGTGAGATTTTTTTTTTTTCAAATACTTTTCTCATTTTATTTAAATAGCATATACTGAGTTTCGTTGTGAAAAATCGAAAGTTCTGGCCAATGGAGCGTACTTAAAATTTTTGTTTCAAGTTAACAACTCCTAATAATCCAAGATCCGGCTGCAAGATTACTACGTTCATCAAGTATATGAACAAAATCTATTTTTGTTCATAAAATTGTAAATGACTGAAAACATTTTTGCTGAGTTGCCTATTAAAAATGTTTTCAGTCATTCACAATTTTATGAAGAAAATAGATTTTGTTCATACACTCAATGAACGTAGTAATCTTGCAGCCGGATCTTGGACTATAATGGATTTTGCTAGTTAATGAACTCAACCTTATTTTTTTTAATTGATTGCTATATGCTAAGTTTGATTCCAAAAAATTGTGGCTACTAGAGTGTTAAGACACTCATTTATATATATATTTTTTTAATCTTTCTATTAGAACAATTTTCAATAGCTTCATACTTTGGAATTCACTAATATGTATTAATATCTCAAGGCTACATATATGTTAAAAACAGTTATATTTGCAGATAAATCTTTTGTATTGCATGTATTTTATTTATAATTTGCCTTCAATAACAGTTTTGATTTCTGTGGTTAATTTTTTTAAGGAAATAATATTTGAGTTTATTTTGCAAGTACATGAATGAAGTGTTTGCTCCTTGTGGATGATTTGATTACACATAAAATAGAAAGCATGTAAGTAAAATAATTCCAATCATTTTTGTACAGTAGTGAGTTCAGCAGTAAGAAAACACCTTATACAGTTAAAAGTAGTAATATTGAATTGTTATAATTAAACAGTCTGTAGTATTTCATAAATATTCATGAAATAAAAATAATTACCAAGCAAGGATGACACCTCATATACTTAATATAAAGCATAATATCAAGGGTTGCATCTAATTATTTTTGGATTACACTTTCAATACATAGTCTGTAGATATATACACAAATACTTATACATCGATAGAAAGTAAGATATCAAATAATTGTAGGAGATGAATTCTACAATAAGTTAATATGATTTTGTACAGTTTCAGTAAGATAAAACATTTCTATATCCTTTATTTGATAATTGGCTCCATGGCGCAAGTGGTTTCGTACTCTCCCTCTACTGTGAGTACTGAACTCATGTCTTGGTGGGGTTCATCGTAGATGAATCGGAGCCAGGGCAGTTTTTTCTCACGGATTCTTTTATTTTCCTCTGCTAAAAACTTCATGTCATCTATTTTGTTCCATTTCATCTTCATCCCTTGATCTGGTATTATGCCAGACATGAATAGGGGGTTTAATATTCTTTTATTCTTTATTTCCTTGTGTACTTTGAGTACAAACTTCATTAAATGTTAATGGGAAAAATAGACATCCAATTTGTGAAAGCTTTTCTGCAATGTGAATTGGCCCCTGTAGTTTAGTAGTTAAACAACTAGCCTTTGTGATCCCTGTTGAGATCAATGAGGATCCAGAATCCTTTGGAGGGTTGTTCCATGTCATAAAGATGTGTGACATACGAGAATCCATCATCATCATCATCAACAACAATCATGGATTAAGCCCATGTGGCTTGTTCTGGTCTCATAGATTCTCATTCAAAAGTTGGATCCATCTCTTCTTCGGTCTACCAACATTCCTGCGTCCTTTTGGTTTGTATTTAAGTATAATTTTGGGAATGTGATCATCTTCCATTCTTTGAACATGTTCTTTCCATTTTTTTTCTAGATTCTTTTATTCTATCTAAGAGTTTAAAGATATTTAGCTCATTTCTAATATTCAACATTAATATGATGTCCAGACCAAAAATAATATAATTAAAATAACCTCAAAATATAACTTCCTAAAATTAAATATCATTTCTAATATCTTCACTTCTTCTCTTATCTAGAAGTTTGCAACCAGCCACACTTCTCAGAAATCTCATTTCTCTTCTCTTTTAGTTAAAACCCAAAATTCACTACCATACAATAGTAAGGGGACTGCCACTACTTTATAAAAATTTTAGTTTTGTTTCTTTTCTTGTGCCTTTAAATATCCTTTTGATTGTTCTACATATATAATTAAATGTATTAAGTTTGTTAAATAGATCTTCATTTTTAAAATAGGAGATTTCATAACCCAGGTATTTAAAATGGTTCACTTGTTCAATGGGTTTCCCCTCCAGAATTATTTTAGCTCTTACGGTATCTGATCCCTTAAAAGCTAGGATTTTCATTTTACTTATTGATATTTTGAAATTATATTTCTGTATAATGTTATTTAACTGAAAGAGCGATTTCTGTAGACCATCTTCTGAACTGGATATTAGAACTTGGTCGTCTGCAAAAAGTAAGGTATCTAAAATCTTATTTCTTATTTTGAAATGTGAGTCCAAATTTATCTGCAAATTATATATGATATCGTCAATATAAATATTAAAAAGGGAGGATGAAAGTGGACATCCCTGTCTTACACCTCTATTTATTGTTGCTGTTATATTGTTTTTATTTTTGCCTCCAGTTTCTATTGTTATTTTATTTTCTACATATAGACTTTTTATTGCAGTTATTAGGTGCTGAGGTACTCCTTTCTCTTTCATTATATTCCACAATTTATTTCTGTTAACTTTGTCAAATGCCTTCTTAAGATCTATAAATGCCATAAAAGTTGATAGATTATGTTCTCTATGTTTCTCAATTAAAATGATTGATAGTGAAAATGCAATCTGAACAGGATCTGCCTTTCCTGAATCCATTCTGGGCTTCTAGAATAATACTTTCCATAATTACATTTAAACGATTTTTCAATATAGTTGCATACATTTTATAACAGGTACCCAAGGTATTTATGCCTCTGTAATTTTCACAATCACTCCTTTTTTATAAATAGGATATATTTTGGCCGTCTTCCATTCTTCTGGGATATGACCAGTCTTCCAGCATATATTCAATAAATCTAAGATACGTTGTTTTAGTTGAATAGAGCCGTATTTTATTAGGTCATTACTAATATTATCAATGCCAGGAGTTTTTTTTGTTTTTACAATGATTGATGATAGTTATTAATTCTTCGAAAGAAATTGGATCTATATTTTCGTCAATTAATGATAAGTTTATTTTCTCATCATCTGATTGTTCTGTCCATAGACATTTGAAATAAGATATCCATTTATCCTCAGAAATGATGTTCAATTTGAGTTGATCTTTTTCCTGATTATTAATGTGTTTTAGAATCTTGTAGGCTTTATCTTGTCGTCCATGTAAATCATGTTCCAGGTCACTAATATATTTTTCCCATGAACTCCTTTTAATTTTTCTAATTTCTCTTCGAGCAAGGGCATTTCTTTTTTTGTATTTAATCATCTATTCTCATATTCAAGTATCTCAAATATGCATCCTTTTTTTTCCTTAACCAGTTTTGCTATTTCATCGTTCCAAATTTTCAATCTTTTATTATTATATCTTTTATTTCTAGTTCCAAGTGATTCTGAAGGAGCCTGTATTATATTATCTTTTAATTCTTCCCATTCTGTATTAATATTTCTACTTATAGCATTTTGTTTTATATATAGATCTAGTCGTTGATATAAATTTCTAATCAATTCATTTTGAAGTAGGTGCACTTTAAAAGTTTCTTCATTTGTTTTGTTTGCCATATTAATCTTACTTCTTTTCCACTTTGCTGGTATTGCTAATTTAGTAATTAGAAGGTAATGGTCAGAACCAATATCACATCCTCTAAATACTCTTGTATCAAGCACTAACTTATAACATTTTTCATTGACTATGTGTAGTCTATTATGCTTCTTTGTCCTCTTGCTGACCAAGTGTATTTATGTATATCTCGATGTGGAAAAAAGGTGTTTGTAATTCTTAAATTATTATAATTTGTAAAATCTATTAGAAGTTTTCCATTTTTATTTTGGGTTGTTTCTTCATGTATCCCCATTATATTTTTAATAGGTTTATTGCCTATTCTGGCATTATAATCTCCAGCTATTATTAAATAGCCATTTGGATTAACTTATTAATTTGTTTCTGTAGATTTTTATAAAGTCTGTACATTCTTCTAATTTACCTTCCCCTGTATTATAAACACCTATTATCGTTACATAATTCATAGAAGGTTCTCATCTGCTACCCAATATGAGAATCCTCAGATGTAAAAAAAGAAACATATCCCTGGCAAAATTTGCAACTGTAAAATAAGTTATTTTCAATCAGTTGAAGAAGAAATCTTACTACTCATTATACTACATTGGAATCATAACTCATAGCACGACATTGACATAACAAATCTGCTCCCAGTGTTGCCTTTAGCAAATCAACTATAACTTACAATATCTATAATGTTAAAGAGATTCTGGGCTATGTGGCCATGGTCCATAACTGGTGTTCTTAGCAGACATTTCTCCCTCAACTGTGGAGGGCATCATCAGTGTTCCCTGGTTGGAGGCTTGACTTTCGTCATCAATCTAACGTCTGATTGGTTCTGAACTGTCTTCTTGTTATTGATTATGTTAATACATCTATTGTCTTATGTACGGTACTAGGCTTTAGCTAATTTGATTCCTTCTTCTTTTCTATTGAAATTGTCCTTATGTTTGTAAATTTCTGTAGCCTCTCTGTATAGTCTAGGAAAATAATAGGGCGTTGTGGCTAAAACTTATGTATCTTCATACAGAATCTGATGTCCATTTATAATAGCATGTTCTGCTACAGTTAATTTATCCATTTGTCCTTGTCTGCAGTTTCTTTTGTGTTCCGATAAATGGGTGGCTATACTTCTTTTAGTGATTCCTATTTATGATTTTCCACACGAACATGGAAGTCAATATACGAGGGTGGATCAAATATAAACCGGAATTTGTATCTGGAGGCTCTGGTAGCGAACTGCAAAGGTTGCAGTTTGGAGGGGAAGTTGGTGGGGATGTCTGGAGTAGGGATCTTGATGTGTCGCACTCCGAAGAGCGGCCGCTTGCTTCAGTACGCCATGAGCAAACAAGAGGTACACACGTCTGTTGCACTCAACGCATTATTATTAAGTTTTTGGCGAAAGAAGGCACTAAACCTGCTGAAATTTTGAGAAGGCTCCATGCGCAGTTCGGGGAAGCAACCCTTTCGAAGATGCAGGTGTATGATTGGCGCAAAAAAAATTTAGCAGGCCGGGATTCAGTGGAAAATGAACCCCACCAAAGACGGCAACGAGCAAGCATCACTGCAGACAACATTCGTGCGCTACGGGACCTTATTGAGGAGGATCAGCGCGTAACAATTTCTGAAATTGCTCCACACGTTGGAATAAGCTTCGGAAGTGTTCAAGCCATCATCAGTGATGAACTCAAATTCCGGAAATTGTCTGCCAGGTGGGTTCCTTGACTCCTCAGCCAGGAACAAAAAAATTTGACGAAAAACTGACGAAAATGCATTGGACACCTCTGGAACATCCTCCTTACAGTCCAAATTTGTCATCCTGTGACTACCATTTGTCTGGGCCACTGAAAGAAGACCTGGGAGAAAGGCGGTTTGGTGACAATGCAGCGGTAGAGGAGTTCGTGCGCAACTGGCTGACTACACGTCATCCCTCATTCTTCAAGGACAGCATCAAAAAGTTGCCAACTCGATGGCAAAAGTGTGTTGGAAATGCTGGAGACTATGTAGAAAATTGAGGTGGTGGTTTTGTATTTTTTTGTTATTTCAATAAAATTCTAAACAATAATTCCGGTTTATATTTGATTCACCATCGTATGCTGCAAGTGGAGAGAGGTGGCCGAGGATCCTTTGCTTTGACCCTTTGAAGGTAGTCTTTTATTTTTCTTGTGGGTCTGTAAATGGTTTTTATGTTGTGTTTTTATAGTAGTTTTCTGATACGATCCGTCACTCATTGTATATATGGTAAGAAGGTTATGCCGACTGAGGGTGTATTATCCATTCTGCATTGTGGTCTTCGTGGATTTATGGTTTGTCTTATTTCTTTGAATGTGTAACCATTTTTCTGGAAACAATTGAAAAGATGGTGGTGTTCTTGTTTTAAGATGCTGTGGTTGGTATAACTTCTTAAATCTGCCGAACAGTGTCTTTATGACACCTCACTTTTGTCATGGGTGGTGGTAAGAGTCTTTATGCAGATATAGGTGTGTGTGTGTATGTGTGCATGCATGCATGCATGCATGCGTTCATCCTTATTATCTGAACATTCAGGAACAAAAGTTTTCCATTGTCTTCTTTTTTCATGGTGAACTGTATTTTATTGTGTCTGCTGTTAAGGTGTTGAACAGCTTGCTGATAGGTCTTCTAACGCTGTTCCACTATATCTGATTTGTAAAGGAACTAATATTTGACTGTTGCTAGTGGACTATGATCTATTCACTTTATTCCTATCTTCCACTAGATATAATTTCATTACCAGTAAACCTTAAATTATTGAAAAATGAATTATCTAATATGGAAAAACTTACTGAATTAACAAGGTTTTTTAAGAAAAAGATTAACACTTGAACTGGGACTTGAACCCTGGCCCTGACTCTGTATGTCAGCATGCAATCCATTACACCATTCAAGACTCATTACAACCGCTAACATTTTCTTTCCATTTATACAATTCCCTTAGATCTGAAGGCAGATAGCTCACACTATTAACACTACCATCAGACGACTTCTATGCAAATTATTTTTAATGAGAATTTTACATTACTTTAATGGTGTATTGGACTACATGCTGATTTACAAATTCAGAGGTCCGGGGTTTGATTCCCGGTACAACCATTAATTTTTCTTTTCAAAAAAGTATTTGTCCAGGACTGGAGTATGTTAAACTAATTATAACATCAAAAAGGTTATTTTTACTGTGTTATTCATGTGCTTTTAAAATTACAATAATTTCAAAATTTTTGTCGCAGCTAATTTTTATTGATACATTTTTAAAAATATATAGTAACATTTATTTCCGAGATTTAACAGCATTGCATTTAAACTGAACAATAAAACATGGATTGTGAATGGTTTTTGTTTTCAGAGTGAGGATGACATGTCAAGAGAATCCTCCCCTTGCAAATCACCTGACACTGGCTTTAAAGAACAAGAAACAGACTTAGATCATAAATCTTCTGAGTTAATAGGTATGGACGATAGGCGATCTGATCAATATTAAAATTTTGTAAAAATTATATCAATAATTTCTTCACATCGTTTTTTTTAAAAGTTAATGATATTGGGTTACATTACACACAAATTTATTACAATTAAAAAACTTATTTTCCCTTATGACATATTTTAAAGGAGGATAATACTGAGAAAGACTTGACAATGTATTGAAGAACAAAAGTTATCTAGTAATACAATTTCTTTGCAATTATAAGCATCTTATTAATTATACTTTTTTGTTCTATAATTTATTACTATATAATCCTGAATACCTGTCCCTGAATAAAACCTGCACCTTAAATTTCTAAGGATGGAAAATATTACTGTTCCTTATCCATCCACAACTTGCAGTAAACAGTTTCTTTTTAGTAGCATTTCCTTTTTCATCCACTGTTCATTGGTTCACAATTGAAGAGTGTATGGGAAAACTTGACAACACACAAAATTTTTTTTGTGATATATTTCTTTTATTAATCCAAAAGTGTACAACCCTAATGTATTAAGCTATTTTAGGGTTAGGGTTTAACAATATCAAATTTAAACTTTATTATAGAGTTAGTATGTCTACTGATTAATAACTAATAAAAAGTGAGTCGCATCTCACCCCAAACTCCATGTTCGTCAAGCAGGATACTGCAGTTTATGGAGGCATCCCTACCATCTTTAAGCATTTTTACAACTGTTGAATCCTGCCTACACCTTCTTGAAAGTTGCCTTCTGGTGTTGATTTGATGAACTTTCAGATCAATTCTTGTTTGCCAAGAATTTAAAATTTCATGGATTTTTCTTTTCTTGTATTTTAGCAGTAACACTGTTGCAGTTATTTTGTTATTGTTTCTAGAAAATCATTACAGTCTTCTTTGGTCTGTAATTCAAATAAAACACACTTATTTCTGATCTTTTTTTAAATTTTTAACACCAATTTGCAATTTGTATGTATGTAGGCTAATGCTCTGGAGAACAACAAAGTTATTCTCCTTCTTGCTGCCCAATACTTGGATGTCACATCTTGATAATTTTAAAGAGCTACACAGTTTGTTAAATGTTCTCTGTCCATTTCCACACCTTGAGAACACAATATACACTCAGGAGACATTAATACACCTATTTTATGAAGATGTTTTCCTAAGTAGTCATGTCCTGTAGTAAGCCTCAGTATAGCAACTGCAGATTTTCGTGGTAGTTTCGGAATTATAGATGGATTTCTAACAGTATTATTATATTTCTGTTTCTGACTTTTTCAATTAAATTGGAATTGTAATCACCATTAAATTTTTTCTTTATAATTCGTTTAATTGATTCATAAGAAAATGTGTTTATTATATTCTGCTTAATTTTACATCCTTTTATTTTTGCGAGTATATCAGCTCTTTCATTCCCTTGTATTTGACAATGGACTTGGAATCCATTGTAAGACTATATGTTTATCAAGTTTCTCAATAGTCTGAATCATGTTTGTATTCCTAATATTTTTCCCATTTTTGGATACATGATTAATGCTATGGCCTGAATGTCAGCTTCGGAATCTGATAGAATGACAATATTTTTGCAATGTTGTAGCCAATTAAAAATGTTTTTAAGCAAGAGATTAAAGCTTCAATTTCACCATCAAAATTAGTAGTATTTCTTCCAGTGTGTTCATAAAAGGAGAATAATTAGCATGTTCCATCTTCCCCTGCTCCACTCTCATCTAAGAGAGATCCATCTGTATTATAATCTGTGTCCATTTTTCAGAAAAACAATTTGTGTGTATAGTTTCTTTGCCTCATCAGGGGATATATCTCTTTTATTAATAGGGGCATTTAAGTTTCTTGCAATTTGTTCCTTGTTGCCGATTGCACAAGCTTAAACATTTGCTCATGTTTATAATAATATCAGAATTTTTGGAGACAAAATGATGATTACGTTGTATTTCATTTTGAGTATACAATTCTTCAAGTAATGCACGGTTATAGATTTTGAATATGCATCTTTGGTTTCTAATAATGTTTTAAATATTTTGAAGCTGCTTTGGATACTTATAACTGAATTTAGTACTTTTTCACTTCACTTTTTATCAGTTGATTTATACATTTTCAAACACACTATTATATTGACGATTTTATTATTAATTTAACACTTCTCATTGAAAGATAAATTATATTCGAAGAGAAAATTTTCGCCCAGACCGGGACTCGAACCCGGGACCCTTGGCTTTCCGGGCCAAGTGCTCTACCAACTGAGCTACCGAGGCGAGTTACGATCTAGACGCAAATTTTTCTCTTATGTACGTTGTAATTCCCTCGCGCCAAACGCTTGAAACCATAGCTTCTATCTTGCAAATGGCGGCTTCTTAGTTAAGAAAGACATTTATTGGGAATTTAACACTACTTTATAGCCAGTAGGGCTTCTATTGACGATTTTATTATTAATTTAACACTTCTCATTGAAAGATAAATTATATTCGAAGAGAAAAATTTTCGCCCAGACCGGGACTCGAACCCGGGACCCTTGGCTTTCCGGGCCAAGTGCTCTACCAACTGACTACCGAGGCGAGTTACGATCTAGACGCAAATTTTTCTCTTATGTACGTTGTAATTCCCTCGCGCCAAACGCTTGAAAACCATAGCTTCTATCTTGCAAATGGCGGCTTCTTAGTTAAGAAGACATTTATTGGGAATTTAACACTACTTTATAGCCAGTAGGGCTTCTATTGACGATTTTATTATTAATTTAACACTTCTCATTGAAAGATAAATTATATTCGAAGAGAAAATTTTCGCCCAGACCGGGACTCGAACCCGGGACCCTTGGCTTTCCGGGCCAAGTGCTCTACCAACTGAGCTACCGAGGCGAGTTACGATCTAGACGCAAATTTTTCTCTTATGTACGTTGTAATTCCCTCGCGCCAAACGCTTGAAAACCATAGCTTCTATCTTGCAAATGGCGGCTTCTTAGTTAAGAAGACATTTATTGGGAATTTAACACTACTTTATAGCCAGTAGGGCTTCTATTGACGATTTTATTATTAATTTAACACTTCTCATTGAAAGATAAATTATATTCGAAGAGAAAAATTTCGCCCAGACCGGGACTCGAACCCGGGACCCTTGGCTTTCCGGGCCAAGTGCTCTACCAACTGAGCTACCGAGGCGAGTTACGATCTAGACGCAAATTTTTCTCTTATGTACGTTGTAATTCCCTCGCGCCAAACGCTTGAAACCATAGCTTCTATCTGCAAATGGCGGCTTCTTAGTTAAGAAGACATTTATTGGGAATTTAACACTACTTTATAGCCAGTAGGGCTTCTATTGACGATTTTATTATTAATTAACACTTCTCATTGAAAGATAAATTAAATTTGAAGAGAAAAATTTTCGCCTAGACCGGGACTCGAACCCGGGACCCTTGGCTTTCCGGGCCAAGTGCTCTACCAACTGAGCTACCGAGGCGAGTTACGATCGTAACTCGCCTCGGTAGCTCAGTTGGTAGAGCACTTGGCCCGGAAAGCCAAGGGTCCCGGGTTCGAGTCCCGGTCTAGGCGAAAATTTTTCTCTTCAAATATAATTTATCTTTCAATGAGAAGTGTTAAATTAATAATAAAATCGTCAATAGAAGCCCTACTGGCTATAAAGTAGTGTTAAATTCCAATAAATGTCTTCTTAACTAAGAAGCCGCCATTTGCAAAGATAGAAGCTATGGTTTCAAGCATTTGGCGCGAGGGAATTACACAACGTACATAAGAGAAAAATTTGCATCTAGATCGTAACTCGCCTCGGTAGCTCAGTTGGTAGAGCACTTGGCCCGGAAAGCCAAGGGTCCCGGGTTCGAGTCCCGGTCTAGGCGAAAATTTTTCTCTTCGAATATAATTTATCCTTCAATGAGAAGTGTTAAATCAATAATAAAATCGTCAATAGAAGCCCTACTGGCTATAAAGTAGTGTTAAATTCCCAATAAATGTCTTCTTAACTAAGAAGCCGCCATTTGCAAAGATAGAAGCTATGGTTTCAAGCATTTGGCGCGAGGGAATTACAACGTACATAAGAGAAAAATTTGCGTCTAGATCGTAACTCGCCTCGGTAGCTCAGTTGGTAGAGCACTTGGCCCGGAAAGCCAAGGGTCCCGGGTTCGAGTCCCGGTCTAGGCGAAAATTTTTCTCTTCAAATATAATTTATCCTTCAATGAGAAGTGTTTAAATTAATAATAAAATCGTCAATAGAAGCCCTACTGGCTATAAAGTAGTGTTAAATTCCCAATAAATGTCTTCTTAACTAAGAAGCCGCCATTTGCAAAGATAGAAGCTATGGTTTCAAGCATTTGGCGCGAGGGAATTACAACGTACATAAGAGAAAAATTTGCGTCTCAGATCGTAACTCGCCTCGGTAGCTACTCATTGGTAGAGCACTTGGCCCGGAAAGCCAAGGGTCCCGGGTTCGAGTCCCGGTCTAGGCGAAAATTTTTCTCTTCAAATATAATTTATCCTTCAATGAGAAGTGTTAAATTAATAATAAAATCGTCAATAGAAGCCCTACTGGCTATAAAGTAGTGTTAAATTCCCAATAAATGTCTTCTTAACTAAGAAGCCGCCATTTGCAAAAGTAGAAGCTATGGTTTCAAGCATTTGGCGCGAGGGAATTACAACGTACATAAGAGAAAAATTTGCGTCTAGATCGTCGTAACTCGCCTCGGTAGCTCAGTTGGTAGAGCACTTGGCCCGGAAAGCCAAGGGTCCCGGGTTCGAGTCTCGGTCTAGGCGAAAATTTTTCTCTTCAAATATACTTTATCCTTCAATGAGAAGTGTTACATTAATAATAAAATCGTCAATAGAAGCCCTACTGGCTATAAAGTAGTGTTAAATTCCCAATAAATGTCTTCTTAACTAAGAAGCCGCCATTTGCAAAGATAGAAGCTATGGTTTCAAGCATTTGGCGCGAGGGAATTACAACGTACATAAGAGAAAAATTTGCGTCTAGATCGTAACTCGCCTCGGTAGCTCAGTTGGTAGAGCACTTGGCCCGGAAAGCCAAGGGTCCCGGGTTCGAGTCCCGGTCTAGGCGAAAATTTTTCTCTTCAAATATAATTTATCCTTCAATGAGAAGTGTTAAATTAATAATAAAATCGTCAATAGAAGCCCTACTGGCTATAAAGTAGTGTTAAATTCCCATTAAATGTCTTCTTAACTAAGAAGCCGCCATTTGCAAAGATAGAAGCTATGGTTTCAAGCATTTGGCGCGAGGGAATTACAACGTACATAAGAGAAAAATTTGCGTCTAGATCGTAACTCGCCTCGGTAGCTCAGTTGGTAGAGCACTTGGCCCGGAAAGCCAAGGGTCCCGGGTTCGAGTCTCGGTCTAGGCGAAAATTTTTCTCTTCAAATATACTTTATCCTTCAATGAGAAGTGTTAAATTAATAATAAAATCGTCAATAGAAGCCCTACTGGCTATAAAGTAGTGTTAAATTCCCAATAAATGTCTTCTTAACTAAGAAGCCGCCATTTGCAAAGATAGAAGCTATGGTTTCAAGCATTTGGCGCGAGGGAATTACAACGTACATAAGAGAAAAATTTGCGTCTAGATCGTAACTCGCCTCGGTAGCTCAGTTGGTAGAGCACTTGGCCCGGAAAGCCAAGGGTCCCGGGTTCGTGTCCCGGTCTAGGCGAAAATTTTTCTCTTCAAATATAATTTATCCTTCAATGAGAAGTGTTAAATTAATAATAAAATCGTCAATAGAAGCCCTACTGGCTATAAAGTAGTGTTAAATTCCCAATAAATGTCTTCTTAACTAAGAAGCCGCCATTTGCAAAGATAGAAGCTATGGTTTCAAGCATTTGGCGCGAGGGAATTACAACGTACATAAGAGAAAAATTTGCGTCTAGATCGTAACTCGCCTCGGTAGCTCAGTTGGTAGAGCACTTGGCCCGGAAAGCCAAGGGTCCCGGGTTCGAGTCCCGGTCTGGGCGAAAATTTTTCTCTTCGAATATACACTATTATATTTTAATAACATATATAGATCCATGAATTTTG
Organism: Diploptera punctata; assembly: GCA_030220185.1. Lineage (NCBI taxonomy): Eukaryota > Metazoa > Arthropoda > Insecta > Blattodea > Blaberidae > Diploptera > Diploptera punctata. The sequence goes on along the minus strand of JASPKZ010003087.1, from coordinate 1,275,155 downwards.
AAGTTCTGTGATGAGTAAAATTTAATCTCAAATTCATAAAATCGACACCAGGTTCAGAAGTTGATGGTAATTGCAGAATTTCAATAGTTGGAGTTTTGGCTGAGGATACAGGTGATGGCCTTTGGAACTGATTCTGTGAAAATCACAGTGTTCTATGAGATGAACTGTAAAAAAATTTTCTGACTCAATTTACTCTGTAATATAATTTATTTCATTTTCTGTAGAACAATGTAGCTCACCAACATCATGATTCATCGCCATCTTGATTTACTGAGATAATTGAGATTGAAGTTTGATTAGTGTGTCATCTGTTTTGAATTTTTTTTTTCACAAGTCAGAAAGCAATTTGATTATTTTTTATTAATGCAAACAATAATATGTTTTAAAATCTAATGAAGAGGTTGATAATGTAAGACATTTTTGAGAAATCTGTGGTTGTCAAGTTTTTTTTGCCTATGCTCCTCATTTCATTAATATCATATTTTCTGCCAGAGGCATGATTTCTGATGATTTCAACCTCTTTCATAACTAAGTTTCTCACCAACAGTAAAAGATTGCAAACACTTTCTGGAATCCATGTTACTGACAATTCTTAAGCTCAAGTGTAAATGAACTGACATGCCACATTATGCACACATGGTTTTAGTAAAATCAAAGTAAGAGAATATGTATGGGCATTGCCTAGTCACATAACCTGAAACTCCTCTTAATGAATTTACACATTTTCTGAACAATGTATTTTGAGTCCATGACACAAAACACTAAGACCACCTCCCAGTTTTGAGAAGTCATATTTTAGCAAAAAAAAAGTGTGGATAGTATTTGGGATTCTATTGTATATGAATACTATTTAAACTCAAAATCATCGTTTTCTTTATATAAAGTGGTCTGAAAAAGGTTTTCAATATTTACACACAAAAAAATATTCCTATGAGTCATAAACTAATATTGCCAGAAATGGTCTATTGATTACCACCCTTACCATTTGTATGAGCAGCAATTTTTTCTACTCTAACCTCTTTGATCTACCCTTCATAGAAGTGCTTCAATTACTTCTGTTCATTGCAATGTAAACTTCTGTCCTATGTCTTAGCGAATAATTTACTTTAAATAATAGGTGTTAGATATACATGACTTACCTCATATTTGCAGTTTATTTACTACAAATAAGTAAGGTGAATCATGTATATCTAACTCCCATTATTTAACATAAATCTCATAGTTTCATTTCATTTAAATATCAAGTTAAATTGAACAATTTATTCTTTGGAATAACTGTGGTTAAACCAGGTTCCCTGATAGTAATTTAGCGTGCACTTGTAGTGTGTACATTATTTATGGAGACTGCATACAGCATGCCCTTTAAATGCTCCCAAGATAAAAAGTCTCAAAGTTTCAGAGAACAAGCAAACTGCTCTTATAGTACAGTAGACTAATCTCAGAACATATTAAATTTAGGACTATATTTATAGATTTTTTTTTTCATATCCTCTCCTTTGTAAATATTAGAACCTTTTTTAAAAACACACTGTATAATATAGGGAAACATCATTGTGTCATTTTGTAATCTTTTTTTTAAAAAAATAATATTTTGGAACTTTTTTTTAATTACTGTAAAGATTGATAGGAATATTTTTGATTGTATACATTAAACTCTATGATATTATGATAGATATGCTTAAATATGTATGAAGATAGGATATGTTACAGTGTAAAATCCTTTATCCTTTCTTTTGTGTTGTAATGCTTTGTGTATTAATTTGCATTGCATGGAACATGTAAGGCTGACAGTTTTTAAGTAGAAAGCAAGGAATGTGTTTTCATTTAAAATTTACAGAATTCCATATAAATGTACATTTTGTTGATGACAATAATAACTTGTTAATTATATTTTGTATGTGTAGTAATAGGCTTTTAGTGTGTTTAATAAAATTGCAATATGAAGTAACATTATGAGTTTCTGGTATTACAAGATTCCAGGCTGTAGGGCCATGGTCCATAACTGGTACTTTTTCCAGATGTTTCTCCTTCGACTATAGAGAGAGTTCTTCTAGATGGTGTTCCCAGATCAGAAGCTCAACAGTGTATGACTGATAGACTGCTGGAACTCAGTATTTATACTTGTGCTGGGTTCCAACAGTCTACCGCTCATACTCAGCTGAGCTTCCGATCAGGGAACACCACCTAGAAGAACTCACCACTGAAGATGTCCTATGCAGTTGAGGGATAAACATCTGAGATAAACTCCAGTTATGGACCATGGCCTTATAGCCCAGAATCTTCTAATAACATGACTACTGGCCATGAATGACCGTATTTTACAATTATGAGGTTCTTTTTAATAATTAATTTGAGTCTGTCATCTTACCTCATGAATTATGTTCTTGAGAACATGTTTCAATATATCTATATATTATTGTCATTCTGAATAAGGTGATGATAATATGAATCATCATTCTTCATTACGTGTATCCAGTCATAGCTGATGACACAAGTCCATTGTATACTTATGCTATAAGTTGCAATGGGGCTGCATTTGAACATGCAGCTTATGTGGGCATTCAAGGTGAGTGCCCACGAGGTTAAAAGAAAGAGATATAGGAAAGACAGAACTGAACCCTTTGGGCTCGAATACTCTAATACCATCAGGGTCAAAGAAAACAAGAGGTCAGATAAGGGAGACTGGATAGGAAAATAAAAAGAGGGATCAGGTAATAGAAAAGGAAGAAATACCAGATCGGTTAAAGAGGAGCAAAACACAAGTAATGTTTTGCTCAGCTTGGGCATCTTGTGGTCGCCATCCACATATCCCCTGAGGAGATGATAATATGAAGATATATTGAAACATGTTTTCTAGAACATAATTTATGAAGTAAGATGACAGAGTCAAGTTAATTATTTAGTGTGTTACTTGTTTGCAATAAAACTTTATTACAGGGATATCAACTTGAGTAAATTGAGGAAACTCACAAGTAAATTTTGTAGTTTAACTTTTATAGGAAAAATCACTATGAGGTTTAATTTAAGATTTAAATTAAAATTCTTTATACCTCACCTCATATCCAGTCTTCTAATTTACCAGTTTCAAAGACTGGGTGGCTTTATCTTCAGTAATATCTTGTTGACTGATGTTATGTCGTTCAGGAGAACTGCTTCTTACTCCCTCTGTTGGTGGTCCGATGAACCTCTGGATCATATCAAATTCCCTGGGAATTAAAAAATTCATAAGTTTTTCTTTCTTGTTTCTTTTTTTTTTAATGTTGATTTTTTCCGAAACCATGAGTTCTTTTTGTTTTTCTATTTGTTTAATTATACTAGTTTCTGTATAAAAACATCTAATTGATACAAAAGCTGCTTTAGTTAAACAAATATAAAAACAAAAAGAGCTCATGGATTGGAAAAAATCCACATAAAAAAAAAGGAACAAAAAATTATGAATTTTGAAATTCCCAAGATTTTGATTTGATCTGGAAGTTCATCAGTGCACTAATGGAGGGAGTAAGAAGCAGTTCTTCTGAACAATGTAACGTCAGTCAACAAGATATTACTGAAGATGAAGCCACCTATAGGTTTTGAAACCGGTATAATTAGAAAACTAGACGCCATGACTGATGAAGGACATGATTTTGTCTGAAACCGTCGGTATCAAAGAAGTTTGAAAATGTATGAGGTGAGTCAATTAAAATATGTTCTCCATTCATTATTAAGAAAACTAGATATTGATGAAGTATAAAGAATTTAAATTTAAATCTTTTTAAGTTGTTATGTTGGGAATTGATTATAAATGTTTACTTTAGCACATTGTATTAACTTCATTATGTGTTAGTGGCAGGAGGACAGTAAAAACAATGAGACGGTTGGTTGTGCAATTAGTAAAGACAGATTTTAGCAATTAAAAATTTTAAAATTAGAATTTTTATTTAAAGTTGTATAGTCATGTAAAAGAATTACAGAACACAAATTCCCAAAAGAATATGCTATAATGAGTGATGCCTAGTAGAAGAAGAGGACGGTAAAAAATAAAATGGATTGTTAGCATTTTAGCAGCATGAGAGAAGAAGGATTGGATGATGAAGATTGGAATGACAGAGAAATATGGAGGAGAAAGAAAATAGATGAATTGGGTATAGACTGTTATGGAATATTGCGAAACCTGCTAAATACATAAAGAAAAATTAAATTTAGTATTTCTTAGCATTAAGAAAGTATTTAGAACTTACTAGCATTTTATGAAAGTAATCATCTATCAGAACCACACTAAAACATTGAATGTTTATGACTAAGTAATGGCTTTTGTTTTGAATTTATGTTAATGCATGTTATATAATTCTCCAGTACATTTCTTTTTTATCCCAAGCCGTTCTCTTATTACACAATTTCCAGATTAGAATATTTGAATAATTAATGTTAAACTGGTTACTTTTTATAATGTTCCATGGTTTCTTTAATTGTGATTTTATCCTTACCACCTTGGCATTCAACTTACATCATTGAACACACTATACTATCTTAATCTGTGTGAGTAACCACTGGCACAAGAAATCACACTCTTCTCATCTCTGGCACTTAAAACAGTATCTTGTAGGTACAGGAAAGCTATTAAAAATTATTTCACAGAAACTTAGGCTGTTCACATTTCATGTAGTATTTTATATTTTATTGCAAATTAACAAACAACAATAATATACTTAACTGAGTTTGAAACCTAAAATTGTGCAATTTTCTAGAAGATATCTTATAGTGCCTTTAATGGGAAATCATTTTTAATAAATAAGGTGAATCCGGAGTCATCTTACCTCATAACTCGTTGTGTTCTATTTGAACATGTTTCGATATGCCATGCATTAAGTTTTGAAGACTGTTGAATTTTATGTTGTTGGCCCTGGATGTCGACTCCCACTCCATCGTTTGGGTGACCAAAGAACTTGTTAATCAAATCTTTTTCCCTGGGCCAAACAAAATAAAATTCAACAGCCTGGAAAAGCATGACATATAGAAACATGTTCAAATAGAACACAACAAGTTATGAGGTAAGATGACTCTAGATTCACCTTATTTATTAAGGAGAACCTCATAATGTTATTTAAATAATATTCCCAATACCAAAGCTCTTTTTTCTATTATTTGTTCAACAATCCCATTAGTTACTTTTGTATTCATAAAAAAGGTAAAAAAAAATAATTATAACATTATATATTATAATTCTATCGAGAATTGTAATTAGACTGCTCCTTTCTAAAAAATAATTTAAGGTTCCCATTGTAATTTATTAATAAACCACTATATTATTTAGAATGTCTTATTTTTTTTCTTTTCATTATTCAATATGCTTGTATTTGTGGCCTCTGGCCCATGCTCTTTATCATATACATGGATAGAATACTTCAAGATTGGCGACAGATGAGACACGGTTCTATCCAAATTAATAGAAACCATAAAATAGACTCCTTGCTTTTTGCAGATGATTTGGTGAAACAGATTTACAGTATTCTATATACAATTTTAATATAATTGCAAGAAGGTACAGTATGGAAATCAATACAAAGAAAACTAAAGTGATGGCCTTTTGTGGGAAATACCCTATACCTAGCAAAATTGTTTTGGATGATGAAATTTTAGAACGAGTAAACAAATTTAATTATTTGAGTTATAATTTAACATTTCAAGATGAAGCTGATATATCAAAGAAAATCACAAATTTTACAAAAACAACGGGGATAATTAACAGTATAATGAAACCATACAGAAGAACACAAGATTATGGCTTTATAAGGTTCTCACAAGACCAGTATTAAGATATGGTAGTGAAGCATGGACAATACGAAGAAGAGATGAAAGCCGAATAACAGCAAATGAGATGCGATTTATGCGTCATACAGCAGGCTACACAAAGTGGGACCATAAAAGAAATGAGGAAATTATGGAAGAGTTGGATGTAGAACCCATTCTTCACCATATACAAAACTATCAGAACAACTGGAAAGCCCATCTTCAACGAATGTCATCTCATAGAATTCCAAAAGCCATGCTTCGTTACTGCCCCCAAGGCAAAAGGTCGCTGGGACGTCCAAAAAAGCTCTTGATGGAAAATTCCTCTTTGAGACCATAACGGGCCACACGGCCTAATACTTGCAGGGATGATGATGATGATGATGATGTATTTGTCAGAATTAAATTTCACATTAAACAGTATTAAAAATAAATGTTTAAACCGTATTTTCTCAAACTACTGAAGCTAGAAATGGCTTTAATTGCAAGTTTTGATGATATTTGGGCACATTTTGCATTCATTACAATAACAAAAAAACTACTACCTCTAGTAATTAAGTACCCGAATATCATATAATTAATTAAATAAAAATAAAATGTAGTTTTATTTGATTTTCATATTTATTTATATAATATGGATTTTCATCAAGTAAACACCAACTCAATTGATTATCATATAATTATATATAAAAATATAATTATTAGGCAGATAGACTCTTTATGCAAGTAAGCTCAGTACTGATTGGGGTTTAAAATGTGTAGAATAGTGATAAACAAGTTATTATTATGCACTCAACTATTGATATGCTCATTGATGCCATAGGAATAGTTAACCTAAAACTACTATGTTGCACTCTATTGGCCTCTACTCATCACAAAATCCTACACTATTATACACAGTACAAGTGCATGCTACTAAATAACATGTTTATCAAAGTGGTGCAAAATTTCAAAAATAGATCATATTAATGCCATCTATCTGCCTTCTGTGGATCCCAAACCACAAAAAATGCATTGGAATACACATAGTGAAGATTCTAAATGATTTATATTAATTAATTAATTAATTTGTCTCCTGTTTGTTTTGTTTTACTCCCCTTCCTTTCAAAGGGCTTATACACAGTTTCTGGGTAGACTGCCTATAGGCAGCACACACAATAATTAGATATATATTAACAGGTCTCCCTGAATCTGTTAGCAGGATTCCATGATCAATGCTAAAGACAGCATAGAACAATGCAAGAAAAAGGACATACTGTAAGTGGATTTTAAAATACCCTCCTTTGCTAGGAACTGAATCCAGGCCACTGGAATGTAGTGACTTAATTGACCACACTGTGACAGCAGATAATAAATTTATTATTTGGTAAACACGTGTTTAATAATCATAATATGAAATCATTACAATTCTAAAGATAAATATAGCTGCAGTTATATCATGAAGTGAGACAATTTAAAAAAAAAGGAATGTTGGATGCAACAAAATTAAATATAAAAATGATAAGATTGCATCTTAGATGTAATGATAGCAAGTGAGATTAGCATTGTTAGAGGCCCAAGTTTGATTCCTGGTTGTATCATAAAGATTTGTCCTTTAGGAAAGTGAAATGTACTCCTGATGAAGACAACTAAGTAATTATTTGGCCTGAGTAATAGCAAAATCTGATAAAGAAAACTGAGGTTGAGGAATTGCATCATGCTAATCACTTGATTATATGTACTTCAACTGCTAGCCACTGACAACCTCTTTACTTGGCCTTAGCTCTTTCCAGATGTCATACCACATATCTATTAATTTTATTTTAAGGCAAAATAGTTATAAGCATGACCCTGTAATACTAATATTTTGGTTAATAGTTGTTTAGACAAAAATGTAAAAGTGACTTTCTTTTACATATTATGTTACCAAGAGTAACATTCAAATAATATTTTATTTGCACTATTAGTGTTTTTATTTAACAATTGTTTTTAACATCCAAGGTCATTATTTCTACAATCTAAATATGGCCATGAAAGGGCTCAGTAAGCCTCTTTTTTTTTCATGCTTAAAGGTTCTTTTATGTAGATAATCTGTGACATTGGATTCATGGGTTTAGTTTCCTTCTGAATAACCTATGCTCAGGATTTTTATGCTCTGAAAAATCCATTAACTTTGAACCTGTGAACCTTTTAACCAGAACTGAGCAAGCCAACCACTAGTTCACCAGGACTGAGTTGTTTGCACTGTTCAAAAATGACATTTATACTTAATATTGATAGGAGGAATAGGTATTTGTAGGTGAAAGTATTTGTATTATTGGAAGTTGTGTTCTCATAGCAGATTGTTTTATTTTAGGTTCCTTACACAATAATATGTCAAAGTCTGAGGTCATTAAGAAGAGGAATGTGACATTCCACAACGGTGGAGCAGACCAATTTTAACAACACACAGCTTTATATTCATTCAAAGGTACAAAAGTGTTAAGCTATGTCTCGAAATTGAGCTTGGAAGGTTTTGTGCCATATATCGTGTATTCATTCTCTGTGATAACACGTTGTGAGATGAGTTTGTTTGTTTGTTTGTTTGTCTGACTGCAGCATGTTTAGTCAGTGTGTGAACATATCTCAAGTTATCAAATATTTTTGATAGAGTTAGAAACAAGAGTTCAAGAAAAATGTTTGTTTTGTTACCATATGCCAAAGATGACTGTTTTCAACACGAATGTGTAGATTTAAAATCAAGTAAAATGAGAATAGGAAAATTGGGAAATAGTCATGATAAAGAAGTTTGTTATTCCATAAACTAGAATACCTGCATTACATTGTGTTTAATACCCCCTTTAATTTTAATATACCATTAAATGAGTAAACTTGGAACAATAACATAATTAATAAGTAGGTAATTTCCAAATTACATCATTGCTCAAAGTTCACCATTTAATTGTACATTTTCTTTGATATTTTGAAATCATTTTTCGATTTTTTTATCCAAGTGATTTTTATGTCGTATAAAAATGTTATATACGAATTTCATTTTAAACTTTCCATTCTAAATAAGTATTTATTTAAATTTAATTTAATTAAAAAATAAACACTCAAATTTAGACATTAATGGGGAATGTATTAATAAATTACAATAGAAAGTAATATTATGAGGGTCTTCTTAACAAATAAGGTGAATCTGGTCATCTTATCTCATATATACTTGATGTTTTATTTTACATGTTTTGATATGTTGTCCATACCATTGAAACATGTCAAATGAAACATCAAGTATTTATGAGGTAAGACGACCAGATTCGCCTTCTTTGTTATTGTTGGAGAAATTTAAAATCGGTATTATTTGCATTTTAGGTATGGGGGCAAAACCACCAGCTTATGAAGTTTTGAAATATTAAATGCAACCTGTATATTTTTATACTTATCCACCTCAGGTGGTAGCATACCTGCTTCCTGATTAGCAGGCCCGGATTCAATATCCAGCAGGGTTGAACAGATTAATTGTTAAATTAATTTTCAATGTTTCTATTTAAATTAACATTTTCCAATCCTGGATAGAATCTAATTTAAGAAAGAAAAATTAACACTTCAACCGGGATTTGAATCCTGGACCTCTTGTTCTCTGTATAAGTGTGCTGTCCTTTACACCATTCAAATGACGATACAAACATTAACATTTCTATCCAATTTAGCCTTTGGATGAATGAGAATTGTGTAAGTTGAAAGAAATGTTAGCGTTTGTATCATCATTTGAATGGTGTAATGAACAGTACACTTGTACTGAGAACGAGAGGTCCAGGGTTCAAATCCCGGTTCAAGCGTTAATTTTTTTTTCTTAAATTAGATTCTATCCAGGATTGGAAAATGTTAATTCAAATAAAAACATTGAAAATATGAAGCTTTACTGCTAAAAAGGTCCACTGCTGTGGTCTCGAGGTAGCGTGCTGCCTTGTCACGCAGCGGGCCCGGGGTTCGATCCCTGGTTGGGGCAGTTTTTATTGGGGGTTTTCCTCACCTGTAAGACAAATGTCAGGAAAACTTTAAGGCCCAAACGGTCCCCGAAATCATATGGCCATCATTATCATCATCCTTATCATTATCATCATCCTTCACCTGTGTGGAAAGCAACGGGAAGCTACCACACCTACAATTCCCTAGTAAAGCTGCAAAGCATAGCATGAAAATGCTATGATTCCAGTGAAAGACCTGCCCTTGGGCAGAATTACTATGGATAGAACGCTAAAAAGTGATGTATAAATTCTCAATAAAAAATACTTCTGAATAGAAGACGTCAGTTGGCGTGATGATAGCTACAGTTAACAGCCTTTGGACGAACGAGAATTGTTTAAGTTGAAAGAAATGTTAAAATTTGTATCGTCGTTTAAATGGTGTAATAACAGCACACTCTTATGGAGAACGAGAGGTCCAGGGTTCAAATCCCAGTTCAAGCATTAAGTTTTCTTTCCTAAATTAATTAAATCAAATTAATCTCTTGATGATTGCCAGTAAGTGTAGTGTCCCCTGGCCATGTTGTTACGGGTGCTGTGCAGAGTAAGGTCAGTAAAGGGACTGCCTTCTTATAGCTTCTGACCAGCTACTTTGTGTATAAACCTTTACAAAGAGGGCTGCTGCTTCTGCTCTTTGAGCTGTTGTGTTAACATATGCTTGTGAAAATTGGACACTTAATAAATCAGATGGAAGGAAAATGAAGTAGCTGAAATGAAATCTTTAGTTCAGTAGCAGGCTATGCATTGTTAGATCTTCTTCTTTCTTCTTCTTTCCAAGTATTAGGCCAAGGCCTGTTACGATCCTATAGAAAATTTTCCCTCCAGCGTTTCATAGAACAGCCCAGATAAGAAATATAATGAAGAAATTAGAACCAAATTAAACATCTGCAGTGTTATGGATAAAATTCAGAATTCAAGATCTAACTGGCTCCAACATATAGAGAGATTGACACCCAAGAGACTCCCACAAATCTTGCTTCATTACCAGCCCAAAGGAAAAAAGGAATATTGGACGCCTCATAATTAGATGGAGGGATACGGTCTCTTGTTGTGGAAACTGGTCTATTGCATAATTCCAAGTAGTAGAAGAAGAAGAAATTAAATTAATTGCAAAATTTTCATTCTCGAGGCCAGGAGAGTGGTGTTGCATGTTTTTTATTCACTAGATTATGCATCAGATTCCTGCATTTAAATTACAAACTCCTCTGCAGTATTTATGTTTAGAAGGCATTATGGTACTGTTGATAGTGATTTGTCCATCGGATGGGGACATTAAGCCTGGCAGCTTTCTTGATGCTTTTCGATAAGAGTAGGCTATGTTGTGCCTGCACCATGTTTCACCTTCTCCCTTTTCATCATCATTCCTCTTACAACACACTTTACATTACACAAACATATGCTCATCTTACACTGCTCTCTGTACACAATACAAGAATACATCATCTACATAAAGTGATCTGCTGAAGTGGTGCCTAAATTGAAAATAGCCCAGCATGGAACTTGAAGCATATGAAGTGCAGCGGGTGGCATTAGAACACACAAAACACATTTTTATACATAAACTTAAAAGAGTCATTTGTTTTACATATTTTGCTTTCTTTTTTAAAAAATTATTTTTCACTGAGAGTTGTTGTTGTTGTTTTCAAATGCTGGGCCTTGGCAACGAAGCCATTAGCGTTCTGACTCTTCAAATGCGATATCTGTATTTTCATGAACACGCAGTTGAATCAATTCGCATAAAACAATTATTCAAAACAAATATAATTTTATATTCCGCAGCATATAAAGTAGAGTTCGGGGACTAATATTCTTCAGAAGACTATAATTAATATTATAATTACAAAAAAATAAACTTTATCTCAGTCAAAACATAAATTTATGTTTTGACTGAGATAACGTTTATTTTTTTTGCAATTATAATTTTGCTTTTTGTTGTTACTTGAAAACCTGAAACAATTTAAATTACACAAACACAAATAGTAAATTAAATGCTCTATGTACACTTGTGTCCAAAAGTTAAGGATAATTAGTTCATTTGCCGACTTATTATAAAGCATTTGTCAGAATAATACAAAATTTGGTAAGGGTATGTCACAGATAATTAGAAACATGGCACGAAAGAAACAATGGCATGAATACGTCATTCACTTGTCATTTTCACAACAAACGAAAACTGCATTTCAGAATTCGAACATAAAAGTTGAACAACAATGGTTCAAATGATTAGTATGGGGTGTGATTACCCCTGACAGCTACACAAGACTCACATCGACGTGGCATGCTAGTGATGAGGTTGTTCAGGAGTTCGATGCTCAGCAAATTCCACTCCTCATGAAGAGCAATGTGAAGGTCTTGAAGTGTCCTCGGAGGAGGCTGACGAGATGCAATTTGTCTCCCTAAGGCATCCCATGCATGCTCTATAGGATTCATATCCGGAGACCTCGCTGGCCACTCCATACGCTGGATATCTTCCTCCTGAAGAAACTCATCCACCAGTTGTGACCTGTGAGGTCGGGCATTGTCATCCATGAATATGAATTCTGGACCCACAGCTCCCCTGAAAAGTCTTACATGAGGTTCCAGGATCTCTTCTCTATACCGCTGAGCATTAACAGTGCCACCTGCGAAGATGTGAAGCTCTGTGCATGCATTCATCATTATACCTCCCCATACCAGGAGACCACCGCCACCAAATGGATGTCTTTCCATGATGTTCATGGGGTTGTAACGAGTTCCTTGCTCCCTCCAGATAGTCACGCGATGCGAATCACAATTCAAGCTGAATCTGGACTCGTCTGTAAATAGCACGCTGCTCCACTGATTTAGAGTCCAGTCGCGATGTTCCTGACTCCACCGTAAACGTGCTCTCTTGTTATCAAGGGTGAGTGGGACGCACACTACAGGCCGTCTAGCATACAGACCAGCAGCTCTGAGTCTTCTATAGACAGTTTGTCTGGATACTCTGATACCTGAGGCGGCCGCAAGTTCTGAACTCAGTTGTCTGGCAGACATTGTTCGGTTTCTTCTTGCAGTTAACGCAAGATATCGATCCTGCTGAGGATTTGTAACTCTTGGACGACCTCCCACTGGTCTTCGCCTAACGTCTCCGGTCTCTTGGAACCGTCGCCATAACCTAGATATAACATTTTGTGGCACATTAAGTGCTATGGAGACCTCAGTTTGTGTCTGTCCTGTTTCTAGCCGCCCAATAATTCTACCCCGAAGCAGAGGGTCCAGATGTTGTCTTTGTGCCATTTTACTGCAATCTGTTCTTACACTACATCTGATTATATCATAACTCTCTTTAAAAATGAAGATTTATGGAACAGGGCTTAACTGCAACAATGCAATTTTCATTTATAATTGCTATTAATTTTTTCATTGTTGAAGAGAGATTATAATTTAGTATGTAAACTAAACTAAATGTACTGAGAAACGTTTTGATAAATAATTTTTACTCCTTGCTCCTCTTTAAGCATTTTGATTTTCCGTTTTACAAATTATCCTAAACTTTTGGACACCAGGGTAGTTTTATTCTGTTCACCTCCAATCAACTATAGGGAAAAAGTTGGTTATTTGGCAGACACGAATTCTTCTAAGTTCTGCAGAATCGCACTGTGCATGCGGGAGTTGCTGTAATGGTTAATGTAGCCTCCGGTAGATGGCTCTGCAGTCGGCATTACCAACTTTGGGAATAAATTCCCAAATGTTAAAAAAATGGACATAAACTAACTTGCCATTTCCTAACCAAACAATATGGGTTGAAATTATTTTCAATTGGCCGAACATTTATATGAAATAGGAATCTACACTAATCCAAATTGTCCTCTGTGCAACAAAGACGAAGAAATGGACAAAGAACACCTACAAACCTGTGAAGTATTACCTGTTGGATCCACCATAGAGAAATATTGGAGAGCAAAAACGCTAATGGCTTCGTTGCCAAGGCCCAGCATTTGAAAACAACATGTTGGTATCACCGATTTGAGAGCCACCTAGCAGATGTTTCATTAAGCATTTCCGCATCTCTAGAACCCGATGCACAAATTTTGCATAATTTATAAATATATAATAATTGTAAGAAATGTTTATAATAAGGTTCCAAAATGTTTAAAATAGTAAGAAACCTGTTTACAAGTGTTTAGTGCATCAGTGGCATAAGGATGTAAGTGTAGAATTGTGTCTGCCAAAAAAAGTACCATAGCCAATTATAGCAATACAGACAGGTTGCTAGGATATGATAGAAAACAAAATAATGTGAATGAAACAAATTAATGAGATATTTTGGCTATTAAATACCCTTTCAAATTTAAGTACAGGCTGAACATAAAGTCGTTATCCATATCAGTGAAAACGCAAATTTATCTTGTTTTTGTTTTGGGTATAAACTTTTTGGACCAAAGAGAGATGAACAGACAGGTGAATGGAGAAGACTACATAACAGTGTACTACATGGTCTTTATAGGAAGCCAGATATAATGAGAACAGTTAAGTCCCATAGACAGTGATGGGCAGGACATGTGGCATAAATGGGGAATGAAAGACGTGCATGGAAGCCTCTTGTAGGAAAACCCGATGAAAAATGCCCAGTTGATAGACCAAGAATGAGGTGGGAGAATAACAGTAACCATGATTTGAGGGAAGTAGATTATACAGAGAATGATTGGAAAACATTAGCTCAGGATAAGGATGTATGGAGAGCTTATGTCTGTGCGGCCATGAACCTATGGGTTTGAGTGCCAGTGAGTTAGTTTTGTTTTGGGTATTGAAAATGTCCACTATTGAAGAGAGGATTGCGAGTGGTCTGTCCTCGTCTGAGTTGACTAATGTTTGATGCAGTGAAATCTGATTTCACATGAAGATTTAGGAAATCTGGCCCACAAATATAATGATTCATCAACTTGTCAACAAATTCAATTCCACAAGAAGTGTTGAGTCCACCGATATGATCTCGAGGTAGCATGCTGCCTTGTTATGCAGTGAGCCAGAGTTTGATTCCCGGTCGGGACAAATATTCCTGGGTGAGGTTTTTTCAGGGTTTTTCCTCACCTGTAAGACAATTGTTAGGAAACTTTTTAGGGCCCAAACAGTCTCCGAACTTCATCTGACTATCATTATTATTATCATATTCACTTCATTAAATAAAGTTTAGGATTAAGGCCTCTTCTGGCACATGCATTATCATCACCCATCACATCATTAAGGCAGCATAACCCTGCCTACCAGATGCCCCAATCTCAGAAGTGTGTTGTAATATGCCGATGCCAGGAGAGAATACTAGAAATGTTGAAATAAGTGTTGACGAAGAGCATCCAGGCAGGCCATATGTTCCTGACGATACCATACAAAGAAATTTAGGAAGCCATTGAAAGAAGCCCTCGTGCATCAACTTGGCATTTCTATTGTGAGCTTGATCTTCTACAATACATTGAGTGGAAGATTTTATACTTTTTGTTGCACAAACATGTAAATCATGTTCAACTCCTGCAGTCTTGAGGCTGAAGATTATACTATACAAAAAACAATGTACCACATTGCTGTAGAAAGTCAGAATTTGATGCAAAACAATTTATTCAGCAATTAGTTGTATTCCAAACTTGTGTCTCTGCCAACAAAAATAATTGCAGAGCATGGGCAGATAAACAGCCAAATGAAACCTTTGAATGGACAATAAATATGTCAAAGATAATTTTATGGTTATACCTTACACAGACAACAGTTTGTTATCCTTTTATGTTTCAGGAAGAAATAATTATTATGGGTAACTTGTATCTGGACATGTTGCAACTGTTTTCGGTACCTCAATTTCAGCAAGATGGTATTAATGGAACCATTGCGGGCTCCTCACATTTTAGTGAAAATTGTTCATGATTTCTTGAATGAACCTTTTCTAGAAGATGGATTGGCAGAGGAGGATTACAACGCATATGGACACTGCATCCTCCAGACCTAACCTAGCTTGATTTCTTTGGATGGAGTTACATAAAAATTGCTTGTGCATTGAATTGAGTTTCTTCTAGAAATTCAGAAGGATAACATCCGAAGAGCAATTGATATCATTACATTGCATATGTAGGTGAACATTTTCCAATGTATCTCACAAAGTTGGCAGGTCTCCTTTGAAATGGAAGGGGTCCATGTTGAACTCAGATGATGTGCTGTCTAGCAATGTGTGTGGGTTTATCATCTCCATAAAAATTATTTTTATATCTGCTTGTTTCTACTAAAATGAATATGGACTTTATGTTCATCCTGTTTACAATTCAAGTGGTTCCATTTAAAACTTCATAGGCTGGGAGTTTTGGCCCAAACCTAAAATATAATTAATACTGGTTTTAAATTTTCCCTATAAAATCTGAATTCATACTTTTTTTGTTGTTGTTTTAACTAAATTCAATTTAAATAAATAGCTAATTGGAGTGGGAAGTTTTAAAATAAAAGTCCTGTATTACTAATTTGTTGTTACTAATTAATTGACGAGGAATAAGTTGATCATTTTGATAAAAATGTGCCTTACAGCATTATAAGTAAAAAGGTAATCTTGAAAAAATTGATAAGCTAGTAAAGATAAAAAAGAAATGAGTTGTTGATTGAAATAACTATATTTGCCAAAGGGATTAAGATTGTGAATTGAATTCCAATTATGGCAAGTTTTCTCTTTGTTAAATTTAGAATATCAGAATTTTTTTTTTTAAGTATTGAAAACTTCAAACAACTAGAAGTCTGTAATTGGCTGTAGCTGTAACGAGTATGAATATACAAAATTATTTACTATTTCTTTAACAGAGATTCTAATTAAATTGTAAAATATAGGTACATGAATTAGTTGCTTTTTTCTGAGCTGTATTCATTTTCTTAGAATACAGTATCATCATCATAAAAATTTTTGGTAACAATTGCTCTCCATTCTATTTTTTATTTTTATTTTCTTTGCTCTTAATGTTCTTTTTCAACATCAAAGTCACCACTTCAGCTGTATCATCAATTCAGTTATTCAATCTATATTAAGGATTTAGAAGTCATTGTTTCTAATGACAGACTTCAGTGTTTGTGCCATTGGTTTTGGCTTCCTGATATCATTGAATGATATTCTTTGAATTTTCATAACAGATGTTCAGGTATATCACTATTGAATACATGTGTATGGAGATGTTATTGCTTGCTTTATGCAGGTGTGTTATCAAACAATCATGTCCATCATCTTAAACATGGCTGTGGATTTAAGATTTTTGAAGTAAATCAATAATTTTGAGTTATTAGCTGCTAGAAAAATCTTATGTTTTCAAAACCACTGCACTTGATGGAAAGAAATTAATAACTTAAAAAGAATAAAGGTATAAAGAGTACTAGAAAAATAAAACAGAGCAATTTTAGGAACTAGTTACTATAACAAAAATTTAGTAACAGTTTCCTTATCTAGTAATATTTAATTATTTTGTGAGAAAAGTAAATTGCATTTTATGAAGACAAATCTTATGTTTTACATAAGAAGACAAGCAAAAGTGCCTTTTTAAAATTCTAGTATTCACAAATTTTTCTAAGTGTTTTCACAAAATTTCTTTTTCTAACATGTTTCCAAATTTAACCTCTGCTCACACGAAATATACAATTATTTCATCTTTTCTTTTTCTTGTATGATTTTTTTTATTTCAACACAAATAATAAGTTTTGAGGAAGACTGTAGTAATGTGATTGAATCGTCATATAAGAAACAGTAATGCAGCATTAATCAGCTAAGAATGAAATTATCCAGATATGGGTAAAGGAAGGTTATGGGAACATGCAGAGTGCTTAGATTATTGCTGGATGGAAGCCATCACTCATGGCAAACTACTGCCTTGGAAATAAGGCAAGCCCCACTTCTATGGTGAAATCAGGCCAATCTAAGCTTTATAATTCTTTACAAAAACTTATCTTATTTTTAAAGATTATATTAAAAAATAGTGACCTTCAGCTACCTGGCACATTTCACATCTTTTAAATGACATTTGCTGTTGTCCAATGGAACTCTTATTTAAAAATTTTGCATTGGATATTGTTTTTCAGCTTGTTGATGGAATGCAGATGATTTACGTACATGTTCTCTTTTAAATTGCCCCAAAGATAAAATTCACAGGATTTAAATCCGAGGATCTAGCAGGCTATGATTCACAATTCTGTCATAAATAAAATTCTCAATTTTTGTACCAAATTATAAATCATATAATAAATTAATGAGTCATTTTAACATCTTACCTCATATTTCATGTTTTTCACGGTAACTATAGTTTTCAAATGATCTTGTCATTCATTTTCAACCGCCATTATATATTTTATTTTTATAAATCATATTCTTGCATGGAACTGGAGATTCTGGATGTTTTTGGAGAAGTTTTTTACCACTCTTCTCCATGATTTGAGCTTCGTAAATGTATCATAAAAAGGACACACTGCTCCACACTGAACATCATTAAACTACACAGTGACTTAGATCCATCTTAACATGAATTATCACAAACTGACAGTATCACATTCTACTTTCAAGTATGAGACACGTTGAGCTCCCCTTTTCTCCAAGGCTGATCTAATAATAATATAAGTGCTCTTTATAATAAATATATATTATTCCTTTAAACAAATAGAAATTCTCTGATTATGACTATTACAGAAAAATCTCTCCTAAGATTTTGTATGAGTGATGAAAATTGTTCCAGATATAGCATAGCTATCCTTTATAAACCATCTACTATGTATATCGTGAAAAAAATTGTCATGGAATCCTTTTACAATGAATTAGACTCTGATATCTGAAACATTCTTTTCACTACAACTTTGTTTATTCTTGTTATCATTCTATATGAAACTAAGTGAATTGTAAGTTAGTGATGTTTTTAGATACTATTATTATATTCAACCTAGAAACAACTAATGTACTATGTTTGCAAGTTATTTTATATTACATAATTAGACATTGCGAGATTAAGTAGCTCATTGGTAACATGCCCATTAATAGATTCAGCACTTGCATGTTCAAATCAAATCTAATTACATCACATTACCAATGGTTACAACCATAATTTTTTAAATAGGTCTAATTACATACATCACAATGAGTGGATTTCTCAACTGAAGTCTAAACCACAATCCCAGTTTTCCCATTTGTTATTGTTTCCATAAAATTTATAAAAATTACTAAAAATTCACAGAAATTATTATGAAATCGCAGGCATGATTCAGGCATTTTTTGTAATTAATAGCCGTAGATTTTCAGTTTTTATGGTTGTTATAGATATATGAAATTAATGTTGGAAGTAAACATTATGAGGTATCATTGAAATTCATCGGAGAACGAGTTATGGCTGAGAATGAACGTGATTACGTTTCAAACTGCGGTATTGTGGAAAACATGAATTGTATGAGATGAGTTGTTTAAAAAAATGTTCTCCGATGAATTTCAATTGTTATAGATACATTTAATATTTGGAAAAAAGGGGTCATGGTTTAGACTATGGTTGAGAAATCTACCCTATATATCACATTACCAATAGTTAAAACCATAATTTTTAAAATAGACCTACTTCATCCATTATGCTATGTGAGTTACTTATTTTCTTATTCTCATATTGATTTTAAACTAGAAACCACATCTATCTTATTAATTCCATCATGTTATTTAACCTTGTGAAGTGTTGTTGAAAATCATCAGCACATGGTATGTCCTATAATAGTGTTGCTTTGCAATTGTAATATTTGTAGTTAACCTAGGATAAGTGATGTACAGATGTCCTAAAAGTCACTGTGTATTTCTGTTAAATTGTTTGGGGGAGGGTGGAAATAGTTGAATGAACTTTAAATTGTTTTTTTCCAGCATATATACCTATTTAATGATGCAACTGAAATTTAAAATGCAAATATTACTTTGACATATGTTGAAAATATGTTTAACATTTTGTCGTAAATTATATAATTAATAGATAATCTAAAAAGATGGTATCTGCATTCAAATTTATTCTAAAAGTGAATCACAAACTTTTTAGGACTATGTTATATTTATTTGAAATGTTATGTATAATTTATAAATATTATATATACACATGCATGTATATAATATTTATATTTAAATATATATGAAATTTATGATCTAAAATTACAGTAGTCAATGCAACTAAATTACTTCACTGCATATTTTCAATTTATAGAAGAAATATTCCATACAAAGAAGCATATCAGTAATGCCAACAGAATTTTAATTTTAATTTAGCAAAAAGACAATTTCTGTGAAAAATTAGTTTAAAAACAATTTACTTTAATTTAAAATATTTAACACATTTTATTTAATTTCACATTATGTAATCATTTGTTTATAATTGAAATTGATAGTTCATTGTGCAGTTTTTTAAATTTCACTGAAAAAAAACACTATTAAGCAAAAAAAAGCAAATTCACATTGATAGAAACAATGATTTTTTCAATGAATGTTCCAAATAAACATTCAGTTTGATTAATAAAATGAGTCATATCTCACCTCATACTTAGTGTACTTCAAGTATTGGACTCTTGATGTTGGCTGAGGATGGGAGGGATTCCTCTTTGAAAACTTGCAGTTCCCGTCCTTCAAGAACACGAAGTATGAGGTGAGATATGACTGATATTATTAATTGAAAAACCTCATAATGTTATTTCCCATAATTAATTTATGAATTCAATATGATATTGTTGTTAAGTATAGCATATATGCACATTACCTTTTGACAATTTTGTTTAAAAAAATATGTATTTCAAATTCTTGTACATTTTTTAGAATACTTTTTACTCAGATATAGCCATATTTAAGTAATAATTAGGTTTTATTATTCAAGTTAAAAGAGATTTATATGAATCTATTTTTGCTGGAATATTATGTGATGCTTGGGTGCTCAGAATTACATATCAGATATTGTAAACTCTCGTATATGATTGTATTGTTTATTTTTTATTATTTCACTCACCTCATACTTTATAACTCCTCGCAAACCCAGGGTTGGACGTCAGTTGTGAACGTGACACAGCATTGAGAATGTCACAAATGATGTGACGAAACCCTGGGTTTGTGAGGAGTTATAAAGTATGAGGTGAGTGAAATAATAAAAAATAAACAATATTAAAAATTGACGATTTTATTATTAATTTAACACTTCTCATTGAAACGTACGTAAGAGAAAAATTTGCGTCTAGATCGTAACTCGCCTCGGTAGCTCAGTTGGTAGAGCACTTGGCCCGGAAAGCCAAGGGTCCCGGGTTCGAGTCCCGGTCTAGGCGAAAATTTTTCTCTTCAAATATAATATTAAAAAACCTCATAGTGTTATTTCCTATCTACATAACTTAATATGATTGTATTTTAATCTATTAATGGTTAACAGCTACTATATACAGTTGGACCTGCTTTATACGTAACTCAGTTTGCCTAATTCGGTTTTATATGTAAATATTTATGAGTCCCAGATAAGTGTAATTGAAAATGTAGATAATTGAACCTTATATGTACATATGCACTTACACATATTTCATAGATATATGTATCAAAGTTCATAAAATATGCCAGAGGTGTACACCAAGGAATACAAACATTGTATTTTTAAAATAGATTTTTCAATATATTCACGTGGCGAGTTCAATAAACATGAGATATGATAGGCAGAATGACAACAAGGGCTGGCAGCAAGACTCAGTTACAAAGACAGGATAAGTAATGTGATATCATAGGTGGTGTAATTAAAAAGATAAAGACTGTTAAAGAGAGATATATTTGTTTCTAATATGATATCCACTTTTGTGGGGAAAATTGGGTAAATAAGAGTATGTGATAAAAATGTCCATCTAAGGCAAATGTTTTGAACATAAGACGCATTTTTGTGGAAACAATCAGGAAATTGAAAGTACATAATAATATTATCCCAATAGCTGTGAGAATAAAAAAAGTTGGGTTGGTCTACTGTGGAGAATAGAAAGAGAAAAAGTTGCTCACTTGACCAGGAAGTAAAATTTATATGAGAGACAATAAAGATCCAGATGACAAACTGACTCTTGAAATACCTAAACTGATGAATAGACTTCGCAGTTTTTATCAGCAGAATTACATTGGATTGTGTACTTTCTCCTGGTACATTAATGATGTCAGTCAAAGGACAAGCAGGTTACATGAATACTATGGTTTATAAACCAATTGTGTTGTTTATATAGAAGCACTGTGTTTGTTTGAGGAATTCATTGTCATCCAGGTCAGTTTTAAAGAAGATATGCCAAGAGAAAAATGCCGCCAGCTATATCTATAGTGTAGTTGTTTATTTGAAATCTATTAAATCTTGCAGTGTGGTCATTAATCATGAATGATATGCTCCACTATTTACGTTCACTGTATTGTACTGCCTCTTATGAGTTGAACGCCAGATATTTGAAATCCCTCCGAACCAGGCAATACTTCTTGATAAATTCAGAATCCAGTTTTGTGACAACCGCGAAGCCTACTGATATCTGCAGGTTGATTCCAGAGATCTGTTGCTGAGATGTTATTGCATTAGAGTATATGTTCTTATGGTGCTTCTTTTGTATTGAACTTTGGGGAGATTGGGAATGTCATCTTGCCATCTATTATTTTAAGAGTTCTAAGGTGTCTTGTTTTAAGTCTTGCTATAGCTTCGATGAATGAATGAGTCATTTCTTATCTTACCTCATAGTTTATGTTTCTTAAACACAGGAACTGCAGTTTTCAAGAGGAACATCCCTCCCATTTTCAACCGACATTATGACTACCGGATTTTTGTTGGAATCTTCATCTATAACATTGCCATCTGGTGTTGATTTGATGAACTTCGAGATCGGGTCCCATTCATTGGGAATTTTGAAATTCGTGGATCTAAATAAAAAAAAATAAATAAAGTCCCGCGCCGTAGCCGAGCGGTTAAGGTAGGAAGCCTTGGCGCAGAGCTACGGGACTTGCGCTGGTTCGAGTCTCCATGGGGGAAGAAATTTTCTCATGGTATTTCGGCCAGTATGGGACCGGTGCCCAACCAGCATCGTGAGGCAATTGGGTAGCTACAATAAGTGGCGGCTCCAGGTTGAGGAACCAGCTATAACGGCTGGGGGACTCGACATGCTAACCACATGTCACCCCTACACTGGCTGTTGATCATCTACCTCTGTGATTGACACATGTAGATGTGAAGGACCAGCAGCCGGCTGGTAAAAGGGCAACCGCTGAAAAGTGGAAAGACCCTCAATCGGTGGATCTAAATAAGAACAAATTGATTTGATGAACTTCAAGATCAGGTCCCGTTCATCAGGAATTTCGAAATTCATGGATCTAAGTAAAGAACAAATTTAGATCCATGAATTTCAAAATTCCCGATGAACAGGACCTGATCTCGATGTTCATCAAATCAACACCAGATGGCAATGTTATAGATGAAGATTCCAACAAAAATCCGGTAGTCATAATGTCGGTTGAAAACTACAGTTCCCGTGTTTAAGAAAACATAAACTATGAGGTACGATAAGAAATGACTCATTCATTGAATTAAGAACCTCATCATGTTATTTCTCATATTTAACTATCTTGCTATAGCTATCTGTTGCTTTCGCTGCATGTCATTCTGATGGAGTTTCCAAAGTTCTTTGGTATACTCATATACCAGTTGTGTTGTGCTGGTAATTTCTATATTTTGTTAGTCTTTGTTTTAAATTTTGAGTATATCTCAAAGAAAGTTTATTGTTCTGTTTCTGATATTGTGTTTTTGCTTCTTTGCCTAACTGTCTGCTACCCGTATTTTGTTACCCTGATGGAAAAGCCGTGAAAACATTAAGTTTACAAAGTGAGGTGTATTAACTTATTGCAAGAGAAGTAAACATAGCCAAAAGTCTGCTTTCTTTAAATTCAAAATTATAATGTCATTGTAGGCCTACTATACTAATAAGATTATTTCTGGTTAAATTTTATTATAAGGAAGTTCATGATTCTATTATATTTGAAGAGAAAAATTTTCGCCTAGACCGGGACTCGAACCCGGGACCCTTGGCTTTCCGGGCCAAGTGCTCTACCAACTGAGCTACCGAGGCGAGTTACGATCTAGATGCAAATTTTTCTCTTATGTACGTTGTAATTCCCGGTCTAGGCGAAAATTTTTCTCTTCAAATATAATTTATCCTTCAATGAGAAGTGTTAAATCAATAATAAAATCGTTCATGATTCTATATTACAATTGCCATAGTTTTATGCGTGTTTATTGGTGGAATTTTAATTCAGTTTGAAAAACTCCACTTTGTGCAACACTGTAAATATAGGCCTAGTGGGCTCAACTTTAGATTAGTTTCCATACTATATTCTTGTAATTGTGTTGCTATGTGTACTTCTTCCATCTTACTAATATTTCATACCGGTACTATTTTAAATATTTTACGTTACTTATAACATTTTTTACAATTATTGAATATTTATTTACGTAATGATGATTTCTTTCCCATGGTGCGCATGCAAGAGATACGTGAATGCTTCATGTAAATTCTGCAGGATGTCAGTGATATTGATGTTACCATCATTCGCAATTAATTCCGCACCATATTTCAAGAAATTAAATTCATTTTGTTAGGTTCTGATGGGACAAGTTAGTGTACACAAGATTAGTTTATAGTTTATTAAATAATGTGCATGTAATTTATTTTGTTAGGTTAGGAAGAGTTTAGTTGGTGTACATCCATTTTTAATAAAGTTTGGGAATTTATTGTGAAGGATAGTCATATTGATTTCACAGCTACATGGTTCCATCTAGCAACAACTCTATAAACTTTTTGTAGGACTTCACAGACATGTGGTTCCACCTAGTGTCAGCTCTATAAACGTTTGTGCATGCACATTGTTATTCTGTAGAGAAAATTTTGGTGGAAATCAAACTAAAATTTTTTGCCTAGTGCCCCCTATACTACGTATTTCAGAAGTTCCCGATTAAAAGTATTTTCACCCTTAGAAAAATGTTTGTATAAATTTAATAAACTTATATATAATATTAAAAATCATCGGAGAACATATTGTTTAAATAACTCACCTCATAGGATTCATGCTTCCATGAAATCGCGATTTCAAACATAATCATATTCATCGTCAGCCATAACTCCGACTGTTGAAATTCTTCGGCCGTCAACTATTCTATTGTCGCCATCTTCAGTGCTGCTATCTATGGTTGAATTTATGAACTTCGAAATCAATGTAATAAAGTTCATAAATTCAACCATAGATAGCAGCACTGAAGATGGCGACAATAGAATAGTTGACGGCCGAAGAATTTCAACAGCCGGAGTTATGGCTGACGATGAACATGATTATGTTTGAAATCGCGATTTCATGGAAGCATGAATCCTATGAGGTGAGTTATTTAAACAATATGTTCTCCGATGATTTTTAATGATTATACCTCATAATGTTTACTTCCCAACATTAATTAAATATAATTATATATAATATATTTGAAGAGAAAAATGATACACTCAGACCAGGGTTTGACTCGGGACTTTGGCTTTTTAAGCCAATGCTCTACCACTGAGCTATCTGGGCACTCCAATCTAAATGCAAATTTTTCTCTTATACATTGTTAATTCCCATTCACCATATGCTACGAGCCTTTGCTCTATCATGCAATTGACAGCTTCTTTTTTAAGAAGACATTTATTAGAAATTTAAACACTACTTAAAATGCCAGCAGGGCTTCTTTCGATGTTTTATATTATTAATTTCATACCTCTCATTGAAGGACAAATTATATTTGAAGAGAAAAATTTGGCTTTCTAGGCCATTACTCTACTGCTGAGCTATATGGGCACTCCAATAAAAACAAATTTTTCTCTTATACATTGTTAATTCCCGATCGCTGTATGCTACAAGCCTTTGCTCTATCATGCAAATTATATATAATAATTAGTTTTATTATGACTTTCGCCTGTATTCTAGAAAATAGCTAAAAATATTATCTACTATCTAAATATGATTTGTGAGTAAGTCTGAATTGTTAAGTATTCTTTCCTCTTCATCTTGATGTATGTATAACTCAGATTCAACTGTGTATATATATATATATATATATATATATGTTATGAAAAGAAAAATGAATGCTTGAGTCGGGATTCGAACTCGAGTTCGAATCCCGACTCAAGCATTCATTTTTCTTTTCATAACATATTTGCCTTCATTGCCAAATGTCAAAAATATATTTATAATATCTATATATATATATATATATATATATAGTAATAATAAACTTAAATGAACTTATTGACCCCATTCTGCTCCTGTATTATATATATATATGTTATAATTAAATCTTTAACATTGAGCAATGCAAGCTTAATATGGTATGATAAGAAAAATAAATGCCTGGACGGGATTCGAACCCGGATCTCTGAGTCTGTACCTCAGTGTGATATCCATATCACGCTGAGGTACAGACTCAGAGATCCGGGTTCGAATCCCGTCCAGGCATTTATTTTTCTTATCATACCATATATATATATATATATTCTTTTTTTTTTCTCATATACAATAGATTTTAACCCAAGTAAAATTTATTTTTAAAAAATATAAAATAAATAAATGTTAAGTGTGCATAATGTTATAGTTTTTATATAAAACTCCAACATTTGTTTGACATTTTCAAAATTTAAGATCTTGCACATTAAACATTAATTGGACCTTTTTTGTGTAAAAATAATTTTAGACTAACAATTTTTCTGTTTTAAGTATATTATACATATTGTGTTTATGAGAATTAAGCTTTATCTGTATTATTTAGTTTGTAATCTTAAAAAGTGGTATTGTAATTTGTTATATAACTTTAAGTAGCATAATTTCATGGAGATATACAGTAACTTTGCGACAAACTGTATATACATTTACACTTATCAATAGACAATTGTTAGTTGTTATTGACATAAAGCATCCTACCACTCACTGTCATTTTGGTAAATTTATGTTGCCTGAAGAAATATATAGGGATAAAAATTTACTTATGTTCTTTAAATTGTACCATTGAGGTCAATTTATGCAATTGTTAAGAGGAGATTAAATGCTAAATTGTCATAATTGAACTGATCCCCCTATGATATTAGTTCTTTGATTTTATTATTGGGGCACACTGTAGTGTAGAGGGTCAGGCAATATGCTACAAACTGGAAAGTCGAGGGTTTGAGTCCCTGTGAGATCAAGATTTTTAAACTGACCCAAACATTCTGGTGGCACCATGGCTCTGAGGTTGACTCAGCCTCTAATGGAAATTAGTACCAGATGCTTGTTCTGGGGGTAAAGGCGGCCATTGTGCAGGGCTGACTTCAAGTGCCGATTATCTAGAAAAAGTGGGAGCCTTAACCTCTTACCCCAAGGGACTCCTATGGCATGTAGTGGTTACTTTACTCACTTTACTGGTTTTTATTATGCATACTTATGTTGATAACTTCATAGTTCAAATTAATAAAAGCAGTGATCTTGATATGTAATATTATTTAATAAACTAATGATCTTCTTGGTGATAAAATCGTAAAACATATAGTAAATGTACCCAATTCACCAATTAAACATTAAAAGAGTCAACATGTTTCAACAGCGAAGCTGTCATTTTCAAGACTAAATATTGATCAATTGAAACATGTTGACTCTTTTAATTTTTAATTGGTGAATTGGTTACATTGACTACATGTTTTATGTAATATTATGTATGTACTGATTATTGCTACACTTCTTGCACAACTAGTTCATAAGTTGAAGGTTCTGCCATATGTCCTCTTTTATCTTCATTAAATAATAATGATTATTAATTGTTGCAGGTGGCAATAGATTAATATAGTTTCATATAAGTAAAGTACTTGTTTTTATGTATTTTGAAGTTTATAACTGATTAATGAAAGTTAATCATAAACTGTTGCATTGTTATACTATTTTATCGATGCCACTAACATCAAATTCAGATGGGTCTATTTAGGTGAAACAAATTAGTTTTAAACCCAACATTTTTTTACTTTTGCTTTTATTTCTATTTTTTTAATTGTTTTAATTCAGTTCTGCTTGTGAGTGTGAATGCAGCATCGGCATCAGCACAACAGCCTGATTCAAGGCTTAGCTTCCCTCAGAACCCTCTTCCAAGCATCTCTGTCCCTGGCAACCACCCACCATCCTTAACTCTCAGATCCTCCAAAACTCCATTCATCCAATGAAGTCTCAATTGCCGCACATTGCTTTTTCCTTCAAATTTACATTCCATGATTTTCTTAGTTACCTCATTTTAGCCATTCTTTGTATGAGCCCTGCCATTGAAATCTTGAAACTTTAATATATGACTGATAGAGCTCAGAGTTATATCATATATGCCATTCTCCCTTGTCACATATTGGGCCATAAATTTTTCTTAATATCTTTCTCTCAACTGAACTCAGTCTTGACAGAAAAGGTCCGTGTTTCACTGCCATGCATTAATGTTGGTTTTATCAGAGTTTTATATAGATTACATTTTGTTTTTCTCGTAAGAAGCCTTTACTTAAAGTGTCTCAATAATCCAAAGTATGTTTTATTGACATTTTGATTCTCCTTCCAATATCTTCACTGATGTTTGTTTCATCAATTAAGGAGCCAAGATATACAAAACTAGAAACCCTCTGAACTTTATACTGATTAATATTTATATGGGTAATTTGTGTTATATGTGAGTATGAATTGCTTCAATTAAATCAGACAATCTTTACAATTTGCTTTGCTTCAGGCAGTGTGAGATTGAACACTATAGAATAAAAATTGAAGATGACATTAAGAAAGAGAGACATTAAGAAAGAGACTGCCTAAGTTCCATTATTATTATTATTATTCAGGATTCTTACAGCTGAAGCCGTCTTCCTATTCTCAGTCTCCATCTTTCTTGGTCAAGCCCATCTTCTTTTTAAAGCTCCTTTGAAGAAATAACTTCTTTAACTTTTTGGAACCATGATTTTCTTGATTTTCCCTGAATCTCTCTTCTAACTGGTATCCAATGAAATATATTTTAGGCAATCATTTTTGCATCCATATTAAATATCCAAACCATTTTAACTTTATTAAGTTATGTAGATAAGAAATAACACTATGAGGTTTTTTAATATTGTTTATTTTTTATTTCACTCACCTCATACTTCATAACTCCTAGCATGCTAGGAGTTATGAAGTATGAGGTGAGTGAAATAAAAAATAAACAACATTTTAACTTTCTCTTTTCATTTTTTCTATCATATTCTCCACTGCTTTAATCTGTATCTTAATTTCTTCATTCTTGATTATTAGCAATATTGACACTCCTTTGCTTCTTTTCAAATAATGTATTTCAACTGCCAAAAGCTTTTTTCTTTTTATATTTTTCATTCACAACCTATACTTCACTGTTGTAGCCTAAACTACTTTCAACTAATATTTTCCCCATGTAAAATTGTATGCTCTTGGAAACTTTCTTATCCCATCTTATTGAATTCAGGGATCCAAATACCCTTCTTGCCAGTTCAATCTGTAATTGAATATCTGCAGATCCAATTCCCTCTTTTGTAATCATAGAGCCAAAGTATTTAGATTGGTCCACTTGTATAATTAATTCTCCCTCAGAAATTAATATTTCATTCTAATGTAAGTTCCAGTAATTAATATTTAATTTTAGGAAGTTATATTTTGAGGTTATTTTAATTATATTATTTTTGGTCTGGACATCTTACCTCAATATTAATGTTGATTTGTTCTTGAACATGTTTGAAAACAATTCTGTTTTATCTTCATTATATATTTATATGTTTTATATTTCTGGGAAAGCTGAAGATAAAACAGAATTGTTTTCAAACATGTTCAAGAACAAATCAACATTAATATTGAGGTAAGATGTCCAGACCAAAAATAATATAATTAAGTTCCAGTAACTTGAAAAAAATGTACACTGTGAAAGGAGTTGTCTCAGTATTGCACAGTAATGTGATATCACATATCTTTCACCACACCCATAATGTGGACATCTTTTTGCTAGCAAGAAATTATTTTTTCTTTGCTGGTAAGTTGTTTCACAAGCATTGTTAGAGATGGAAAAATGGTGATATTAATAGTGATGAGAAATGCTGCACCAGAGAGCAAAATGTCTAACATATTCGGAGAAGAAAACATGACAAACTGGCGACAAACTCTTCATAACATATTGCAATGAATGGAAAAGAGAAAAATGTTTGCCTGAACTGGGAATCGAACCCCAAACCTTCAGCTTAATGTGCTAATAATACCCAGACCACTGAGCCATTCAGGCTTCTTTCCCATCCAAACATAAATTCTCCCTTTACCTTATTCTCTTGATCCCACATCCAATGTAATGAATCATCATTCACAAATACACATTGAATGACTCCTACATTAAGAAAACATGATGGGACTCCACACACTCTTATTTCACTCATAGTAATAGCTTGAGCTTCTTAATATTAATTTAATCTCCATAACTTATTTTGTACAGTTGGCAACAATATGTTATAGTTAGACATATGGTTGGTTGGTATCTAATGTTGAGCACTTGACAATGAAATCATTCACTCTCTTGCACTCCAATATTTAACAAGAAGATACAATAGATAGTTGCAATCGTTAAATAGCAGGCACCACATGTGGCGATTATGTCACCTGTAGAAAGAATGTAGGTATAGGAAAGAAGAGAAGTGAACCCCTAGGCCTTGAATACTGTAGGGTCAAAGTAAACAAGATGTCAGTCAAAGAAGACTGGATAGGAAAGTTGAAAGAGGGAATTAGTATAGGAAAAGGAAGAAATACCAATTTGGTAAAAAAAAAAACTCGCCAAGCTGACCAGTGCTTATTGGTAAGTAGCCCTTCCCATTTGTTCATCATACATAAAGCATGATTACTAACAGCTGCACCATGAGAAGGGAAGGTAAGCTCCTGTTCAGGTCGGTTCCTTTTAAGTTTTTGATGGAAGGAATTAAAGGGTCTCCTCCCTGTGAAAGATAGTAGCCCTTCCGCAGCCTAGTTAGACCTATGAAAATTAACAAGCTGAAATAAATAAATTTGGTCTGTCTTCATCATACCTCATATTTAGTTGTTTCTTGTAAGACATGTTTAAAAAATCTTTGATTCATCTTTAAGTTGTTGCCCTAGTTCTTGACTTCTGCTCCCTCTTTTTTGTGGTCCAAAGAACTTGGTTATTAAGTTTCTCTCCCGGGAATTTCAAAATTCACGATTCTCTCCTTGTCCTTCAGTATGTAAATTTTTTTCCATATGGTGAGTTTGTTTGTGTTTTCTAACTACTTTAATAGTTTAAGCTTACATCTGTTTTATATTTTTCTGAACAAATATGAGCAGCTACTGCAGATTTTTCTACTTCTCCTTTTTTTTTTTACATTTCCTGTGTGTTCTTTAGTTCTTTTCCTCTTTGTTTTCCCTGTGTATATCTTATCACAATATGCACATTTTATTTGGTATATTACTGATTTTTTTTGCTATCATCAATCATCAATCATGAATTTTGAAATTCCCGGGGAGAGAAACTTAATAAGCAAAAAGAGGGAGCAGGAGTCAAGATCCAGGGCCGACAACTTAAAGATCGTCAGTCAGTACCAACTGAATATGAAGCAAAGATGCTTTGAAACATGTGTTACAAGAAACAACAAAATATGAGGTAAGATGAAAGCAGACCAAACTTATTTATTAAGGAGAACCTCATAATGTTACTTCCTTATATATTTTTATAACAAGCTGAAAATGCATCATTGGATGGCTAGATATGGAAAATTATACATGGAGGCAACATATCTAAAGCATGAAAATAGGTTGAAATGTAGTACAGATCATTGAATGGCTGGTAATTTTTAATCTTCCTGTGACAAATTGTTCATATTACCTTGTGAAGATAAGCATAAGGTATGTTCTTGTAGTTTCTATTTGAAAACTGCTGGGAGGTTTAACAATAGTCGAACAATATTCTTTGAATATTCATCATGGTTAAGCTTCTTGCAGACATTCAGGCGGTCACTATTCGAGATGGAGTCCTCATTGCAGGTAATTCATCTTGAGGTGTAATATGTTCATTTTATGCTGGTGTGCTGTCAAATGATGTTGCCTAGTTGTCATCTTAAATATGACTGTAGATTACTTTGTTCATTTTAGAGTTAATCCACATAAGATATGAATTGATATAGGAAATGACAATTTACTTCTAAATTTCAACATAGCAAAAATCTTTAAATCTGTGATCACCAGCTGTGAAGGTGTCTCATTATTTAATAGAATCATTTTGTGTTTTGTAATACAGTAAAACTTGCTCAAAACGGAATCACATAGGACCAATTTTTTTTTTCCATATTGGACAAAATTCTGCATTAAAAAAAAACTAAAACTTATTAATAATCTTAGATTATAGAGTACCATATGTGTCTTTTTATGTTCCTTGGATCAATTGTAGTTCTGCTGCCATTGAAAAGTGAGGTATAGTATGTCTGAGCAACTTCGACGGTAACGCGCAAAAAAAAAGTCCGATTTCATCAGTGTTAAAAATATCTCTTAGGCACGTATCCTGAAATTCAAGTATGCAGTTTCGGTTTTCACTTGCTAATTACACATTCTTTGATTCCCTGTAAATTTCATAACACACTACATTGTGTCTTCTTTTATAACTGTCCAGCCAACCTGAAGATTCCTTGAAATTGTTATTCCCTTAGGGATTTAACAAGAGCTACAGCTTGACTTTGGAGCATCGGTCCGGAAATGTTTGAAGATTTATCTACAATCACTTTCACTTTTTCGCTTAATGAGAATGATACATACGTTTCAGCCATCTTTATTCCGTAAATTCAGAACGCTACCTGTGAAAGATTGGTCTCAGAACTTAACTAATTTAAGATTTTACAGCGCAATTGTTATTTGCAAGACAGGTATCTGTGTTTCGCATAACGGGTGTGCAATGAGGCCGAATCTATACAGTAAAAGCTCCTTATTCGCGGGGGTTATGTTCCGCAAATATGCCGTGAATAGTGAATACAGAAACTGCAAACATGGAATGGTAATTTGTATGGGTATATAGGGGATACGTTCCAAGGTTGCAGAATAAAATAAAAATTATCAAAATAAAATCAATAAATGAGAGAGATTTTGAACAATTTCTATTAATTATTACTGTCAGGTTTACGCAAGGACTTAAAGAACTTAGTAATTTTTTCCTGTTTTGCAGCTTTTAAAAGGACTTTCAATTAAGATTGATATTGAGCTGTGAATTCTGCGATAGAATTCCTTATTTTGTCTTTGGATTTCTTGATTCATTAACATTGAAACAGCATGATTTAGATGCAAACGACTCGCCAACGCGTATAAACTGTCAAGCATTTTTATTTTTTACTTTAAGCGGCAACACTAATTTTTTTCTCTTCAGTACTAATTATTTTTCTATCCTTTTACTCGGCATTATAAACTGGGAACAAAGCACATGAGACACGTGTTAATCAATCAAAATTATTGCAAGGAACAAGTTGAAACAATAATATACTGATCATGGCGATGGAGGCATTTATCAAAGTACATATCGGCATGTGAAATATGACAACAGCTTTTAACAATGAACTTTAGGGTCAGTGACAATTAGGTTTGTTTTGTTTTGATATTTATTTGTCCATTTGGTTTGAATCACTATTTGTAAAAGCCGTCTTGGCACCTGCCTTCAGTAAAAAAAAGAACTGCTGAAGGTTAATAAATATATATACCTTCCTGCTTTATAACATTTTTTTCATGAATTGTGTAGAAATATTCTTCCGTTTCTGCGTTGGGCAGATTCCGTTTTATGCAAAATAAATACATGTAAAATTACTGTTATTTTGCCAGGACCAATAAAGTTGTTTATATTGGACAGATTTCCACATTATTCACGTTCCGGATTAAACAAGTTTTACTGTATTAATTTTTATTTAATTCTCTTGAAGCTTTATATTTAATGTGTCATAGTTTACTAAAGTGACAGTAAGAAATTAAGGAATTTGAAATGAGTAGAAATGTAGTTAGTTGATTTGAAGTGAAAATTACACTGTAAATGTAGCTTTCAGAAGAAAGTTCCTGGAAATAAGTCACAAATAATAATGTACAGTAATTTTAAATTTATGCTTTGTGAATGTGAAGAATACTAGTTCACTCAATACAATCCATATTAAGTTTAGGTTTCCTAGCTTGCCTTGTTCCTATCATATTATTTCTAGAGCACAATGAATATAAGCCAGTGTGGAACCCATCCAGTTGAAATATGCTATTCTTTTACTAGCTAATTCATGTTGTGAAATAGTGACAGTTTAATTCTAGCTACTACAATTTTATTGTAAACTCAATTGCTTCCTAATAACCTGTTAGTATATTCCTTGAAACCATATAGGGTGTAAATAAGTTAAACCAAATTAATTTAATAAATAAGTGGTTGTGAAAATTTCACCTCGTAAACTCTTGTGTTCTTTAAGCACAGTATCACAGTTTCAGAAAGCATAATTCCTAGCTAGAGAACCATCAAATTGAAAAAGAAGCTAAACTTTTGAAACATTTGGCGAAATTCTTGGATTTGATGGTTTGGGAAAATATATACATTCAGAAGAACAAATTTAAATCCATGAATTTTGAAATTCCTGGCAAGCAAGATTTGATCTCAAAGTTCATCAAATCAACACCAGATAACAGCTTTGAAGATGGTGTAGATGAAAATTCAATAGTCGCAAAGATGGCTGAAGATAGGAGGATACTTTCTAAAACCGCAGTCCTGTGCTTGAAGTACACGGAGTTTATGAGGTGAGATTTTCATGACTCACTATTTATTTATTAACTTGAAAGCCTCATAATGTTATTTCCCATAATAAATTTATGAAACAAAGAAATTTACCTGGTTGTAGAGGATTAGCAGGCAAGTAATTTGAGTAATAGTACTCTGTCTATACTCATACATCTCCACATCGGGTAAGGATACTTGTTGCAAAACTTACTTAACCAAAGAACTTTACACTTATTTCCCTACCAAGTGACAAGTGGTTAGTTCATCCCCTTAAAATATGAACTAAGGCATTACTTGGGAAAGGCTGATTAAAATTTAGCTCAGAGGCTCTAATTTAAACTTGAAGTTCTTTTATGAGCCTGGGAACTATGGTTTAAAGTACTTCCTGGAGGACTTGTCCCTTGAATTTTTCCACCCAAAAAAATCTATCAACCCCACTAAGTTTCAACATGTGACCATCGGAGTAGTAGTATATTTTATATAAACATAATCTCAACAACTCAAATCTAGATGTGAAAAAGCTGATAAATTTGTTCAGAGGCCTCTTATTTCAAGCTTGAGGCTCTTTTATGTGCTGTAAATCTACAACATGGGCCCTATGATTTTAGAATGGAAGAAGCCATTCTCATGATATTTATACTCTTTAAAATCTGTCAACCCCAGCTGGATTTGTACTTCATAATCATAGTCAAGCACGTAAACCACTAGTCCATAGGGATCGATACATGCAATTTGGAATACAAAACTCTGGATTTCAGACAGAAGGATCTAAGCTATCAGTTGTTTACATTTGATAAATATAATCCATTAGAACAAACAAATGAGAATGTGGGATGTTTTCAGATTGGAAGAGATACAACTATTTTGATCTGATTGATTAATGGAAATTTTTAAATAATTAATTTTAGTCTGTCATCTTACCTTATAAATAGTTAGGTTCTTGAGAATGTTTCAATATGTATGTGTTCATATTATCATCAGCTTTTCCTGTCTGAATGAACTGATGATAATAATACATATTGAAACATGTTCTCAAGAACATAATAATATGTGAGGAAAGATGACAGACTCAAATTAATTATTAAAAAGAAACTCACAATGTTACTTCCTATTGTAATTTTATTATTATTATTATTATTATTATTATTATTATTATTATTATTATTAATTTAGCTTTTAAAGGGGGGGTGGTTTTTATAAGGTGTTGCAGGTTAGGTTTGCTCGACCATCAGTTTTCAAATAACTTGTTCCTCAATGAAAATGAGTACCAGATGCGTTCTGGGGGTAAAGGCGATTATCATGCAGGGCTGACAACCCGGCTGACATCAAGTGCCGATTGTCCAGAAAAAGTGGGAGCTTTAACCTCCTATTACCCCAAGGGTCTCCCAAGGCCTGTAGTGGGTTTACTTTACTCCAAGAGCAATTAGAATTTTTGATTCTGCAAGCTGCCCTGTTTTAAAGAATGAACTCATTATTAGCTGAGTATTTTACAGTTTTTCTAAAAGTTAAATTTTGAGAAGATTTGTTCATAAAGCTATCATGGGATACACTGTTCCATTTAACATCAAACAAAATAATGTTGATATCAAATTGTACTAAGATGTCAGTACTTTTAAAATTCATTATGAAAAACACTGTTGAAGTCGCTATGTAAAAGTTAAAAATATAAATTGGTATCTGAGATCTCAATTGTCCTCAATTATTGAATGCTGTTAAATATAATAAGGATAAATCCAGTTTTATTAAACATGTAATAGAATCATGTCACTAATTTAATACAGTCGAAAAGGTGTTATCGGTTATCCACTAAGAATACAACTCAGAAATCAATTTCCTTGAAGAAAGTGAGATAATAAAAGAAGCCAAGAACATACAATTACTAAATGAGAACACACCTAGGAACCTGAATCCTCTATACAAAAGCCTGTCTAGCAACAGTTAGTACCATTCCAGAAGCAGAAGATGAAATATATGTTTCGAAAAGCCTCCAGAATATTTGATAGCATTCAATAGTTGAAGACGACTGAGATCTCAGGTACCAATTTTATATTTTTAATTTATACTAGGATGCAAGATTCTTAATGAGCTCCAAGACTTAAAAAGAAGACCATTGGGTAAAGAAGAAGATTCTTAAGAATTAAATTAATATTTTTATTACCTCACCTCATATCCTTTTATCTTCTAGACTGCAGTTCCGGAGCTATATCTCCGTCCTCAGTAGCCTCTCATTGACTGGTGTTATGTCATTTCTTGGCAGTTTTCTTCTTCCCATCAAGAAACGACACCACCAGTCGATGAGAGGCTAACTGAGGATGGAGTCATAGCTCCGGAACAGCAGTCTAGAAGACCTTCGTTTCTTGACGGGAAGAAGAAAACCACCAAGAAATGACATAACACCAGTCAATGAGAGGCTACTGAGGATGGAGATATAGCTCCAGAACTGCAGTCTAGAAGATAAAGGATATGAGGTGAGGTAATAAAAATATTAATTTAATTCTTAAATTAAACCTCATAGTGTTTTTTGCCTGTGAAAGTTAAATAAAGAAGATTCTTTTTCTTCTATAGGCACTTCAACTCTCTACTTGAAGGTTTTGGGCTTCTCAATAATATTCTCCAGCATGGATGATCTTGGACATAGGTTTGCCAATTCTTGAGGTCCATTCATTTGATATCCTTTAAGATATCATCTATCCATCTATTTTTAAGTTTACCACGTAATCATGTGGAGATTGATTGCTATTCAAATATTCTTCTGACAGATATTTTAATTTACATTCTGTTAACATGTCCAAACTATGCTAGTCTCTGAGCTATAATACAATTAAAAATGGTTTAATTTTTAATTAGACTATTTAGCTTCACATTATTTTTAATTTTCCAGGAGCCTCAATATTTTTAGCAGGACCAAAAAGTCTGAAAATTTTCCTTTCACATGTCAATAACTTTCATTGACTGGACTGTTTTAGTACCTATAACTCACATGCAAAAGCCACTGTTGGTTTTATTACTGTTCTATGTAATTTCAGTTTTTCGTTTTTGGAAATTAAATTATTCTTTAATAATGGGAGATTTACATAATATGCCTTGTTTCCTAGTGAAATTCTTTCTTTAATCTCTTCTTGTCTTGAATTATTACAATGGAACCTAAATATTTTAATGATTTATTTGCTTTATACCTATGCTATTGATTTTTAGAATTTCTAAGTCATCATTGTTTCTGGAACATTTTCAGTATTTTGATAGAAGAAGAAGACTATTCAATTTTAATACTGGTTTAAGAGTATCAAATGTAAACAAATTTAACCAATAACTCACTGTCAGATATCTCTGAGGTCCTGGGGTTCCTATTAAATTGTTTTGTCTGCAACTCCTTTATAAAGCTTTGATATAATTTAATTTACACTCTATGTTATCATTGTTTGATTAATATTACTGTAATTTGGTTGAAGAGCTAACTGAGTTGTAGAGTCTACCTGGCTTCAAAATATACCTCCAGACTATTCTAGAAGTGGATTATTTTTACCTTATGGGCAAGCTGATCCAAAATCATTTCTGGGTATTCTGGGATTAACAAATCGGGGATTATTGTTAGGAAAATTATGCACTACCATAATTTAAAAATAAAGCACCAAAAATGAACAAATTACTGTTGTAGAATGTCATTAGCAACCTGAGGTTCTTGGTGTGAAAAAAATACAAAAAAAAAAAAAAAGGAAAACAAATTAGAATTTAACATAAAAAAACTTAAATATTGTGATATAAACAATATATGGATCCTGCAATTATAGCTATGAATCCTGTGAAAATCAGAATTACCATTGTAACAAAATATTCACAATACACATTTGCGTCTCCAAATCCACCGGGATGCAGTCTATTGGTGTAACATCTATTCCAAACCATCTAAAAAATCTTCAATAAATTGCATTATGTAAACTAAATATAGCTAACCTATCCAAATCATAATTTAACCTACCAAAATGTATAAAAAAGTAAGGAAAATATAACTGGGAAAACATTTTTTTCTTCAAATTTAAAATAAAATATAACTTGTCATAACTTAAAATATTTACCTCAACACATTTCTTGAAGATAAGAAAACCAATCAGGAATGGTAATTTATCTTCATATGGATACCTATAGTCCTGCTTCTATATCGGTACGGTACCACAAATGTAGTCGATCTTGTTAGTTGGTAGCATTCAATATAGTTTACAATCTGTGGTTGTAGAGTTTGTAACTGTGGTTCATCCTAACCTGAATAGTGCATCATTTCCCTAACAATAGCCGACATTTTTCCAACATATGAACATTTGCAGATCTCATGAAACCACATTCCACAAGGCTATATAGTAACCAGTATATTTAGCATCACTTGACAATTTCTGTGAAATTATACCTTCTTTAAGATGACTGTGACCAACTGTGTTGGTTTATTTATATTGATTTTGAATGGATTATTTTATTATGGATGTGCTAATATGCACACTTGTTGGATGTAACACTGATATAATTAATGTAGTGAGTAAATGTTTGCTAATTAGATAGCAAAAATAAAAATAATATAATGTTACAATAAATGTAAAAACCCGCTAAATGTTAATGTTAATAAAAAATTCCATTGTTATAGTGGTAATTACTAAGAGTATTTATTTTCTAAGTGAAAAAATAGAAGTTAGCAATAATAGTATTTTGTTAGCTGTCTTTTTATTAATTTTTCTAACTACTCTTGATATTTAAGGTGTAATAATGTAATAGTGACTGGTATACAAATCAGTTTTGTAGATCTTGTTTTCCAAACATTTTGATGTGTCCACAAATGTGGTAATGTGGATTTAACATATGCACAATATAGGATAAAAAAGAGTTTGAACAAGACTTTTGATTTATTTCATAACATATCTTTGGCTATTCTTAGACAAACACAAAAAAAAAAGATTGTTTAATTAGATCCAATATAATATTTAATTTTAGGAAGTTATATTTTGAGGTTATTTGAATTATATTATTTTTGGTCTGGACATCTTACCTCAATATTAATGTAAAAAAAATAAATTATATTTGAAGAGAAAAATTCTCGCCTTAAGATCCAATATAATTTTAATTAAAACACACCAAGGAGAAAAAAAAAGTAACACCTATTCTTATATTCTCTTATGGATCCTAGTAAAATTAAAAAAAAATAGATAAAGTAATTTGGGTTATATAATTCCAAATTCAAAACAGCTTTTTCTGTATCTCACGTACTACTTTTTTTAAAAACATTTTAGGCATACATAGAATATGAGCCAGTTAAAATAAATAAATGCTCGTGTAGACATATGCTGAGATCTGCGAAAAACAGTTTAGTTAACTGCGTGATAATCCAAATTCAGAAAAGTCTATCATGCAGGAACTGTGTAAACAATCAAATTGAATTTATGGTCTGATTTTTAAATTTTGGATTTCAGTAAATCCCCATTTCCAAATTTCCAATGTTGCTGATTTTCCCATTTTCAATGGGATAGACTGAGTTTTGTTACAAAAAAGAAAACTAAAATTGCAGTTACTAGTATTTTTTATTTTATTTTATATGTCTTATTTTACTGGTTATTGAACTCGATCTTACTGTATTATGAAAATACAATAGAAAGTAACATTATGAAGTTCTACTTAATAAGTTTGGTCTGTCTTCATCTTACCTCATATAAGTTGTTTCTTATAAGGCATATGTTTCAAAGCATCTTTGCTTCATCTATGAAGCTCTGAAACATATGTCTTACAAGAAACAATTTATATGAGATAAGATGAAGACAGACCAAACTTATTTATCAATCTTACTTTTCTTAATTGATTGCTGTATGCTAAGTTCAGTACCCAAAAAAATTGCAGTTGTTAGAGCATTGACAGACATATATAATTATTTTTGTCATTTTTGGTGCCTAGTAAGTAGGATTTTGTAAATGTTTTCAAAAAATATTTTCATGGGTACAAACTTAATCATTCAGAATTAGCTAAAAATTAAATAATTGCTTGAGGGAGATAACCATTAAAATTTTTTGATGTATTATATTAGTAATTAATATTCAATGTCAAAGTTTTAATTTATATTTTATTTGTATTGACAGTAAACACCTAATGTAATTTTGTAGTTAGAAGAATTCTAAACTATGTACTGAAAACTGTCTAAATTGTCATCTATTTGTTAGAATTGGTAGTACAGTAGAACCTCAGTTATCTGAGGTAATGTGGACTGAGGGTACCTCAGATAATTGAAAATTTGGATAACATGGACTCTGTCAAAAATCGAGAGGGAAACGTATGGTAAACTGGTGAAATGATTGAAAATGTGGTCAAAGATGTGAAAAAAAGGCATCTACTGTATTATGAAATAAAAAAAATGACACAGTAGATGTAGTGCACGTTCCACTTAAAAAAGTTATTTCTTCAAAAAGGCCATAAGTCTTTTCCCTTTAACGGAACTCATCCGCTTCTTTCCTGCTGTTTCATGAAATCGTCATGGCAATAGAAGGTCTGTTGAAGTTGTCTCTGACTGTTGCTCTAGGTACTGGATGGCCTTTCTGCAGAACTTTTTCCAAATGCTTCTACAGCGTAAAATGGGGAAAAGACATTTTTTGAACTACCTTGGTTAACCCAGAACTCAGTTAGTCGGGGCTCGGATAACTGAAGCTCTATTGTACTATACCCTTATTTCTCTATTTTTTTATTGCTCATCATGTTCATTGTGCTAGCTCAGATGATAACATGTCTGTCTCTTATAAGTTTCAGATTTGATTCCCAGCGGGATTGGAAATTGTATTTGTAAAATATTCAATCTCAGGGTTTAGGAAGGTTGGTGGTGTACACTTTTTAATCTCTAGATTGTGCAACAGATGCATGGGTTAAATTACAAATCCTTGTGTTATAACTGGAGTCCAGATTCTTATGTAATTATATATTTTTATATTCACATGTTCATTCGTAATAACCGAAAATCTTGATGAATCACATAAATCCCTATCTTATACTCAAGTTTTATGTTACATATTTTTACATATTTCACCCAATGCTACATATTTCATATAATACTACATATTTTTACATTATTCTTCAAATGCAAGTTCAAAAAAATTTTATGGCAATGCCATGAAACAGCTAAAATTTCGGCATGATTTTCTTCTAAATTCTGTTAGGAGGCATAGGTGATTGACAGGCCATAGCCATATCAGTACATCACTATAGTTTGTCCTATCAATAATGTTGCAAATATTTTAATATAATATACCGACAAAATATGAGTTTTATACTTTTAAAAATAATTTATTATAATTTTGGTCTCCCATTAAATTTTTCGCAGTAATTACCGAATTTGAATATTTTTTTTTAAACTCGCTAATAGCTAAATTATTAAATATTTAATTTAGTAAGAGTACTCACCGTTTTTGTGTCTAGCTGTTCTTCTCAATTGCACAATATACAATATTTATTGTTATATTCATATAGTCACACATATATCACTATGGGCCCTACTTAAAAATCACTGTACCTAAATTAAAATTTAAACTCTTTAAATTAACACTAGATTTTAATTTGCACTCCTCTCTCACTGTGATATAAATTTATAAGACCTCTTACAATTAGCCCTAACATATTTACTGTATGATGTTCAGTGCGTGGCGCACTTTCAATATTATTTTGTAATATTCTTCCCATAACATCACTCAAATAGTGATACTGCGATGTTTTTCGAATTGCTTAAGAGTCATTGCTTGTCTTACAATATACACAAATATAAAAAATAGTCTCTAATTAATGTAAATTTACTATAACTCAAAATAGATATAAGATGGTATCCGTGAATATATTCAATAGTCTTGAAGACGGTATAGAGTATTTTCTTCTTTCAAAATTTAAAAATAAATAAATCAGTATTGACTTTAAATCCTCTTTATACTGTCCATGAATATATCAGCATTGATTGGTTGAAAACACCACATTAATTACGTACTAATTGAAGTCATACTTTGTACTATGTTTCTGACAATAAAAATATCTATCAAAAGTATTAAAATTCCAACTTAAGCTTTAATTTCATTTAGATATGTTTCCACCCATTTTAGTTTTATTTATTTGTTTCCTCTCAATTTTGGCGGCATATTATTTTCTTCTGAAATCAGGACATTGAAATTACTATCTATAGGCCTGAATAGTGGGAAAAAAATCTTTTGTTTGTTCCAGCCTCCAAACTATGTACAACATAAGTAAACGATAAAAAGTTTTTTTTTTTATTCTGAGGACCAATTTTATTAAAAGAGAAATAGTATTCTTTTCTTGGTTATCTGTAGGCTCGGCAGGTGACCCTTAGAAATCTTGTTCACAATCACACGCTTGCTCTATATAACAGTCTTGTGCTAAGCTACCCCTCTACTTAGCGTTCCAACCATCACTTTAATAATCAATTTCTTCATCAATCGCGACCACAATATCTTCACTGCACAGTGGATTGAAACTAGAAATAGTTTTCCTAAGACCTGAATTTTTGCTTTCGTTAACAATGGTTACAGATGAACCGATAGAGGTTTTCAAAAAAGGGTTCAGTACACAAAGAAAATACCGTTAAGAAATCTACGAAAATGTACAAAGCAAGCCTTGTTGCCACTTTTAATGCATTCCACAGATACCAAACTATGACAAAAATAATAAAATTTTCCAAGAAAATGAATACAAAGTAGAAATACAGCCCTATTACAGTCTACTACGCTTTGGTACGTTATGCGGGGCAGCGACAAAGCACATTCAGTACATTTTACTACGCTATACGGGGCAAAGGGTTAAGGGAGGAAAGGAGATTTTGAGTATTTGAGAATAAAGTTTATTTATTTATTTAATGCAGGGCACTTGAAAATACAGATCATTCACCCAAATGACAGACCTTATTAACATATTTACAATAATTATACACAATAGAAACAATAACATAATCACACTATAGAAATATACATAGAATAATCTTGAGTAGATTAGGAGGTTTGCAGTGAGATCATTTTTCCTCTTGGCTCTCAGTAGCATTGATGGAGTGTAGAAGTTGTTAGTGCAGAACAGTGGAGTAGGTGGGCAGAATCCATATTGGCACCAGTCCTATACAGCATACAGAGAGGATTGTTCAATATTCCCAGACGATGAAGGTGGGTAGCGAGACAGTCATGTCCTGTTGCAATCCGAAAATTTTGCGACAGCTTCTTTTCGTGGCCAATCTGGTACTTCAGAAACAATTTTATTTCTCCATTGGCATTCTTTGGTCCTTTCTAACAATGCCAGATGGTATTCAGATTTGATCTTGGTGTGGATAGCAGTGGCAGATCTATGGTAAGGAATTTCTTTCATGGGTGCTTGTAGAATTTGAATGCCTCATTTTGCAAGAAGATCTGCAGCTTCATTTCCTGCGATCCCACAGTGTGATGGTATC
Source organism: Diploptera punctata (assembly GCA_030220185.1). Lineage (NCBI taxonomy): Eukaryota > Metazoa > Arthropoda > Insecta > Blattodea > Blaberidae > Diploptera > Diploptera punctata. The sequence continues at coordinate 1,231,176 of JASPKZ010003087.1, read as the reverse complement.
CATTGTAGTGCAACTCGCTTTTGGAAACAAATAAGGCTGTTGATGAATTTCCTGCACTCTGAATTTCCTGCACTCTACAACTTTTTTTGCTATAAGCCGCTGTTAGATAGTTTGAAATTGCACTAATTGCTGCTTGTGAATCTGATAGGATAACAACATTAGAGACGGATTCTAGTCTACATGTGAGGTGGAAAAGTGCTGTTCGAATGGCTTCTATCTCTCCATCAAAAGGGACACAATCTTTGCCAAGTAAAATATATGTTGCGAACAGATCACTGTAGATTCCAGATCCTGTATTTCCATTTGAACTGATTTTGGATCCATCAGTATAGACATGTAACCAACTCTCTGCTGGGTATCGGGTTGAGATGGTTTCTAGCGCAATGGAGCGTAAGATTTGAGAATAAAGTTCATAGGAAGATTTTTGGACCAAAGAGAGTTGAACAGACAAGGTGAATGGAGAAGACTACATAGCAGTGGTCTTTATAGAAAACCAGATATAATAAGAACAGTTAAGTCTCATAGACTGCGATGAGCAGGACATGTGGCATGCATGTGGAATGAAAAAGGTGCATGGAAGCTTCTTATAGGAAAACTAGAAGGAAACTTTCCTTTGGGTAGAACAAGAATGAGGTGGGAGAATAACATTGACCTTGATTTGAGAGTAGTAGATTATACAGGGGATGATTGGAAAACATTAGCACATGATAGGGGTGTATGGAGAGCTTATGTCTGTGTGCGCATGAGCCTATGAGTTGGATTTTAAGTTAGTTATGAACATTATACATAATCAACTTACAGCACAGTGTAAATCCCATCATAATGTCTTCTTAATTTAGAAGCAACCCAAATGTATTGTGAATTAAGTTTTACTATTACTGGTACACTGGGATTAAAGAGGGAGATTTTTGCTTGGCTAAAGAGTTTCTTGAGTAGGTCAATGGTAGAGCACATAAAGAGGGTGGTCTTGAGTTCAAATCTCGGTTTAGGCAGAACATTTTCTTTTTAACTGTGTTGAAAAGTACATTTTTAAATAAATAAATATATATATATATATATCTCGTTATGTTAAAAGTTTGTTTATGAAGGTAAGCTTTTTTCTTTCCTTTTTTATTTATTTATTATCTTATCTTTGCTTCAAGTGAATATAAGGATGCCCTTGAAAAATAACATAAGTGCATAATAAAAACACTCATCAAAACTTTAAATTCAACATTAAATTTAATGTAGTCAGCTAAATTTATAGCTTAGAAACATTTATAAGTTAAAGTAACATAAAATATTCCATTATTTTCTGTAGTTAAAATATAAGTTTATCTTTTTTTATGATGCCTGAGAGGTTAGTTTAAAATGAAAATTGGATATTCCAAATTTCTCCTTACCTATTTTTAATATTCACCCTTGCTTTTGAGTGTTGGAAAACAGTTGCAAAAGATTAAAGTATAAAGTTTAAGATTGAGGGAACAACTGTCATAAAAGTCTAGAAACAATAATAATAGATAGATCGTCGGTTGATTAATGTCTTTGACATCGTCCGATTCCTAATAGCCAATTTTGTCGATCCATCCAATCTCCTGGTTGTAGATGTTTCTCCTTCATGTATTCCCTGACTCCAGGAGGTTTTAGGTCTTCCTCTGCCTCGTCTTCCCTCAGGTTTCCATTCCAAAACAGATTTTGGTAGTCGATCCTCTTCCATTCGCTGGACATGTCCGTACCATCTTAATTGCTGAGTTTTAATATAATCTAAAATAGGTCTTCAATCTTCATTTTTTCCCTAATTTTTTTCTTTTCTTGAAATTCTTGCTGCTCTTTGTATAAAATCCATTTCCGTTGCCAAAATATACTTATTTGTTTTTGTTGTTAATGGCCAAAGTTCTGCTCCCTAAGTAATGATGTTTTTAACAATTGTATGATATATATTCATTTTATTTTTATTACTTATATTTTTATCCCACAATATTCCATTGAGGCAAGGAATTGCAAATTTTCCTTTATTATTTCTATTTCTTATTTCCTCTTCATAACTCCCATTTTTATTTATTCTAATTCCTGAATATGTGATCTCACTACAAGATTTTATTGTTTCTCCAGTCTCCAAAATTAAATTTTGTTCTGGTTCACCAATTGATAAATATTTTGTTTTTTCCATATTCAAATTTAATCCCCATTTTTCATATTCTTCTATTAATTTTCTAGTCATATATTCTAAATCTTCTTAATCTTGTGCAATTAACAATTGATCATCTGCAAAATGTAAGTTGTATAAAGTTTTGTTGTTTGAAATAGGAATTCCCATGCTTGAACATTTTCTCCTCCAATTCTTTAATATTTCATGTACATATATTTTAAACAGAGTCGGTGATAAACAACCTTGACGAAGACCTTTATTTATCGTAAAACCATGTGACAATTTACTGCCAATTTTAATTTTAGATATGCAATTGTCATATAAATTTTGTATAGCTTTAATTATTATAGTCTTAATTCCCATATGTCTTAAAGCAATCCATAGTTTCTCTATAGAGACATTGTCGTATGCTTTCTCAAGATCTACAAATAGTAGGTGCAAAGGTTGTCCAAATTACATTTTCTTTTCTATTACCTGAGTAATGCAAAATAAATAATAATAATAAATCTTCTTCTTCACTTCCTGATTTAGGCATTAATTGCCTGTTCTGTCTTCACTAATAGATCTAAGACCATCTATTCTGAGGACGTCCGACATCTCTTCTTCCTCTCGGAAAATAATGTGATTTTATTTGGTAATCTACTTTCTTCCATTCTTTCTACATGTTCTTTCCACTGATCCTTGTTGTTAAATATCTTTTCTTTTATGGAGTAGATCTGCAGTTCTTCACGGATATCCTCGTTTCTTATCTGGTCCATTCTAGTGCAGCCTTTTCCTCTTCTTAAAAATTTTATCTCGGCTGCTTGGATTTTACTTTCTTGTTTGGTAGTGATAATCCAAGATTCACTCCCATACAAAAGGACAGGGACTGCCATTGTTTTATAAATTTTAATTTTGTTTATTTATGGGCTTTATTATTCAATGTTCTATTTATTGTGCCACAAATAGCTTGAAACTGATGAGTTTTATATTCAATATCTTTATCATATCCAAAGCTAATATCACATCCTAAATATTTAAAGTGGGATACTTGTTCAATAATTTCGTCTCCAATTATTTTTGCACGCAGAATGTTTCTTCCACAAAATGCCATTACTTTTGTTTTACTTACTGAAATTTTAAAATTATAATCACTACATATTCTCATATTTAGTTTATAAGCAGCCAATTGTAACAGATCTTCATCATGGTGTAGTAAGACTAAATCATTGGCAAAAATTAAGTTATTAATACTTGTGTTATTGTTTAATCTAAGGCCTTCTTTGTCTGTTATAGTTTTCCATTGTTTTATAATGTCATCAATATATATCCATCCATCAATCCATAGTAATTCTGCCCGAAGGCAGGTCCTTCACTGCAATCATAGCATTTTCATGCTATGCTTGCAGCTTTACTAGGGAATTGTGTAGGTGTGGTAGCTTCCCGTTGCTTTCCACCAATATATATATATATATTTTAAAAAGAGTGGGCGATAGTCTACACCCTCATAATAATAAATATGGACTGAAATTAGTAAAAGAATAGAAAGAATGTTTAAAAGTTCCTGATACTTCACCAGATTTCTGCTTTAAATTTGCAAACCTCTCCGCCATTCATATGGTGAGAAGGCATGTGGCACTGTTGATAGCAATTTGTCTGTCAGTTGGAGATGTTAAGTTTGGCAGTTCCCTTGGTGCTAGAAGTAGGCTATGTGTCAGCACTGTTTCATCTTCTCCATTTTCTTCATAATCATTCCTCCTACAAAACACTTTACACTACACAAACACATTAACGTACACTCATCCTACACTCCCCTCTGTACACAGTACTAAAATCATCATGTACGTAAAGTGGTCTGCTGTAGTGATGTGTAAATTGAATATAGACATCATTAACATCATCTATCCACCCAGTGTGGAAACCAAAGCATGTAAAGTGCAGTAGATGGCATTAGAAAACATACACAAGTATTGACTTAAGCATTCATAACCGGAGTTCGTATTATGACCTTGTAGAAGATTTCTGGGCTGTTGGCCAGGGTCCTGAGGTTTGAAGTTCCCCGATGTTTTGGCAGAGACTGCATTTGATATCCTCAAGATTGGCTTGAGACTGGCAATTTCACAGACTGCCTGCCTTGTTTATACTGTTAATCGCAGTGTGTTCTCTGTGTGGTCTGTTCTGATAGGTAGCGGTAGGGGCTTCCACTGCACCAATGAGTGGTTTCCATCTAGTGTTTTTTTAGAGCTGGTATCCATACTTTGTTAACTTTTAATGACTCTTCTATTCTATTGAAACTATTTTCATGTTTGAATATCTTGATGGCTTCTCATTGTAGACGTGTAAAACAGAATATGCAGTTAGATAATATGTCTGTGTTATTGTATTGTAATATATGGCCTTCAAGTATAGGTCGCGCAAGGGATTTTGAAGAATGTCATTGACCGTAAATCCAATCGGAGAGCCTATCCAGACTGCTCAGCTGTGAATTCTCTGCCTGCCACGCGTACAAACAAAACAGTTCATCTTACAAAACATGTACAGTCCATAGAGAATTAGAGTGAGACGCGGATGTGTTGATTTTATATTTTAAACCGTAGACTATAATTAAAATATTTTGTACACTTGCTGCCTGAAGTCTTAAAATTATAGTGCAATGTGAATATCGGGTCTTCTCAACGTGGAGCCGCTACTTATTATAGCCACCCAAATGTCTCATGATGCTGGGTGGGCACCGGTCCCATACTGGCAGAAATTCCTTGAGAACATTTCTTCCCCCATGGAGACTCGAGCCAGCGCAAGTCCCATTGCTCTGCGTCAAGACATCTTGTCTTAATCACATGGCTAAGGCGCGGGGAAGACTATAGATGGTTTAAATTAAAGTGACATTTAGTGGTTATTTAAAACATTAACAGAGAGATATAAACCAAATATAGAGTGTGTGTGTGTGTATTATATATATATATATATATATATATATATATATATATATATATATAGTGAATATACTTCCTCCGCGTATAAGGATGTCCTAACTCACGGGCACTATCGAACCCGTAGGTTCATGGCCGCGCGGACATAAGCTCTCCATACATCCCTATCCTGAGCTAATGTTTTTCAATCATTCCCTGTAAAATCTACGTCCCTCAATTCATAGTTAATGTTATTCTCCCGCCTCATTCTTGGTCTACCAACTGGGCGTTTTCCCTCTGGTTTTCGGACAAGAAGCTTCCATGCACGTATTTTCATTCCCCATTCGTGCCACATGTCCTGCCCATCGCAGTCTACGATAAAGATTACCTATATTAATTAATTTTTGTAGCGAGATTTTAAAAATATTTAGCAGTGACTGTATTTGATATTCGCTAGTGAGCAGCTAGCGAGGGGGGAGTTAGCAATGACGTGTGGTCATACTTCCTATTGGCTGAGACCTACAACTGGTTAGTACAGGACTCGCATCTAAGCTCTCATTACAAATTTCATTCCTCAGGAATCATTGCTACACCTATAAAGAATGTTCTGCTATTGCTGACTTTTTCATATCTTTCATGTTCTTTGAGTCTGGTCACAATGCTTCGTTTGGTGATGCCTTTGTACACTTGGCTGTAACTGCATAAGATCCTCGAGGATGCCTGGTGAAACATCAGGAAACTTCAAACCTCAGGACCACAGCAACAGCACAGAAATCTTCTACAAGGTCATAATACACACACATGTTTAAAATCAAGTTATTTTGAGTCTGGAAATATCTTACCTCAATTTAATGTTGATTTGTTCTTGAACATGTTTTGATATCCATCCATCCATAGTAATTTTGTCTGAGGGCAGGTCTTTCACTGCAATCATAGCATTTTCATGCTATGCTTTGCAGCTTTACTAGGGAATTGTAGGTGTGGTAGCTTCCCGTTGCTTTCCACACAGGTGAAGGATGATGATAATGATAAGGATGATGATAATGATGGCCATATGATTTTGGGGACCGTTTGGGCCTTAAAGTTTTCCTGACATTTGTCTTAGAGGTGAGGAAAAACCCCGATAAAAACCTTACCCAGAAAAACTGTCCTGACCGGGGATCAAACCCGGGCCTGCTGTGTGACAAGGCAGCATGCTACCTTGAGACCACTGCGGTGGATATGTTTTGATATAATCTTCTATATCATCTTCAGTTTGCCCAGACTCATGTTTAAAAGTTTATACAAAACAATTAATTTGGAATATAGATTTACCTCCTACAGTGACCAGCATTTCAAATACTTTGTCAGCTTGCACTGGGATGCTCGAGAGAAAATTACTTAAGCATCAATTCTGCCATTGGAAAATAAATAAATATTTCAGTTTTAACATTATGCATCTGAGATTTGGACATATACAAATAACGAATTGAGCAAAATCCAAACTACAGAAATGAAATTCCTTTAAGGAATAATATGTAAAATGAGAAGAGACAGGATACAAAATGATTAAATTAGAAAACTGAAAGTAGAGAATTTAACAACAGAGATAGAGAAAAATAGATTAAAATGGTTTGGACATCAAAAAATGAAAATGGGAAGATATCACAGAGAAAGTTTTTTTTTTAATTATAAATTTAACATTTCTCACTGAAGGACAAATTATATTTGAAGAAAAAAATAATGCCTATACTGGTTTGACCCCAGGACCTTTAGCTTTGTATGTTAATGCTCTGCCACTGAGCTATCCAAGGCCTCCAATCTAAACACACATTTTTCTCTTATACATTTCAATTCTCAAAAGCGCCATAGGCTTGGTAAACGTTGCTTGACAACTGAATGGTGGTTTATTATTTAGAAGACTTTTAATGGGAATTTTAACATTACTTTATAAAGCCAGTAGATTCAGAAGAATAAGAAGCTACCATTTGTGTGTGAAGCAACGGTTTGCAAGCCTTTGGCGCCCTACTGTACAAGGGAAAAAAAATTAGCATTTAGATTGGAGGTCTTGGATAGCTCAGTGACAGAGCATTAGGGTATAAAACTAAATGTCCTGGGCTCAAATCCCAATCTAGTGTATGTTTTTTCTCTTCAAATATCACAGAGAATGTCAAACCTCAAGTTACAAGGAAAACTACCATGAGGAAGATCATGGAAAAGATGGATTAACCAAGCAAAGAAAACTTGCAAGGAAGGTGACATAATTGGGAGGAAGAAAAGTATGGGAGGATAGAGATGAATGAAGGCAACACATACAATATATAGTTTGAAGTGCAAATATCCCATGTAATTTTCTCCATGAAATTTAAAAGTGAATGCTACCACTTAATTTTTCATAGCTTATAAAAGGTCTAATTTTGCACTGTTTAAAAAAAGTCTATATTTTGCTTGGGTTACTACAGCACTGCATACAGTTTAATACAAGCAAGATGGAGGAGATGAACACTGATTTAGTTTGTCTCTTCATCAAAGTAATGATTTCATTTATATGAAGTCTGTTAATAAGTGCTCCACCCTCCTATTCAACCCTACATCAGCTAGATTACTCACTTCTCAGGTGCGTTGTTTCAATGGGAGTGCAACTATACATGGGTAGTGAGCACTTATTAACACCCTTCATTTACATAATTGAATACACTTTACGTTTGTGGTTGATAGATCTTATATTTTCGAAGCTGTGGCTGAATTTGGTGTCCCAAAAAAAAAGTATAAATCTCACAAAAACTGACACTTTCTGATACAATTAACCTTTAGAAGACTTGTGGGACATATTTGTCCGTAAAATGTAAAGCCTTAAAGGATTTAGTGGACATATTTGTCCATTGATAACATTATTTCTTTGTAAAAGTATAAAAATTCAGAAAGCAAGGAAGTTATTTGTGGCTATTACGCGGGGTGTCAGTTAAGCCCCGCCGTAATGATAGCGTAAAGATCTCTATCGTTTAAGTGGTCTTTGGCCCGAGCGGTTGGCCTTGGTTTTGGAGGATGAATTCCACATTTAAACATGTTAAAAACATAGTAAACAATAAAATAACATTATTTATTAAAATAAATTCAAATATAGAGAAATATTAAAACCAAACATATAAAACACTTATTAAAATCAGCTAAAATCGCCATATTGTCAAGCGTCAAAAATACTAAAGGTGTTAAATTTCAGAGAGAGAAAATAATCATTTAAAAGATTCAACTTTGTTCATTATTCTAAGTTCTTTTGACCATTTGGTCCTTTAATTAATTCTATGTCTGAAAAATGACCATTAAAGAAATGATAATAGATAACGGTTCATATTTACCCATGTAGAGCTTGTCGAGCTGCACCCCTCTGCAGGGGGACCACGTTCGGTCCCCGCCGCCGTTCTGCCTTCGTTAAAAAAATCGCGAATATTTATATGATAAATTTTAAGTTTCTAATTGGGGAAATTTGGGTGGAAAGTTCATGATCTAGTTCGAAACCTTCATCTATGTCAAAATGGAAAGCTTTGTTCTACTTTCACTTCGCGCAACTCACATTACTCTTATCTAATGTGGTCATCTTTCTGACTAAATAATTCTGGAATCTTGTGACATGGTTTTGATCCAGGATATAGAAACATGCCTTTTTACTAGCGTTTTTTATATTATATGAGTATGAACTAATATGTTTTTCAGTGCGGTTAATTATTCCTCATTTTCTGATATAATACACATGTATATGTGTCTATCCTTTATCGGCTTTTTATAGTATTTTATTATTATGACGGTTAGGCCCTAGTGTAGGCATAACATTTCCCCCCTAAATAAGACTGTAGGGTTGAAAAACCGAAAGTCTTTTTTCCTTACAGGATATCTCTCACCTCCCGGGGTTTGTCCTGACATTTATCTTATTAACTTAACTTTAAGTGGGAGTGGAACTGACGTTATCAATTGGCGATTTCATCTGTAACCTGGAAGTATTTTGTTCTCATTCTAAGAGGTTAGATCGTCTTTTACTTGCTATTTGCCCCGGATACCTTTAATTATGTCGTAATATCGGTAAGATCTGTTTACTTAGTGAGAACACTATACTTCTTCAAAAAAAATTACAATATAGCATGCGTTTCTGGCTTGAAACAAAAAAAAAATGTCGACTGTGCCTCATACACTATAAAAATATTTTCACTAAAAATGGTTTCTGGTCTCCGTCCACCTTCCTCGTTTAAACCTTCTTGTGGTTTCTTTTGAAACGATGCACTATCACTTTAATTCAGATCCGACGCACTTAACAACATTTCGTTTCTTTTTTGTTTTTCACTTCTAAGGTTCTATTTCGTGAACCTGAACACTGTTAAAAAAAAATTATCAGAACTGCTGTGTCTGCTGTGGCTAGCTTGGAGGTCAGGGTTCGTGTCTGCTTGCCTCGATGGAGGGTGCGATGTTCTAATGATCGAGTTCGTGGATCATTTTCAGCTGCCGTTGGTCCAGGTAGGCCTTTGATTTGGTTATGCCTAGTTTCTTTAAACAAAACCCAGTTAGGTCCAAGGAGAGCTTGTGAAGGGTTTGATAGGAATTAATCTTGACGTGGAGTTTGTTTTCTTGATTCATCTATAGGAGCAATTTGGAATGAAGGATGTTAGGCCAAGGTTGACGTTGGAGATAGTTATTATTTTTTATAATTGCCTGGGTTTGTTCTTTACTGCTTGTGAGGTGTTTGCCTTAGCTGGTTGCGAGTCTGGACATTCACCCATCTTATGTTCCGTCACGAGATGTGTAGTTGATCCTGGTAGCTCTATGCTGTGGCTCTCGTCCTCAGGTGTACAGGATGTAGTTGGTCCTGGCAGCTCTATGCTGCGGCTCTTGTCCTCAGGTGTACAGGGTGCGCCGTGAGTCTGGGCCTCTTAATCTTGCTCCCATCACGAAGGGTGCGTGGCGGGTGGCCGCAGGTCCAGGCGGGAAGCTGGTAGTTCTTAATTTTCTGAAATCTTAGGGCATTTGTTAGAACCTGGGAGGATACTTTAAACATCGATTACTGGGTTGGCGGGTATCCCGCTCTACATGGATCCGCATCACTTATTATCACTCCTTGTCATAGAATGGTCATTTTCGGTTTGATTTAACCTCATCGCTTAGATGCTTCATTGTTCAGCCATCTTATCTCCGATACTATATTCCGAACCCTGCTTACTAGACGTCCTGGCTTTAGGTCTTATTATTGTCTATATTTCAACATATCGTATCATTTAGTTTTTGTTTATTACGTGCACCCATGTTCCTATCTGTCCCTTATAGCTAGCCTCAAGTTGCAAAAAGAAATGCTCTTATGTTTCTGGTATTATTATTCTCATGAATCATTTACGCCCTTATTGCAATTCAGGTTTCACTGGATTAAAAAAAAATTCAGTATCTTACCGAATTTTACCGCTTGTTTTCAAAACTTTCCCTTGCTTGTTTAAAATTTCAATTTTGCTTTTCCCTCTATAGATTCCTGGGTTCGATCGAGTGTGCTCGCCTACACATAAATCGATAGGGCTTTAAGATGTAAATACTACTTAGTACGATTATGTAACCTGAATTCCGTATATCATTCCCTCGTGAGGTCCTGATTTTTTGAGAGCATTTCCTTCCTTCTATCATGTGTCATCCGGGATGCGTCTTTGCATCTTAAATTCTCTCGTTTCTAACCCATCTGTCGATTTCCCGTGCTACAGCCTACAGTAGTTAACTTTACAAAAAAAATCTAAATGGTGTTGTTTCCTTAAGTCCTTCCTAATTCTTTCGGCAATATCTCATCTGTTCTCTTGAATTTCTTTATTTAACTTTTTAAATTACTCCTGATTATGCGTGGATTTTATTCCGTGTCTTGGGTCCCCATCTTACCTATGCGTTTAACCTCTCCCTTTGTCATCTCCTACTTCTTTATTTTCCTCTGAATTTCCATATACGTTTTTGGGTTAGTTCCTGGTCTCATACGTGTAGACGTATTCCCTATCTTACCTTCCCTATGTGTTTAACCTCTAATTTCGTGTACAACCCTATGTGTTTAACCTCTAACTTCATGTACAACCCTATGTGTTTAACCTCTAACTTCATGTACAACCCTATGTGTTTAACCTCTAATTTCATGTACAACCCTATGTGTTTAACCTCTAATTTCATGTATTCCTTATGTGTTTAACCTCTAATTCCATGTACACCCTATGTGTTTAACCTCTAATTTCTTGTACTATCTTTATGTTTTTAACTTCTAATTTCTTGCATTACCCTTTGTGTTTACCTTCTTATTTTCTGAGATCTCCCTACCTAATGTGTTTAACCTCTTATTTTATGAGATCTCCCTACCTATTGTGTTTAACCTCTTATTTTCTGAAATCTCCCTACCTAATGTGTTTAACCTCTTATTTTCTGAGATCTCCCTACCTAATGTGCTTAACCTCTCTTGGTATGTAATATCCCTACTTAGGTCAATCTGTCTCTCTTGGCTCTACTCGTCGATCGCACAATCGTATGTATGTGTTTCCTTTAGTATTCTTCTCTAGTGTCCCAACGTTTCTGATGTCCCTGGCTAGTATTCTTTGTCCCTTCGTTATGACCATATACTATGTGTGCGTACGGCTTTCTCATCGCGGTGTTCCTGGCATCATTATCGACTCTGGATAGACCCCTGGCTATCTCTTTTCGTGTATTCCTGTCTTTTTGAAAATAAAGCCGGGTGAGCCAGCGAAGCGCCCGAGCTGCGAGCCTCGAAGGCATGGGATATACAACGGTTCCCTTCATGCCAACGGTGGCTCGGGCCCTTCCTGTCACACCCTATAATTCTGTCGGTCCAGAATGTCCCTACGTTTCTGACTTCTTAGTCCTTGGCAAGTCGGCGGACTCGTCGAGCAAATCGCCTCAATGGAGGTGGTGTTTGTTCCTTACTCCCTTCGGGGCCCAAGAAAACTCGAGCAAATCGCCTCAAGGGAGGGCACCGCCCTGCCATTCGGGGCCCAAGTTGTCCCTACCGCACTCCCGCTTTTTCCGTTTGTATCCTAGGGGTGGGTTAGCCAATTCACCGCGCAACGACCATGAAGACCAGGAATTGGCTCGACCTCCGACATCGGTGACTCGGTTATTACCTTGCACGACCATGAAGCGGAGGCCGGGATGCTCCCATCCTCGTCAACAGTGACTCGGTTCCTTCCTAACCCCATCCCTCTATGAAATCTAGATTTCGACGTTAAGCTTAGGGAGAGCCTTCTTGAGCTCATGGACGCCGCCTCATCGGAAAAGTGGATTTTATCCTAGTCTCTTTGATGGGGTTCCCCTGTTGCCCTCATCGCTCCCTAAACCCGGGTATCACTACTGTTTCTGTGGGTCTCTCTGCCCGTGATTGCTTCTGTTTCTCGTGGGTCTCTCTGCCCGTTTTGCTTAGTGTTTTCGATTGTCTTTAGTTTCTCGGATGCCTAATCTCTCCCTAAACGATGCTGTTCCATATGGTCCCTAACGTCAGTGCCAAGCCGGCAAGGTTTTATGGCCAGTGCCCCAAGATCATTTTGGAGATCTCAGTCTCTAGATCATGTCATAACGGGGGTGTCCCACCTTCCGACTTGCACCTGCCTAGCTTTCTCCCCAGCTCGTTGGCGAAGTGTTCAGGCAACTCGCCAAATTATCGAGGGCAAAAGCCTCTCCAAAAGGGCCCTTAGTCCTTCCCAACTTGTATATCTGTGTGCGATTATGTAAATGTTTTATCTCTGGGTGTGTATGTCTAACGTTACCTAGCCAAGATTGACCTAAGTTGTAGCCTATCTTATTATCCCTCGTAGGCCTAAATATGAAGAGTCTTAAGCGATCTAGTTTTATCTGTTATCGTAATATGTCATATCCCATGTGTGTGTGTGTCTACGTCTCGACTGGTCACTAGTCCTAACTGACATGGAACGAGCCTGCAGGTCAAAAAGAGTCTAGGCGCCTTTAGATACTTCAATCTTTTCCAAGCCAGTCCATTTCAGCAGGAACCATTTCCTGTAGAGTATTATTTGTTGTGTCATACTCAATAATAGTATTTGTGTAACCCCTGGGTTCCCATTTGAACTTTCACTTTCTACTAGATCGGATAAAACATCTCACTGTTTGTCAAGTATCCTAATTTCCACCAAAATAATGATAAAGCCTAAAAAAATATTTATGGGAATAAGTCTATCCTTTTTATCACTTCTGCATGCATCTTGTTTTTACCCTTACTCCGTATTTCTCACTAGCGGATCTCCTACGATTGTGCCAAGTCTCCATTCCCCTCTTCTGTTCGAGCTCTCTTATTTATTCAGGATTTCCGTTCTTTTCGTTTCCGGAACTATAATCTGTATTTCGGACCAAGCGTGTCCTCCCTTAATTGCGCTAGCTTCTATGACTTTACTCATGATTTAAACTTCACTTATGATTTAGGAACGCCTCACACTGTAGTTGAGCCCTTCACAGGATGCGCTCGTCGGCATTGTTGCAAAAAGTTCAACACCGCATGAGAGGTTAACCAAAAAATTATTTTAAGCTAGTATTTAACCTGAAGTTCGGTCGTCTTCCCTTCCACGAGTCCTGAGTTGAAAATCCTTCAGTAATGTTATTTCCTTTAGGGAGGGGTATGGTGCCTGATTTGCTTTATTGCGCTAAATCTCCATTCCCCGCTTTGATCGATTTCTCTAATTCATCCTAAGTTTTCCATGCCCCTTTTCCATACTCTGTTTTCGAAACTAGAATCTACATTCCTCATTAGTTGCGTTCCCATTTTTTGATTGCGCTAATTCTCTATTCCCCTCTTTGCTCGAGTTCTCGTTTATTTCTCCTAAGTCTCCATGCCCTTTTTCCATTCTCTCGGTTTTCAAATCTGGAATCCCTCTGATTGCTAATACATGCCACTTTTATTTCCTGTAAATGTCATGGGTCTTTAAGTGGTTACTAATTTTTATCACTTCTTATTTAAGGTACGCTTCGTGATGAAAAAGAAAAAAATAGTATTTATTGCCCTGTAAATGTAAGTTAGTATAAATTTTGTTTATATTCAGTTGCTTGGAGTTCATAACTATGTGGAGAATCTAACTTTCACATCCCCAAAATAAACACATTCCAGAGCCTTGCTGAAATTTTACAGTTACCTGACCTTCTAATAGACACTCCGTCTCTTGCACGTAGAGTGAAGATTGACTTTCCCCTAAATTTAATTAGTTATTTGTTTCCTTGGGGAAGTCAAGATGGTGGTCAGTTCACACATTTTTATTCTGAAAACTTCTATATCCTTGAACGGTCCCTAATATTAGTATTATGGTTATTGTTATTATTATTATTTGTCATCCAATCTCTTCCATATTATTATTATTATCTTTTATTATGAACGTATAATTTGTACCCGAACTTCGTGTGTCGATTATTATTTTATTGTGTTTATTATTATTATTATTATTATTATTATTATTATTATTATTATTATTATTATTATTATTATTATTATTATTATTATTATTATTATTAATTTTAAACCACTCAGTTATTAGTTCTCTCTTGTTTTTTGTCTAACTCTCGATTTTTAACTGAAAAATGTTCCTACATATTATAAGGTGCTCGCCTTTACCATAAAATATCCTAGGACAACAATTCCAGCAACGAAATCGGTATTATTTGCCTCATGCCCTGCCTTGTCATTGTCGCACGGTAGGCGGTTTAACTCTAATAGTGTTTAAAATTACTTTGATATACTTAGTATGATTATTTATTCCTACTAGCATAGTGGTTAAAGCACTGCGCTACAAGCCGAAAAGTCGGGGGTTCAAGTCCCGGTGGGTTTAGGATTTTTAACCTGATCCAAACCTTCTGGCGGCACTATGGCCCTGGGGTCGATTCAGCCTCTAATCTGAAATGAGTACCAGACGCTTGTTCTGGGGAAAGGGCGGCCGTCACGCAGGGTTGGTAACCCGGCTAACATCAAGTGCCGATTGTCTAGAAATATTGGGAGCCCTAACGTCCCATTACCTCAAGGCCTCCTGTAGGGGGAATACTTTGCTTTATTTTTCCATTGTTATTACTTTATTACGAAATGGTTCCTGTCTTCCAAATCTTTTGACCTAACTATTTTCCCTGCTAGTCTTCGGTCATCATTTTGTAATTAAATTATTTATAGTCCTCATATTAGATTTATTTTAACTGATTTATTTTCCCAATATAAATCCCTCATTTCTTTGCAAGTTATAATGTGGTTCCATGAGCCTTACGTGGGTCAAGATTAATTACCTAACTAATATTAGTGGAAAGGTCCCAGTGTGGATGCACGAGGTGCGGGAGTGGCTGTAATGGTTAATATAGCCTCCGTTAGATGGCTCTGTAGTCATCGTTGCCACTTTGCAATCAAAAACTTAGTAATAGACGTTAGCCAACTTCCCATTTTCTTAATCCTAACAAAACAAATTACCTAGTTAATAACCCATCAATTAATGTTACGTATCCTACCTCTATCCGTGGTTAAGTCAGATATCCATGATCGTGTTTTACGTGAATAAATCTAAAAAAAATGAATATTTACATAGTACAAAAGGTATTTAGTGCATTTGTGGCATAAGTGTAAGATGTGTCCGCCATCTTGTGTGCTCAAATTTATTACCCTTTTCGTAATCCTGAAAATATGATTAAAAAATTTCAATCTCGTGGCGTGTAAAAGCAACCTATGATCCCTTGGGCTTATCTCTCGTGGTGATGCTTTCAGAAATGATTTCTGTGTACATGTGATCGTGCCACGCCTTCCCGATAGACGAAATAATAAAATATGTCATTATCAACGTACAATTATTAATAGTGAATGAGATATTGCCTTAATTAACACAAAAAAATATTAAATCAATTTCATTGCTACACTCTACAAATATTCTGAAAAAAATATCATAACTATTATAAATACAACAGGGCCTAAGTGCAGATATCATAAAAAATGGCAAAACAAATGGAAGCAGAGGCGATATATACTTATGTTTTATACCGGACGGTAGAGGAAAAATAATCAACGTTGGAAACTCTAATAAAAACCATAACCGAATTTAGGGGAAAGCTTTAAGAGATAAAAAACAGGGAAAAAAATTAATGAAATATTAAACGATCTGGGAGTTGCATCACAACCCAACAGATCAGGTCTTGGGAAAAACATATTTTTCAAGCTATTAGGACAGAATTACGAAAATACCAGGAATATGGCACCTTTTGAATAACACATTAGGTAAAGAAACAAACACCTCATTAATCTACATCTGATAAAAACCTAATAATTACCCCATATTAAGAAATAATGGCTATGACCGCCACGGGCTCTCGCTGGAAGGGGAAAAATGACGGGATAAATACCCGCGATTTTGAGACCGAAAATTAGATTGAGGGCAGCTTTTGGAGAAATATTGAACGGACATGATTTCAAACCTCGGGGTGTGTGAGTATATTTGCGATTTATAATAAGTTCCAGGTTGGACAAGTTAACTTTAAATATTTGAATTATTAACTTTAAAATATGGAATAATTAACTTTAAAATATTGAATAATTAACTTTAAAATATTGAATAATTAACTTTACAATATTTGAATTATTAACTTTAAAAGATTTGAATATTAACTTTAACTTTTACTTTAAAATAAAGAAATAATTCACTTGAATTAAATTGAATAAATCAAGAATTTGATACCTTTAGGGAAAACCTTAAGTTGAACACATTAGATTTTTCTAATATAGAGAGTCGAAGGAAGGACCTCAGCTTTAAAACGTAACACTACACTCACTTCTGAGTTCTCTCATTATTAAACGTAGCTGTATAAGTAAATTCGCGTCATAAAATAAATAAGGTTTCTCAGTTTATAAGGCTATAATTACGTGTATTTTTATGTACAAATTATTTCAGTTAAGTGTTCTAATATATATATATATTTGTGTTAATAAAGTGGAGTTGTTGGGAACTGTGTGGAATTAATAACGGTACAGGCATTCCTTTCCATAAATACAAGGTGACCTTGAGGCCACCCTAACCTTGGTAACAAATACACGTCTTCCACAGGCAGACTAACATCAGTTGAATGCTATTACAATAAAACCATTGCCCTTTCAAGCTCTTCTCGCTACCGTATTATTGACCCTATAAAGGTCGTAATAATAACCTAGGAGAACAACAAAAATACCATCTGAAAAACCATCTACAACACCAAAACAATTCATAAAAACTATATGTATCCAAAAAATCAAGTTCTGAAATGAACTAAAATAAACATCTGTTGAAAAACATCAGTACCAAAATTATTAGAATATAACCTAAAAACAGCGTTATAGTTACATATCCTAAATTTACCCATTGACACTACAAAACCATTAATTATACCCAAAAATTAGATCCTGAAAAAAATAAAATAACCTAAAGCCAGTTAATAATAATGTCCCAAAGTTGAAAATTTTCTGGTTTCTCCTCTGTTTTAAAATACATAGTTTATTCATTAGTACCAATGTGACTGTTATCTTCCCGATTGAAAAAAAAATATAGATTTTTACTGTATACGAATTGAAGTTTAATTTTGGGGTCTAAGGTTCGTTTTTTTATCCGTGAATATAATAGAACATTATGTTCACGAATATACCACCGCCTGTTCACCAGTTATTACGCGGGGTCAGTTAAGCCCCGCCGTAATGATAGCGTGAAGATCACTATTGTTTAAGTGGTCGTTGGCCTTGGTTGTGGAGGGTGAATTCCACATTTAAACATGTTCAAAACACAGTAAACGAAAAAATAACATTATTTATTAAAATAAATCCAAACATAGAGAAATATTAAAACCAAACATATAAAACACTTATTAAAATTAGCTGAAATCGCCATATTGTCAAGCGTCAAAATACTAAAAGTGTTAAAATTCAGAGAGAGAATACAAACATTTAAAATATTCAACTTTGTTCATTATTCTAAGTTCTTTGGACCATTTGGTCCTTTAATTAATTCTTAGTCTGAAAAATGACCAAAAGGATGATAATAGATAACGGTTCATATTTACCCATGTAGAGCTTGTCGAGCTGCGCCCCTCTGCAGGGGGACCGCGTTCGGTCCCCGCCGCCGTTCTGCCTTCGTTAAAAAAATCGCAAATATTTATATGATAAATTTTAAGTTTCTAATCGGGGTAATTTGGGTGGAAAGTTCATGATCTAGTTCGAAACCTTCATCTATGTCAAAATGGAAAGCTTTGTTCTACTTTCACTTCTTGCACTCACATTACTCTTATCTAATGTGGTCATCTTCCTGACTAAACAATTCTGGAATCTGTGACATTGGTTTTGATCCAGGATATAGAAACATGCCTTTTTACTAGCGTTTTTTATATTATATGAGTATGAACTAATATGTTTTTCAGCGCGGTTAATTATTCCTCACTCTCTGATATAATACACATGTATATGTGTCTATCCTTTATCGGCTTTTTATAGTATTTTATTATGGCAGTTAGGCCCTAATGTTGGCATAACAGTGGCTCTAACCTATTGTTTTAGATCAAGTTTTCATAAAAAATAAAATAATAAAACATGTTGTATCTTTTCCACCCCTAATTTTGTATTTAAATTATAATGAGTTAACATGCTAAATATCTTGTTAGTATTTATTAAAAAAAATATCTGATATGCTACTTACATTATTTTGATAATCCAGGATGCCTTGGTCACTCGTTTAGAACTGTCTTTTTGTATGATAGTCCTTGAAGCACCCCGATATACACAACCCAACGTTAATCTTTTCAATCCTGTTTGCATATTATGTTACACTAATTCACTACACGTATCATAGGCGTCAGAGTCACTATCAGCGTATAATTCTTTCACAATTTCTTCTTCCGTAACTAATATACGTGAAGCCATTTTTTATATTTTAAAAAACGAACCGCAGTCTACAGTTACTAATTCAAGACGTTAGTACAAACTTGCTAAGGGTTTGACTGCCACAAAAAAAAATTGCTGATAACTCTGTCGTCAACAAGACTGGGTACCCGTGTTTATGGTTTGAAAGCAGATTTTTCAAGGCACACGTGTTCACACTATGTCATAAAATTCCCCTTGCAACAAGTACAGTCACCTTCAAATCATAAACTGAACCCGTTATAAAGTCAAACCAAAAAAATGTAGACCTCGCAAAATAAATTTTAACTTTTAATAATAAAATTCTCTATTGTATGTAAAAATAAAACATTTAATTGAATAATACTCTCCTTTATGAATTAAATAAAAGTTATTTTGTACTTGTATCTCTTATAGTTTATCGTAAAAAAAAATTTTTGTTAGTATGTGCGCTCTACCATCCATTTAATATCACGGACTGGGATTTAAATTCCGTCCAGCAGTTCATGCGGTATTTTTTAAATACCCCGGAATATAAAGGTTAATAATGTAAGAATACAAAAATTCATTGAAAATTTCTACAACTTTTTCTGGGATTAGACAAGGTAACTCACTGTCAACAATACATTTTAATATTGTCTTGGAAAAGGTAATGAGGAATGTTACTATTAATCCTGGTGATACAACCACTTCTTCAACAATTAGAAGAACACGGGAACAATTGGATAGGACATCTTCAAAGAATGACAGAGCCACCGATGTATAATCCTGTAGAACAAAGATTGGTGGGAAGACAAAGAAAGCGAGATCGGAACAGGCAATGACCAAATCCATGAAGGATGATGATGATGATGATCCTGGTGGCTCAATATTTAAACAGATCTGGACAATACTTTGCATATGATGCTGATATTGTTCTTTCATCAAGAGATTTAAACAGTTTAAATTATATTTTAATTCAAATGGAAAATCAGGCAATACTAGCAGGACAAGAAATCAATACTGAAAAAAACTAAATATTAGACAAATTAAACTCTGATGTTGGAGGAACTAACAGAATATTAAATGGAGCGACATATGAAGAAATACAGAATTTTAAGTACCTAGGATCTATGGTATCCAGGAATAATGATATATTAATTGAAATAAAAGAAAAACTAGCAGCAGGTAACTGATGTTTAAGATCTCTGAACAAAATTATACAATCTAGATATATATCTAAGAAAATTGAAGTAAGAATATATAAAACAATTATTAAACCTGTTAATATTTAATTTTAGGAAGTTATATTTTGAGGTTATTTTAATTATATTATTTTTAGTCTGGACATCTTACCTCAATATTAATGTTGATTTGTTCGTGGACATGTTTCAAAACAATTCTGTTTTATCATCAGGTTTCCCAGTCTGGGAAAGCTGACGATAAAACAGAATTGTTTTGAAACATGTCCAAGAAC
Source organism: Diploptera punctata (assembly GCA_030220185.1). Classification (NCBI taxonomy): domain Eukaryota; kingdom Metazoa; phylum Arthropoda; class Insecta; order Blattodea; family Blaberidae; genus Diploptera; species Diploptera punctata. The sequence goes on along the minus strand of JASPKZ010003087.1, from coordinate 1,210,846 downwards.
AAATCAACATTAATATTGAGGTAAGATGTCCAGACTAAAAATAATATAATTAAACCTGTTGTAGTGTATGACAGTGAATCCTGGACCATATCAGAAAGAACTGCTACAAGACTTGCCACCTGGGAGAGAAAGATCTCGAGGAAAATATGTATGGTCCAATTAAGGATAAGGGTACTTGGAGAATAAGAACTAACCAGGAAATATATGACCTATATAAAGATAACGATATAGTTATAGATATTAAAGTTAGACATTTCGAATGGTTGGGCCATATTTACATAATGAGTGAGACACGTTTTGCCCAGGATGATATCAAATGCTAAGCTGGATGGAAGGAGAAAATTGGGAGGCCTAGGTTACGATGGATAGACAACGTACCTACGGAAGATTGGCATAACAAATTGGAGAAATAAAGCCACTGACCGAAGAGAATGGATAGTTGTTATGAGGGAGGCTAAGAAAAATATAACAGACTAAATGGAGTAATTAGGAGAAATTTTGGAAAACAAATGAGGAAAGAAATCCAATTGAGATTTCAAAATGCCATAGCCAAACCTGCTCTACTATACGGAAGTGAATACTGGACACTTCGAGCAAAAGATAAATCCCACATTAATAGTTCACAAATGAGATTCCTCCGATCACTAACTGGAGTAACTTTAAGGGATAGAATGAAGAGTGATGAGATAAGGATGCAGTGGAATAGTAGGGAAATGGTTGAACATATACAAAATTATCAGATTAAATGGTTCCAACACATCCAGAGAATGTCAAATTCCCGTTTACCAAAGATGATTTACCACCTCAACCCTAAAGGCAAAAGAGACCTCGGAAGACCCTTCAACCGATGAAAAGATCAGTTTTTGTAGTCGCAGAACAGGCATCATCACCCAATACCGTATATGGAAGAAGAAGAAGAAGACTAAATCTCAGGGAGTGTTAATACAGACTGAAAGAAATTTTTTTCTAAAATGAAAGCATCACTTTAGACAACTGAATGGAATGTGTTTTTCAATTGTTTTGCAGAATCCTTGGAATATTGTTTCATAACCTGAAACAGTGGTGATCATTGTCCCTTGCATTATACCTGACTACAGCCAATAAATTGTATTGTTGAAATGTTGTAAGTAGGCTGTTGTATAATAGAGAACTTTACTAACTTATTGCTAGTATAGAACTTGCAGGTTCATGACTTTGCATTCATAAGTTCTCCATTCATCCCTATCCTGAGGTTATTCTCCCACCTCATTCTTGGCCTACTTACTGGGCATTTTCCTTCTGGCTTTTCTACAAGATATTTTCATACCTCTCTTTCAATTTGTTCCATATGTCTTGCCTATTGGTGGCTACAAGACTTAACTGTTCTTATTATATGATATAATGTAGCTGACTGTTTTGTAGTTTTTTTCCATTTATCTGTCTGTTTCTTTTTGGTCCAAAAAATATTCCTAAGCACTTTATCTTAAAATATTCATAAATTTTTCTCGTCTCTTAAAGTAAGAGCTATATTTTACATCCATGTAATATAACTGGAAGAATGGCCATTTGAGATATTTTTAGTTGAAGAATTTTTAGAGATGGGATATTAAGAGTCCTTGTAATGTAGAATAGCATGCATTTCTATATTTGAGCCTATGTTTAATTTCTGTTTGCACTTAATTTCTATTTATAATTACTATTTTTAGATATTTGAATTCTATTACTTCAAAGTTTTCTTAATTTTTGTTAAGTGCCTATTTCCATTTATTTATAATAATATATTTATAACTATGGTAAAAAATATTTAGTTTTAATTATATTCATTCCCAGCCCACAGTTTCTTATGGAGTACATTATCTATTTATTTTAATTAAAAAATTGTATTAAAATCAATTCTGTGTTTTTATTGGGGGACACGCTTAGTTATATTTGAATTCACGTTATATCAGACTCTTCAAATCGGGCTTATACTGTCATTGAGATATACTACTCGTATATGATTACTTCTTTCCTTTCTATTTTTATTTTAAAATAATTTAATGTTTTAAGACAAGAGAGTTTTAATGCTATTATAAAACCATAATTTTACATTCAAAACTCATTCATGCCTTTCTGCATGTATTTTACACTATACATCTCTTATAGAATTAAAAACATTTCTTTGATCATACATAAATTATTTGTGTGTTCACAGACATCTGTAACTAGTAAGGATAGTATTATGGAACTCATCACTGCAGATCACTTCACTTTCTATGAGTAAATATCATAGAAAAAGGATGAGGATACAGAGATTCAAGAGATGATAAAAAATTACACACATGCTGAGAAGTGCCATTTGTTAATTGATAAAATTACAGCTGTTTGTAAGAAAGTGCTCAAGTCTAGTTATGTTTAATTTATAGTCACGTTTAGCAGACTCTTCACATTCTAATATAAATACTGTATGCATTAATCATCTCAAACTATTTATATAAGAAAATGTTGTAAGAGATTTATTGCTGAATTTGAGGAGGGAAAAAAAAGTAAGCAAAAAGCTCTGATAGTTTTTGTTTTCTTTAACATGATAAAACTGTCAAATGCTTTTTTTTAGATTTCTATAGAATATAATTTATGTTATTTTGGTATTCATTTTCCTATCAGTTGCATGTTTGCAATCAGAGAAGGGAAATTTATCCTTTATAACAATTTTGTAAACCTGTGAGATATTTTCCAATTTATGGAGTATTGGTTTACATTGTATTCTTGTGTATTGCTTCAATAATAGTAGGATGAAATATAGAATAATCAAAAACTGATGTTGGCATTTTGATTAATTTTTATAAATGACAAATTTTATTTAATGTCTTTTAATTAGAAATACAGAATTTTTGCAGTATTAAAAATTTAGAAAATGTTGACATATTTAAGTGATATCACCAAGATTATAGCCTTTGAATACTCAATATGGCAAATTTTTAATTAGTCCGGATTTCTTGCATTAGGAATCCAGGACGCACTCTCTAGACTTAATTTTTATACTTTTCAAAACTTCGAAAATGTTCACATTTTTGGTGAAAACACCAAGCCTTTTGGTATAATTGATATGAATATTTTGAATTTAAACCGGACTTTTTGCATTAGGAATCCCGGCCACACCTTCTGGACTTAATTTTTGTAGTTTTCAAAATATTGAAAATTTTGAAATTTTTCGTGAAACCATCAAGACTATAGTCTCGGAATACTCAATATGGAAATTTTGGATTTAAAACTGATTTTTTGCATCAGAAATCTCGGACACACGCTCTAAACTTATGTTTTTCACTTTTCAAAATTCCGAAAATTTTTACTTTTTGGTCATCAATACCAAGAATATAGCCTTGAAATACTCACTATAGAAATATAGCCTTGAAATACTCACTATAGAAATTTTGGATTTAGACGGGATTTTGTGCATCACGTTTTCGGTACGTAATACTGCGCAACTACTACGTCATCGTGTCTTCATTAACTTCACTGATCTTATTGAACAGTGCCAAATTCCTATCTTCCTTGTCCCTCTCCTACGTACCCCCCGTTTTTCCTTTATGCGCCGCGTGTTATTGCGCATCTTCCCCTTGCTAGTGAAGTCCTCAAATTAGCGGTGCACATGAACATCAGTGTCATCATCTATTTTGGATTCGGCGAGTCAAGTCAATAGTAGCTCGAAGTGAGCTGTTTGGTTAATCAGTCCCTTTGGCCAGGGTAGGGCCACTAGGGCCGTGTACCCTAGCCCTTGGCGGGACTGGAGTGAGTGAATTAGATGTATGTATGAATTATTATTTATTATTATTGTTATTGACTTTTGTTTGGATGACCCAATATTGTTATTATTTCTTTCTTAACTTATTTTTCAATGGTCAAAAGAAAACTTTTTGTTATTTGTTTTTCATTATATCTGACTTATGACTCTCATTAAACTCAAATTGTTTTTAATTAACTTCTGTTTACTGATTGCATAGCTAGTCATGTCAGGTATTGATATAAGTTCCAAAGCTTTCTCAAGAAAATTTAATCCCCTTTTTTCCTTCTAGCTTCCACGATTGAGGGGCTCAGTGCCAGAGGGAGCTATCCCACACATGTTGAAAAAATGACATTTTGTGATTTTTGGACAGCTGCTGCCATCTCCCTTTTACTATAGAAATCTTAATAATATGACTTCAAAATTGTGCGATCTACATTCATTTTTAGAAACTATTTCCCTTTTCCCCAGTGAACATTTTTGTGCCAGAGGGAGCTAACCCACACTAGAAAGTCGTCTGCTATATAAATAAATGTAACCAACCGTATATAACCTTTAATAATGGAATTTTATGTTTAAACTATAAAAGGTTACATCTTTTGCTACTTCTATATCCAAATACAAATATTTAAACCTAAGCATATTCAACAAGCATGTAAAAAATATTAACAATATTATGTTAAAACAATTGGAATTTCAGGCATTGTAATACATTAAGGGCCGGTTGTACCAACTCAGTATAAGTTCTGAATACATGCTATCTCAAGTATTCAGCCAAAATTGCGTTGTACCACGACAGTATTGCACCTTAGCCGGAGCATAAACTCGGTAGACTTTCTACGGTCATTCGAAGCCGATTATTGTGAAATACTCGAGTTAACTTTCCAAAATGGCAGCCAGAAACATGTCTAGAAATTTATTTCTGGATTCTGATAGTGACGACGAAGTATTATACGATATGTTTCTAAAGACCCGGAAACTCACACAAATCAGGGGAAGACCGGATCATATTGAAAATTACAATGATGAAGAATTTTTCGTCCGCTTTCGCCTTGATCTCATCAGACATCGATTAGAACATAAAACGAAAAGGTAAGATTTTAACATTTTTCGTTTGTATTTTATTATTTCCACAATCATTGTTTAATATTTGTAGGTGATTATTTAAACATTTTTATTTAAAGAGGTATGAGCATGAATTAGCATTAATACTCATACTTGAACCTGTAGCTTCATTAGATAATACTGTATAATACAATGCATTTTATAATAGGGGTAGGAGTTTAAAAAATAATCTTCTATGAAAGTGTGCTTTTCAAAGTATAATTGCTTTTATTTTACACACTACAATTTAACAAAACATTGAAGTGCAAATTTTGAGGTTATATTATAATGCCATTAAATTAAAATCTTAATTACAACGTTGGTTATGCCATTGACTTTAAATAAAAAATGTGTATTATGTCGTGTGCCATAACCTTTTTTCTAAACTATCATAAAATTGATAAATTGTTATTGTTATTATTATTATTAATCAGGATATTATCTGTAACATAACCATAATTTTTTCAACATTCTACAGAAAAATCTCAAGGAGACCAGTTCATCTTGAAGAAGGTATGGAAGATTGTTTCGTCTGGTTTCGCTTTTGAAACGAAGCAATTACGTTCAATGTGGATCTGATCATACATCGATTACAACAGAAAGGTAAAATATTTTATATTTAGTAAAAAAATTAATAAAAAATAGTCTTCTATCCAAGTGTAATTTGGGCTATATGTTACATACCCACAAAAATGTAACAAAAGAACATTGAAGTGTTAATTTTGAGATTATATTACAGTGACATAACCTTAAACTTAAGTTACAGTAGTGATTATGGTATGAATGTTCAATATGCAAGGTTGATTATGTTGTACTACCATGGACCTCTAAATTTATACTTAATTTCCAATTTTTCAAGCTGTTATTACATTGACACATTATTATTAAAATGCACTGGCTATTGTATGCCAAGAGACCACGTATACTTATTTTGGCTTAAGTTTCCATTAAGTGCAGTGAGAATTTTTTCTAAGCCCGAGGCAGACACAATGCGCATGTGCCAACAAGGTTTTATTTTCAAATTATTTCCCACCATTTACAAACAAATTTTACATTTTTTCTAACGATTACTTGAACACATTTTTCTATGATATTTAACTATATACGTAACATGAAGACGTGGCAACCATATTGATTTTAAGGAATATTCTATATAACAACAGTGCAGCCAACATAGGTTATGTACTTCAGAATTTGAGAACTTACTATTTATTTTTGGGTGTTGCATTCTTTCACAGGTTAGAGTGCTTAAATTATGTTAGGTTAGCTTTTAGGTTGGTCTTTCATAAGTTAGAGTACTTAAATTACATTACGTTAGCTTTTAGGTTTGTTAAATAGCATGTATAATGTTGGCTGCATCGTGATATTCCATAGAGTAAACTGCTTCGCGTTTGTCGTGCATGCGTCTGGTGTCTGCCTGGGACTTAGAAAAAATTCTCACTGCGCTTAATGGAAAGATTATTCCTTATTTTATTTCATTAGCTGAGAAAATGGGCAGGTAAGTGTACACCATATTAGTTTATAGTTTATTGGATAATCTGGTGCACCATAAGGATAAGTTTACTATTCTGTTTGAACAGTGACTAATGTAGATGGAATCCTGGCATAGAATACCCAAAACATCACTGTGAAGTTATGACATTATTAAAAGCTGACACATAGTACACAACACTTTGTAGAAACCCCAGTTTGCGACTCACCTTGAATTTTTCTGGCTCGACTTTAGATTATCTTCCTCTTGATTTTCCATCTATGTTCTTGTAATACTGATGCTCTACGTACTCCTGTCTTTACTAACTTTTGTACTTTTTTAAACATTTTCGCTTCCGACTTCACTCTGCTAATTAACTTCAAATTTGAATTCAAAATTTAAACTGGTGCTACTGTATTTTACAGGAACCAGGGGTTCTACCTATTAAAGAGGATCAAAATGGATCGCTCACCGCCAACACTTAAGTGATGGCCACAGAGCTTTCCATCTATCTAACATTTTGCAACAATACTTATAACATTTTTTTTACAAGTATTAAATATTTATCTCCATACACAATTATTTCTTTGAAGTATGCAGAATCATTGTGCACATGTGTGAACGCTAGAAGAACTTATACTAGATGGTAAAGATATCTGTGAAAATTGGAATGACCAACATTCAAAAGTATATTCTCCAGAAAAAGATGTTCACTCAGTTCATTTTGTAGGTTCTGATGGGACAGGTTAGTGTATATCAGATTAGTATATGCTTCATTAAATAATATGCAAATAATTTATTTTGTTAAGTTAGGAAGGAGAAAGTTGGTGTAAATCCATTTCTAACAAATGTTTGGGGATGTATTGAAGTTTGGTCGCAGCTACATTCTTCCATCTAGTGTCAATTCTTTAAATTTTCTGTAGAACTTCTTTGTGATTCCATCTAGTGACAACTCTATAAACTTATGCCCATGCACATGTTTCACTGTAGGACACAAAAATTAAGGGAAGGTAAACTAAAGTTTTTCTGGCTCAACTGCACTTCTACAAGCACTTGATTTTTCAGTTATATTGTAAACTATAGCTCTTCCTCTATATTTACTAACATTACTTAATATTTTAAACTTTTTCAAACAATTTTTATAACATTATTAGACAATTTTGAAGTATATATTTAAATATACAAATCACAATATTATGACACTGTTATTCAATATTGTAATGCTGCTATTTTCTCCACAGAGTATATTACCTAGTCTCTAATTTTTCTATTGCTGTTTTGGGTTATCGCTGGTTGGAACAATATGAGGGAGTGATAAGTGAGTGTACACCCCGTTTTTAATAAACGTTTGGTAATTTTAATATTATTAATATATTTTTTAAACATAGATTTGGAGATTTATTGCAAATATTGGTCATTTAAATTTCATTGCAATGGATAGTAACCGAGGATGATAATCGATATGTAGTTTGATTGTGGGTTATCGCTGGCTCTATAAACTCTGGCGCATGCGCACTGTTGTTCTATAGGACTTTGAAAATATTTCACGCTAGTTTAAGTGCAGTTTTTCCATTTTTCCTACATTACAGTTGTGTGGATGCTCAAAGCTTATGAACTTACTCGATAGATGAGTATCTGTGCTATTGGAATAATCAATCTTCACAATAAGTTCCCAAACATGCTTTTAAAGAAAGGATGTACATTAATTTGTAATTTCATAACCTAATGAAGTAAATAATTTATTATTCGATAATCTAATTTGGTGTACAATAACTTTCCTTCTTAACCAAAACAAATAAAATAGTAGTTATATTGTGAAAGATTGTCATACAATAGCACCGTTAGTCTTGCCATATATTGACAAAACCTTTTGCATGCACATATGTACTACAGCTCTGTAGAACTTAGAAGAAATGATTGAGAGATTTTGTATACATAGATAAATATATAAGAAATATAAAAAAAAATGTTTTAAGAATCGTTACAAAATGTTTAAAACAGTAGGAAATGTTAGTACAAATGGAAAAAGTAAATAGTGTAACAGTGTCATATTAATGTTGTATGGTATAGCATAGTGGGTCATAAACTATAGTTCAGCCATCATAGGTTTAAGCAACTTTCCATTGTATATTTGATAAATGGTGACCTTTATTACAGCATAAGTCAGTTTTGGAGATTCTATGCCTCTAGTCCACCTGCATTAGTCACTGTTCAAACAGAATAGCCAACTTTGCCTTATGGTGCACTGCAAGTTTGTGTACACCAATTAGTTTATTAGATAATATGGCTTCCCATAAAGAAACCTCTAATTTAATTAAAAGCGAGTTAATAAAGAAATGCCATAAATATAGCAACTTAACTTTTGTATGCAATTGCCCAAAATGTTGTATTTTGTATAACATGTTCTGGTATGAACTGTGAAAACATTATATGAGAATTAGAGGTGAGTTGTAATCCAATACATCCATAATGAGAATAATGAAACTTGTTAATACAGTAATCATGAATAAAATAATGTGTACCAGTAACTGAAAGGGAATCAAATTACAATGCATAAAGTGATGTAAACATATCAATTGTTGCTACACATTATGTTTTTCTTGGAACATTCTTTTTTTTAATATAGCAGAAAATAATAATTTTGCCCCTTAGCATTATGACGTCTGAAGAAATTACAATGTTATTGAAGTAGTAGAATCCACTAAAAATATTATGCATTTGTTCTATAGTCTATATTTGATGGTGAATAAATATTAGTCACTTTTGATTATCTGATAAAATCATAAACATTCTTTTTTTTTTTCTAGAAGGCTTGCTGGGATATTAACATCGCTTCATTCCCGAATGTCACCGAAGACTTAGGACTGCATGCACATAAAGACCAGTTCTTCCAGGCTAGTTCAATACTGAGGAACATACAAGGAATAAAAGCGTATGATGTGCAGTTAAACATTTTAGATATTATTGTTTAGTTGCTTCTTCACTCACCTCATACTTCTTAACTCCCAAGCCGACTCGAGTTTCTTCACTTCATTTGTGATATTCTCAATGTTGTATTATTACATTCACAACTGATGTCCAATGGCCTCCTATCCTGCAAGACTGACCTCCGCGCCATCTGATGGGCTGACCGACGAACTTCCAAATCAATCACCGCCCTCCTTATCAACCGGGTATTTCAAAATTCATAGTTGTGTTTTTATTCTTGCATATATAAATTTTTTCCCAAATTGTGAGTTCCTTCGGTTTTTCCCAATTGTTTAAGTAATTTTGTTTTGGTTTATATTCTGTGTTTTTCTGACCAGGCATCTACAGCTATTGCAGATTTTTCTGTTTCTCCATTTTTACCATTTCTGAGGTGTTCCTTTAATCTTGTATTTAGATTCCTTTTTGTTTTTCCTATGTATATCTTTTCACAATCTTTATAATTAATTTGATAAATTCCCGATTTTTTGCAGTCTTCAATCTTTTCATTTTTGTTGGTTTTTAAAAAAGATTGAAGATCTTAACACATGACTAGACAATATTTAACAATTGTGCATTGAAGACTCAGTTTGAAAAGGGAGTAAATGTTCTTTAGTATAAATGGAGTAGAGAGTCAATCATAAGCATCATCATTACCAGTACTATGGTCCATAAGAGCCAGGATCCCCTGATATATATGTCCAATTTTGATTCCCCAACCCATATAAAGGTTTCTATTATTATTTTATAAACTGTACATAACCACTGATTTAATAATATTATCTTGTATATCAGCAAATTAAGTTTTCACCAATGTAGACAGATTTTTTTTGAAGCTGTAATAGTATTTTAAAATGCAATAGGAAGTATCATTAAGAGGTTTGTTTAATAATTAAGACATTTTGTCTGTACATTCTTACCTCTTATGGTTGTTTTTGTTAATTATATGTTTCAAAGGCTTCTGAGCCCCATCGTCAGCAATTACAGACTGTAATCAGAAGCCTTGAAACATATGTTCGACAAATACAACCCAAAGAGGTAAGAATGTACAGACAAAATGTCTTAATTACTGTAATATGTTTTTCTGCTGCTAATTTTCATTAAGTCTTTACAAAGCCTTTACTCGGATGGGAAAGGCCATTCAATTTTGCTCCAATGTAGGCTGAGATTATGTTACGAGCCTGAAATCCTTCAGACTCGGAATCCATGACTTTAAGTTTCTCCCAGAAAACTTTTGTTTTCTAGGATTCATCCATCCTAATAATATATCGACCCCAGCCAGATTTTAACCCTTGACTCTTGGGACGAGCAACTTAATCCCCAGATCACAAGCCGGATATTGAAATATATACTATTTTATAATCGTTTTGTTAGAATCATATAAGCAGAATTCAGTAGTTTATGTTTTTCTCTTCAAGTTTTTTTAAGCTTTCTGCCACAAAAAAAAAAAAAAGATGACTGCAAATTAAATTTCCTTGTGAGAAAATAAGTAAATATGTTCCAGGCAACTGCCATTAATAATATTCACAAATGCAATCCTAATAGGCACGTTGCAATTCGATATATTAAATGTTTGTCTCATGATATTGGACAAATTATGTGTAGTTTTACTGTACAGATATAAATATTGTAAATGCATTATAAATTCTCACATGCCTGTGCTGCACCCTCTCTTCTAGCCACTAGTTATGCCATGACTTACTTGTTGTAGTCAGAAATCCAAAGATTCATTCATTCACCTATAATGAATATCCATCTATAGTAATTCTGCCCGAAGGCAGGTCCTTCACTGCAATCATAGCATTTTCATGCTATGCTTGCAGCTTTACTAGGGAATTGTGTAGGTGTGGTAGCTTCCCGTTGCTTTCCACACCGGTGAAGGATGATGGGTGATGATGATGGTAATGACAAGGATGATGATGATGGCCATATGATTTCAGGGGCCCGTTTGGACCTTAAAGTTTTCCTGACATTTGATTTACAGGTGAGGAAAAAACCCCGATAAAAACCTCACCCAGAAAAACTACCCCGACTGGGGATCGAACCCGGGCCCGCTGCGTGACAAGGCAGCACGCTACCTCGAGACCACAGCGGTGGACATAATGAATATAAATTATCTGAAATGTATTTATACATCTGCAAAGAAAGTGTTTATATAAAGTTTTATTTGTAATATACATCACGGCTATGGTCTTGGTCTAGCATCACTGTTTTGTTTGCAGAGGGCCTGAGTTTGATCCCCAGTCATGACAGATTTCCTGGATGATGGTTTTATTGATGGTTTCTCTGAACCTGTACAACAAATGTTAGGAAACTTTAAGGCCTACAACAATCTGTGATCATCATATTTGCCAGAGGTTTAGTATGAATGTGAGTGAATTGTGCATCTTGTCTTAAATATTTGTGTTGTCTGGGGGCAGGTCCTGGATTGGAGGTCCTCAGTAACCATGTGTGATCCAAGCTCTCTCTCTCTCCCCACCTATAAGATATGAGGTTAAATTACAATAGAGAAGAGAAGATCTGTATAATATATGTGTGTGTTTCCAAAGCACCTGGTGCACCTTTCATGCTTTGGGTTTCATCATATTATGTAGGAAAATAGTTTAATGTGGTCTATTTTTATTTTACGTAGGTGGATGTTTACTTTTATTGTGTGTAATATAGGCATGTTGAATATCCATTGTATAATTTTTTATAATAAAGTAATGTATGAGTAATATGTTTTTATTAAATGTACATAACTAGTAACCAATAAATTACTCCTCAGAAGGTTTGTCCCTAAAGAAAATCTGAAATCTACTGTCTTATGATTGGTTGTTTACACAAAGGACTACAGTTTCTATCAATAACAAATTTGTCAAAAATATGATAGAAAATTTGAGATGAGATAATTATGTTAAAAACATATAAACGTTCAAATTTGTTTTATCTGCATTATGTTAGTTCAAATTGTGAAAGAAATCAATCATAAAATACAAATGAAAAAACGTATAGTGGTGGTCTTTAAGTCGACCATCAAAAATTTTACTTTAAAAGCAGTCTTCTAATAGGGGATATCTCCTCATCCTGAATACAATCTGGACCTTTACACCATAATTGGAAAATGTTAACATTCTTCTTCTTTATTAGGAATTTCTTTATAATACAGTAGTTTTTCCTACAACCCATTGTAAATTTATTACCCCTCCATAAATCCCTATTATCTGCATCACACTCTGTTATCCTCTCGACACTATACTCCTATTATGCACTCCTTGAATTCACTTTCTTTTGATCTCCCTTTCTTCTGTTGCCCTCCCCGCTTCAAGATTTAATATCATCTTAGGATCCTGTCATCTGACATTCTCTTTGTGACCAAACCATTTCAGCTTCTTCTTCAATAACTTGTTGAATGTCTTTTTGAACATCCATTACTTCTGTGATTTTAGCAATTTTATATTTTCTCTCTTTGGAAATTTTCTAGGAAAGAAATCCTCCTCCAAAATTGCATCTGTCGCCTATATGTTTATATGCTTGCTCTCCTGCTTAAATGCCCAATATAGTATAGGGATTTCCAGCCAACCTAGACTCTGCCTGTCACAAGCCAGGAGGAAATGGGGGAGTGATGCGAGGAATAACACCTCTTTAAAAAACCAGGGGTCATTCTGGCCGGGATGATAGTACTTTGTGACAGCTCCTTGATAGGATACGCAAACGGCTGCCTGGTTAAGGCTATGTTGGGTTCGTCAAAAGCCTAGAGGAAGGAAACCTTGAACAACAAATATTCTGGTCCTCCAGGTTGGGGCATTTTTTAAACAATGGCCCAGCACCCCATTTTATGGAAAAAATTAAACTATGCTAAAAATCTGATGTGAAGTGAAGAAAATATCAACATCTGAATATAATTTATTTGGCACGCCAACATTAATACTACTGAGTTCAGGTCAGGATAATTTATTTGAGAAGAGGTTGCTGTTACTAATTTAACTATCATTTAAATATGTACAAATTGAAGACTAAACTCATATATCAATAGCTATCATAGAAAGATTCTGAATTTACAAACCAAATGTCTTGCATAGTTAGGCCTAAATAGGAAAAAAACTGTTAATATTTTTATTCTCAATTGTTGTATTATTAGATTTCAATGGGATACAGGATTTAAATAACTACTATTCTACCCCTCTGGCACACAGTGACAAGAATATAGCCTTCATTAGGTTTATTACATAATATGACCAAATACAGGCAGTAAGACATTTATAAACTTATCAAAAGCATCGGCGTTGGTTGGGAAGAGAGAGAGAGTCATCTTACAGAGGATCAGAATATATAGTCATAGGAATAATCCTTTCCAAGTAATTGTGATTGGTTTCAAAGAGTAGTTGTATGCAGAAATTTCACTATATTATAATACAGTAAAGAGATCTCAACACAGAATGGACAAAAATTTAATAAAGGAACTTCATTTTGGAAAAAATGCAATAATACAAAAAAATCATACTAACTTAAAATTAACCAGAATTCACACTGGGCTATTTTTTATGCAGTTTATTTCTAGTGTGCCTACATGTAAAAAAAATTGAGATTCTTATAATTGGTCAATTTCCAACAAAATAGGCATAGATTACATAGAACAAAATATCAAAATAACCAAATAGGTTTATATATAACATAAGACAATTTACTTGCCTTCAGTCATCTGATGACTATCTTAAATTAAAAATTCAGTTAATCAAAAAACAAATCTTGGTACTTATAATAGCTATTTATAGCTAGAGCGAGGAATTATATGAAGAAAATTATAAGAAAATATGAAATCGTAAAGACAAAATATGAAAATTATGACACAGAAATATAATGAAGCTACTATTTTCTAAACTTTTTACATATATTTATATGCATAGACGCACTACGACTTATAAGTGTTCATACAGCACAAACAGAACTTATTTATAGCACAAGAAATCAAAATGTTCACTGTATTTTGATTATAATTTTTCATTATTTTTGACCCAATATAAAATATCATATTCATGATCTGAAACAATTTTAATGGATCATACCATAGCATAGTTGTATAAGGAAACGTGGTACAAACAGGGAAGTCGTGAGTTCGAGTCTTCATATGGTCATATGGACCAGACCTTCTGATGGCATTGTAGACCTGGGATCGATTCAGATCCTAATGGAAGTGAGTACTATATGCATGTTCTGGGCACAAATGCAGCCATCAGGCAGATCTGACAACCCGGCAGACATCTAGTGCCTTTTGTCTAGAAGGATGGAAAATTCAACATGCCACTACCCCAAAGGCCTCCCAAGACTGTAGTGGAATTATTTCATAAATCAAATCTGAGAGTTTATATATAATACAATTAATTAATGTATTGAATGATTTTTAATTATGAAATTTAAACATATGCAAGAAACAAAACATTGCAACCCAAACTAACAAGTTTCCATGAAATATAGCACTGACAAAGTTTAGAGTAGGTACCGGTATAGTTTGGGTTATTGCTATCTTTACATTGCATGAAGATATTAAATTCATGTAGATGCAAATGTAACAATAACATTAAATGGATGATTTAGAATACAAGTAAACCATTCCAGTATGTCATATTTGGAGAAACAAAGATGTTAAAAGTTATTAGTCCATAATTGAATCTAGGGATTGTTTCAGAACTCTCTTTGCAATTACAGTTACATTTAATATTGAACTATAAACATGGTGAAATGTAGTTAGAATTATTTTAACGTTAGTTTTTTTTGTATATATGAAATAGGTCTTGCATAGTGTTTAGTCTTGGTCTACTTGTGCTATGAACAATCAAATTGTCAATTATTAATTTTGTTCATAACACATAGATAGGATTTTTTAAAAATATTTTGTGATAGTAAACTATACAGCCTATCTGTCAGAATTGTTTTGCAGAATGAAAAATTATGCTCAACATCACATGATGTTATGGGAGGATACTCGTATCATGCTATATTTGATACTTTGATGTAAGTGAGAAAAATGCTGGCCTAACCTACATCAACGTTACTAATTTCACAAAGCACTGCTTCAAGTTTCTTACATTTCAATTCTGTAATCTGTTCACAGAGTAAAGACTGTCCTCAGGTAGCAAGAACGAACTGACAGCTACCTGACTACAGAAAATTCCAATATTGTTATTCTACTTATTCATCTAGGCTCATGATCTTGTTCTGGGGACAAAAAACTCCATCGAACTTGACACTCTGTGACTCATCATCCAATTATTTGCTTTTATAAAGATACTGATAAATTTTCACTTGTCTACCACATTACATTGTCAAAAATTACACAAATACATTCATTTCAAAAATATTTTAATGAATTCCTAGAACTTTTATTGAAAAAAAAAATATCGGAATTTGAAAGTTGAAAAAATATGGAGGAGTATGAAATTTTCACTAAAATATGAACATTTTGTTAAAATATTATGAAATATGAAGTTTTTTGTTGTTCTTATTTGATTCTGCATATCATAAAATGTAAAGATACTTAACCTCAGCGCTCTCTGACAAATAGTTTAAAACATGAAATTTTATAAAATTTCTCTCTCTATTTATAACAAATATGAGAAAGTTTGAATTTCATATAATTAAACATCGCATTACTTTTTAAATTTTGGTGTGTGCGTGTATTATACCGTACATATATTTCACAAAACTATTACTACGTGTAGGCCTAATTACATTGAATTGTTATAATATTAAACAAACTTCAAAGAAATAAAAATAATATTAAAATGAATAGCACGAAAATGGAAACCAACCCAATTTATTTAAGACATTTTAAATTTTGGTGTGTGCGTGAATTATACCGTACATATATTTCACAAAAACTATTACTACGTGTAGGCCTAATTACATTGAATTGTTATAATATTAAACAAACTTCAAAGAAATAAAAATAATATTAAAATGAATAACACGAAAATGGAAACTAACCCAATTTATTTAAAACTACGTACATATACACTAATTTATAATATTGAAAATAAACTATAATATAGTATAAAATTAATTATATCAGAATTGAAAACATTGATGCAGTATGGATAAATAATGAAAGCAGACGAATTTTTGCTATGGGAAATAAGAAAACATAAGAAAGATGATGCGCGGATACCCAATTCAGCCAACATAATACGGAGGGAAATTGGAATTCATTACCAACATAACTGAAAAGTTAAGTTAAAACCGGTATACGCAACTGGCGGTTAAAAGCAGGTGGTACAACGCATATTGACGTTGTACTCCTGCTAGCCTTAAGCGTCAGATGACTAACTTGGGAGTTAACCTGAAGTTCGTACAACCGGCCCTAAGTTGGCCATTCTGTACATCGAAAATGGAGGTTAACAGTATAACTACTAATGGACAGAAACGAAAATGCAGGCAAAAATCATGGAACAAATTAGTTGCTAAACGAAAAAAAAATAGTGGTGAGGAATATGAAAGTTATTCAACAAAGAAACATATTCCTGCTCGCAAACAAGGAGCTGGTTGCATATGTAGTAGCCATTTCGCCAGTTCTAACCTCCCCTGGTGCAGTTATTCATCATTAAATCAGAATACTAAAGAAGAACTCTTTCAGAAATTTTATAGTTTGGGTAGTTATGATATTCAGAAAGCATTTCTGTTTGGATTAATACATCGAAGGGCGAGTACCCGTGATGACATCAGTGTCCAGACGTAAATACTCTTTTCAGTATTCTCTTAAATTAGTTAATGGCGAATCGAAAAGAGTGTGTATGAAAGCTTTTTGTGATATTTTTGGGATTTCAAAGAAAAGACTGTCTACTGCCAGGGGTGATAGGAAATTAAATCAAAATGGGAGGAGTAATGATGAAGAGAACTCTAAAACTTAAGCACGTGTTAACTTGGGAACAACTCATCTTGACCAGAGAGGTAAACGTGGTAATGTTCATAATAAAACAAGTGATATTATGTTGAAATCTGTCAGGAATCATGTAAATAAATTTCCTAAATACACAAGTCATTATTCTCGCCATGATAATCCAAATAAAGTCTATATAAACACTGTTCGTTCTGTTGCTGAAATGTATCGTCTTCATGAAAAGGAATGTGAAGAGAAAGAAGTAACTCCTGCTACATATTACATATATTCTAGAATATTTAATACAGAGTTCAACATAGCATTTAAGCTACCTCTTTCTAATACATGCAAAATGTGTGTTAGTTGGGGTGGCTTCAGGAATTGAAGAAATCCTTTGGATGGGACATTCCATACGAAATCGGCAAAAAAATTGTGAAAATTGAACTCACATCTTTAAAAGTTTACCATTTTTTTACAGTGAAACTTTATGATATACTGAATATCTGAACCGAATTTCAAGTCTTCGCTTGGTGTAATTAAAGAGTAATAGAGCTGTCAATTTATCGTATTGTTTTAAATAGTCTCTTTTATAAAATACATTTCTCGAAGTATGGCTATTCCCTCAACTTGAAAAGATAGTCACATTATAGATGATTTTATGCTCTATCGCTTGAAAATTAGTATGTTAATATTTACGTTTTTCTGAAGGGCGTAAATGCAATTAATATGCAATTGACCTTCCTCACCAAAAATTTTATAAAATCAAAAAGTGCCACATTATTACCTGAACACCAGTTAATTTTTTGTAATTAGTATTAAAGTGGAGTCTTGAAAGGAAACTACCCAAAATAATTATTTTCCTAAAATCTCCTATGTGTAGACTGCCCGCAATACCTTTCGCGTGAGTGGAGATCGCTCGCTCGTACAAACAATGACGGAGCTACTTGGTAATAGTCCTTTGCGCACTTACAAATATTTTTATTGTTATTATCATCATTACATTATTTTTATTATCATTATTACAATTATTACATCATCATCATCATCGTGGACAAGTGGTTACTCTGCACGCCTCCGATTCCGAGGTTCGCGGGTTCAAACTCGATAGGAATCAATGGCATTTTAAAGGCGTAACAATTCTGAATGTAGCTTTCTCCAGAAGGAAGGAAATCCGTGAGTCCCGTGTCGTAAATTTATGGTACGTAGGAGAACCTCGCGCTTGAAATAAATTGCTACATAATAAACGTCATTAAATATAACAATCTTTATTGATATATTCAGTAGGCGGTTAATTTTGTGCTGATTTTGGCTAATGTATAGTTTAATTTAAATTACTAAGCACCTACGAATTCAAGCTGGTAGGCCTATTAAAAATATTTTCTAGAGAGTAGTTTTGTAATGTGTTGTAATATTTTGTACTTGTACCCTACACCAATGTCTGATGTTGAATATTGTAAGTAATGTTAAGCTATCGATAATAATTTATAACAATTTTCATGCTGTTACAAGTAATATTTAAGAGGTATAAATATATTTTATTGGCTTGGTATCACTTACTGATCTTGCATCCCCTACTCATGACATATCTAAGATGATATTAAAATGCACGATAATATTAGCTTTTATTATAAGCTAAATTATTGTTATAGTATTTAATTTAATGTCTAAACTTCCCATTATTCTCCTTTTATAACACAAAATGTATATCTCTACGATTATTCTCTCATTCCAGAAACATTTAAGAAATTGTAAAATTATATATTAACACATAATATTGTTAATAACTATTGTATACTAATATATGCATAATTAAAATTATATTTAACTTCTAACTCACCATTCAGTCTTTGTAGATCTGCAAACTTGTTAGTTAAAAACAATAAGATATTATTTTTAATTTGACTGTGACACTTAAAATGACGAGATGCATTAAACATACACACTGATGTAAATCAACTGTCTAGTATGTAATCTGAACTTGAGAATTGTTGATGTAAAACAGATGTTTAAGGAAGACTTGCTGACATTGCATTATTATTGTTTGGTAGGAAGTGGTACGAGTATTAAAACATTCGGTTTTATTTGGAAGTGATATCTTATAACAATACTATTTCGTCAAAGTTTTCAGGGTACAATACAATACACTGAATAAAAAGTTATTTTAAGACTGAAATTAGTAATTATAACATAATAAAAATTTATACCAGTTTATTCAATTAATGATGAAATAGTTTTTATTATATAATATTACATTTAAACTGTAATGAAAAATTTGTAACAAAATAAATAATTTGTTTTAAAAAAGGACAGAAGATTACGAGTATTTGAGAATAAAGTTCTTAGGAAAATTTTTGGATCAAAAAGAGATGAACAGACAGGTGAATGGAGAAAACTACATAATAGTGAGCTACATGATCTGTATAGGAAGCCAGATATAATAAAAACAGTTAAGTCTCGTAGGCTGCGATGGGCAGGAAATGTGGCACGTATGGAGGATGAAAGAGGTGCTTGGAAATTTCTGGTAGGAAAACCGGAGGGAAAACGCCCAGTTGGAAGACTAAGAATGAGGTGGGAGAATAACATTATACATGATTTGAGGGAAGTAGATTATACAGGGGATAATTGGAAAACGTTAGCTCGGGATGGGATGTATGGAGAGCTTATGTCCGCGCTGCCATGAACCTACAGGTTCCACAGAGCCAGTGAGTGAGTTAGTTATAAATAATTTGTTTAATAATTCACAGTAAACGTAAGTAACAGAGCTCTTTACTTCTCACTTCAGCAATAAAATTTGATAAATAAATATCTACTGCGTAAGAATTAAAATATCGCCACTTTTATAAATTTACGGTACTGTTCCATTAAGCAGAACATATAATAATCTATTCGATTTAATGGCAGTTGAAAAAGTCACTGATGAAGCTCTTTCAATAAAGTACGCGCGCGACCTTGGTCGTGAAATGAATCTGCTGCGCCGTGGACCCGCGAGTTTTTTTACGAAAATAGAATAAAAAACATTTATATTGTCTGAACTATTCAACTCTCCAAAAAGGTAATTGCTGGAAATTAATCCTTATTACGTGAGTAGTATCCTGTATTTTTTCCGTTTTCATTTTTTGATATGTACTGCAGTAAACCGCCATAAAACAGAAAATTGACACCGAAAATAAAAATATCCTAATTATAAAAATAACACCCTTAAACTACATGATATCACCTATATAAATATGTTTGAAACAATTTTTTGCTGTTTACTGTTTCAGAAATATTAGTTAGTAAACGTTTTAGTTTATCATATTTACGATAATTTTAGATCATCATAACTACGAACCTATAAATGATAAAAATTAAATTTCTGTATTAATACGTTTATAAATGTATTCACTATATTTAGGGATACATAAAATTAAAATAATAAATTGCAAGATTTTTTGCTGTCCGATTTGATATGGATTGTCCCGTACATGATATCCAGTGACAGAGACTTTGGGGTTGTGGAGAAGAATATAAGACACACAAGCCATATTTATACGCCAGGTCAATGGCATGAACTGGTCAGGAAATGGATTAAAAATCCATATTCAGTCATTTAAATGAAGAAGGAAGATTTTAAAAACTACCAGTTACTAAATTAAAAAAATCTGTAAGAGTAAATCCAATGATGATTTCAAACACTTTCATATTAGGAAAGTTTCCACTTTGAAAATAACAAAAGGATCTACAGCATTATTCTTCAAAGATTGTTTCTCAGATCTGAAAGACTAGAAGACAGTTGAGTTCTTTAAGAAGATGCCTGGAAGAAAATCAAAAAGTCATAGGCAAGAAGTTGCAGAATCATCCTTTACAACTAGAGTGATGGCTGAGCTACCGTCACTGTATCCAGAGGGTAGGAACATTGCTCCGCTGGAGTGATGGCTGAGCTACCGTCACTGTATCCAGAGGGTAGGAACATTGCTCCGCTGGAGTGATGGCTGAGCTACCGTCACTGTATCCAGAGGGTAGGAACATTGCTCCGCTGGAGTGATGGCTGAGCTACCGTCACTGTATCCAGAGGGTAGGAACATTGCTCCGCTGGAGTGATGGCTGAGCTACCGTCACTGTATCCAGAGGGTAGGAACATTGCTCCGCTGGAGTGATGGCTGAGCTACCGTCACTGTATCCAGAGGGTAGGAACATTGCTCCGCTGGAGTGATGGCTGAGCTACCGTCACTGTATCCAGAGGGTAGGAACATTGCTCCGCTGGAGTGATGGCTGAGCTACCGTCACTGTATCCAGAGGGTAGGAACATTGCTCCGCTGGAGTGATGGCTGAGCTACCGTCACTGTATCCAGAGGGTAGGAACATTGCTCCGCTGGAGTGATGGCTGAGCTACCGTCACTGTATCCAGAGGGTAGGAACATTGCTCCGCTGAAACTACACTATCTACAGTCCATCAGAATGTACATTCCAGCTGTGTACCATACTTTTTATGATGATTTCAGAACATCAGGCAGTGCTGAATCTGGAAAACTGGCTGAAGAAATTGCATAGTTCAGGTGTTTATGTTTCATGATTTTGAATCCATCCATCCATCCATAGTAATTCTGCCCGAAGGCAGGTCCTTCACTGCAATCATAGCATTTCATGCTATGCTTGCAGATTTACTGGGGAATTGTAGGTGTGGTAGCTTCTCGTTGCTTTCCACACCAGTGAAGGATGCTGATGATGATGACGACGATAATGATAAGGATGATGATGATGGCCATATGATTTCCGGGACCGTTTGGGCCTTAAAAGTGTTTCTGACATTTGTCTTATAGGTGAGGAAAACCCTGATTTTGAATAATATATAAATATTACATAATACAATTTATTGCAATGAACAATCAAACATGTTAAATATTACACTTTGTTGTATTTTCTGAGATACTACAAAATGTGAATGAAGTATTGAACTGAAAAAAATGTATGCCTCAATATAACATTTTTATGAAAAAACCACAAATCTAATAAAACTCTCTTTTTCTCAGATTCAAATATGTGTGGGATAGCTCCCTCTGGCACTGAGCCCCTCGATTGTAATACTGCTTAGCTTACAGTACTATTTGTTTAATAATTTATTAAGGAAAGGTGGATTAATCTTTGCCTTCTATGGGCTCGGGCAGAGGTATGTTGATTGAAGCACTCAATATTTTCATCAAACTCAAAGTAATTATAAAAATACTGGTACGATCCCGCACGAACTCGCGAGTGGTTGCAAAAATGTTAGCAGAACGCAGGGTGCAGATTTTGCTAGCAGAGCGTGGGTGCAATTTTTGGTAGCAGAGCGTTGGGTTGTTGTTTATTATTTTTGGACAGAGGGTATTGGTTCAAAAAATGATTGTAAAACCCGTAAATTTGAGTTTTGAAATTGTGCTTGTGAATTTAGAAGTTTTCAGCTTTGAGTTATGCTTTGGACGAGAGTTCTAATTATAGATAGTTTGTTTCTAGGAAACGTGACTTTGGGTTCAAGTCCCAATATAGAACGTTGGTTCTGGGTTCAAGTCCCAGTAGTGAAGTGTATGGAGATATTTATTTATTTATTTTTTTATTTATTTATTTATTTAGCCTTGTGGAGTTAAGGCCATGTGGCCTTCTCTTCCACTCACCAGAACAAGCATATGTTACATATGAATACAAAAAAAAATACAATAATAGTCATATAAAACAGGACAAACATATGTTACACATGAATACAAAAAAATTACAATAGTAGTCATATTAGACAGGACAAACATGTTACATATGAATACAAAAAAAAGTTACAATAATAGTTATTGAACAATTCATTATCTGTCATATTGAATAATAGTGAAATTAATGTCTAATAATAGAATGAAACTAAATACAATTAAAATTAAATTAATGATACAATAAATAAAAAAGGAATAACAGCTCGAATCTACTATGCATAAAAAGAAGAGAAAAAAAACACTACAATGAATTAATCTACGAAATCTTTTTATACAAGGCATTAGGTAAATATATTAACAAATCCTAAGTCTATTTTTATTAAATAATGCAAAAACGCATTATTAATTCTTAAAAAGTAGTATTAGTGAGTTGTTTCTGTTAGTGATTTTATTTTCAATTTATTTCTGAAAGATGGTAAAGTTTGGCAGTCTCTGACATAGGGTGGAAGTGAATTCCATGTTCTAGCAAGAGAAACTGTAAAAGATTTCGAATAATAGGTAGTATGATGAGGAGGGATATAAAGGACACTGTGCTCAAGGGATCGGGTATCTAAGTTATGTGTATCAGAGAGTTTAGTGAAGCGGTGTGATAAATAATAAGGTAAAGATGTGTGTAATATGTTATAGAGTAGGCATAGGGAATGGATGGTTCTACGATCTTGAAGACGAAGCCATGACAATTGTTCCAGGGATGGTGTAACGTGATCAAATCTACGTATACCACAAATAAAACGTATGCAAGAATTGTGAACACGTTGAAGTCTTTGGGTAAGAACAGTATTTAGGTCAGTAAAAAGAGTATCACAATAATCAAAATGGGGCATTGCGAGTGTTTCTACTAGCATTTTTCTTAGAGAAAACGGTAAACAATTTCTTATACGATTTAATGAGTGTATTATTGAGAAGATAGTTTTGCAAATGTTATTTATTTGTTTATTCCAAATTAAATGTTTATCCATAAACACTCCTAGATTTTTTACTGTCTCACTATAAGGGATCTGAACCCCATTAAGTGACACATGTAATACTGCATTTGTGTTAATTGAGGATAATAGTCTCTGATGGCCCATAATGATTGCTTGTGTCTTTCTAGGATTTAATTCAAGTCCATATTTCTCTGTCCACGCCGTTAGCGAGTCAAGGTCCTCGTTAATTTTGGTTACCGCGTCATTTAAAGAATATTTGTCTGAGTGAAGGTTAGATCTGCATGTCGTCCGCAAATAAATGATGTTTGCAATGTTTTAGGGAGTCAGAAATGTCGTTTATATAGATTGAAAAAAGCAATGGGCCGAGCACCGAGCCCTGTGGAACTCCAGCTTTACGGTAGGTCCAAGAAGAGCGTAATGTAGAATTTCCTACAACATATTGCTGGCGCTCACGAAGGTAGGAGTTGAACCATTGCGTGACACTGTCAGAAAGTGAGAGGTTTTTTAGTTTAAGCAACAATAAGTCCAAGTCTACCGTGTCAAATGCTTTACTAAAGTCAAGTAGTGTAAGAATAGTAAGTTTTCGATTATCAGATGCTTCGCGTATGTCTTCACATATATTTAGTAGAGCAGTATTTGTATTGTGTCCTGTCCTAAAGCCTGATTGGTATTGATCTAAAAGGTCGTGTTCAGTTAGGTAGTCAGTCAGTTGTTTGTGGACTAATCGTTCCAAAGCTTTTGAAAGGGTAGGTAAAATACTAATGGGTCGAAAATCGTTAGGAGTTAAGGGAGTTTTTTTACTTTCGGGAGTGGGCGTACAATTGCTTGCTTCCATAATGTGGGATATATAGAGGTTTGTAGTGAGGAGTTGAAAACATGAGTTATGGTAGGTAGTATAACGTCGATTATTTTGTTAAGTAGAGTGATATTTATACGGTCAGTACCTTCTGCTTTTGTTTTTATTCGTTTGAGAGCTTTCTTTATGTCATTTTCTGTAAGATATGAAAAATGGAAATGTTCTCTGTCTGGTGGATTTGTCAATAGTAGTTCACTTGTTGTATGTGTTTTGTCTTTAGGAGTAAAGAATGTGCTTGTAAAATGGTTATTAAGTGTGTTCAGAGAAACAGGTAGTTTTTCTACCTGTGTGTCTTTCCTTCCTACACCCATTTTATTCAGATTTTTCCAAATATCTGGGTTATTGTTATTAGGTTCAGTAAGGCTGTATAGATGTCTAAGTTTGGCGTTTCTGATAGTTTGTGTAGTCTTGTTTCGTAACCGTTTATAGTGATTAAGATTTATATCAGTTTTGTCGACTCTATATTTCCGATATGCTGCGTCTCTTTCAGTCATCAAGTCACGAATGTTAGCAGACATCCAGGGAGCAGGGTGTCGTTTCACTAGTTTAGTTTTCAGTGGAGCGTGTCTGTCATATAGTTGTAATATAAGGTTATTTAATGCCTCAACTTTTTCGTCAACAGAATGCAACGTCCATATAGTATGCCAGGGTAATTTTATAGCGTCTTCAAGTAGAGCTGCATTGTTTATATGTTTTAGGTCTCTATATGTGATAGTCTTACGAGCTAGTTTAGGGCACTGCAGTGAATATGCTAAGAATATAATATCATGTGCTGATATTCCGGGAGCTGACAGTTGCCCGTGGGTTAGTACTCTGTCTGGATTATTAGTAGCAATTAAGTCAAGTAAAGTCGCAGAATGATTGGTGTGATGTGTAGGCTGTAAGGGAAGGATAGTCATATCACAAACTTGGAACGCGGACATAAGCTGTTGTGTATGTCTGTTGTCAGTGTCTAGTATATTTATATTAAAGTCACCCATGACGATAACGTGTTCATATTGTATACGTGCGTTTTGTAGAGCGGATTCTATTTCTGCTATTTTTTTCATTTTAGGGGGTTGGTACACTACACAAAGAAGGCATTTTTTGAAGCTTGCGTATATTTCTATAAACATAATTTCAGGAGATGTCTCGTTATTAGAAAAGTATACAGACTTAGGGCAAAGGTCTGTCCTAACGAAGACACCAACACCGCCCCCTCGACTATGTACACGATCATGTCTAAGAAAAGTATAACCATCCATGTCAATTACACTAGAATTAATGGAGGGAGTGAGCCATGTTTCTGATACGAGAATAGCATGAATATTGGAAGAAGAAAAAATCATACTAATTTCGTCTGTATGTGCAGTTAAGCTCTGTGCGTTCAAGTGAACCACATGTAGGGAAGACGGGAAGGGGGAGAATGCTGTTTCTAGAACCTGTCTTGCATTATTGTTGTTTGGAAGGGGTTTGAGAAGGGTAGTGTCCTCTAACCTGTCAGAGACCGCCAAATGAATAGCATTATTTGGATGGAAAATTTTAAAAATATTTTAACTAGAATTATAAGAAAAGAACAAGTCACTAATATCTTATTCAAATATTAAATTAATAAATAAAGTAAAATTTCTAAATATAATACTAATAATTAATGTGAAATTTCTAAATATAATTTTAATAATTTATATAAAAGTGCTAAATTGGGGATATGGTATCACTGGGCGTGTTTGCACTAGGTAGATTTACATATCAGAGGCCCGGGTGATGATGCGTTTGGTATCTCCATTTTTCACATGTATTGCGCCATCAATTGTCCACACATTTGTGACGCCAAATTTTGTGATGCAGTCCTTTAACAATTTATATCTAATTTGGGTGAGATCTTCTCTTACTGTGATCCCACTGCCTTTCAATTGTTTTTTATTTTGGAAGACCTCCCTTCTCTTTCTATAACTGATGAACTTAACAATAACAGGCCGTGGTCGATCCGACTTTTTCCCAACCCTGTGACTCCTGTCGATATCACAGGTTTCTAATTTTAACTCCAATTTTGGAGGCCACGTCGATTGCTATATTGTCCGTATCTTCACCATCCTGTTCAGGTATACCGAAAATACGTAGACACTGTCGACGTTGGTATTGCTCTAGCGAGTCGGTTTTCTCACTTAACTGTTGTTCCAGTTTTAATATTTTGTTGTCCCTCTCCTGAAGCGAGAGTTCCAACTGCCTAATAACTTCCGTATTACGGTCTATAGTTACCTTTAGCTCCGATACAATAGCCTCACGCACGGAGTCCTTCAACAGCTGCAACATGGCTGGATCCCGCAAACATTCTTGGACCACACGCTTAGTTATTTCTTCTTTGCTTTCTTCACAATTTCTTGTTTTACGTGGAGACATTATGCGTAAAATTAAGCTACAAACAAAATAAATTCGCAATATCGATATTACGTTTATAAAAACAAACTAACACCTGCTGAAAATTGTGCAAAAACACGAGCTACCAGTTTCACTCTTATTCACAATCCGCCATGACACTTGTAATTTGTAGAGTGTTCTATAATTTTGAAAGATTTGTGGAAATATAGAACGTTTGAAATTAATATTAATGAAAGAGATTATCCCGTGTACTATTGTTTACGTTGTCAGACTTATTTACGTAAATTCATTGAAGTTGTACTTGTTTACGTAATCTACTTGAATTGTATGAACGTATTAATTCATCTTTCCTACTTTATTAAGTACTGTACTATTTATGTATAATAATTACTTTTCTTACAATTGTTTATGTACGCTGTTGTTTACGTATTTTGTTATCTACATTTGTATCTGTTGTTTATTGTAAACATGCCTAGCTGGATAGATGTTATCTCTAAAGATAGCTTGATTCAGGAATTAAGTTTGATCGGCATGGATACTTTAGGGAATGTAAACACTTTACGTGGGAGACTTAAAAGAGTTTTTGTCGTAACAGTATTATGGGCTAGTTGGGCCAATTTCATTCGGATATATATATAATAGGGAATTTCTTGAGAAAGTTTTTTTGTAATGTGGACCAGGTTTTGTTGTGTAAGGCGCTATCTAAATTCTGAAATTAGAGTGAATAGAAGTTAGAAAGCGTCGATGACCACTAACATGAGTAGCATGGCTAGCTAATTAAAGGCGTGTCCTGTGGTTAAATAATTTCTGTTATGTATTTTTGTAAAGGACACATCATTAGTTAACTAAAGTTATTTATATATTTCTGATGTTAAGCTTTTTGAGGTTCTGTTTTCTGTTCCCTGTCTTTTGTCATTTCAGTTACCCTTTCCTGATTTGGCACTGAAATGGAAGAATGGACTTCTGGCAGTTGTGTACTTGGTGGGTTCGGCCGATCCCGAGTACCCGCTGATCGAGATTTGGTCTCAACATTGGTTGCAGTAAATGGAATGGCTGAACGGGATTGCGATTCGGCAATCCGAGTTTGGAATATCGTCTTCCTGCATTCGCCTGGAACACCGCCGAATTCGGATATGGTGGCTGTAATATTTCGCAAGGCTCCTGTTGCAGCGCCTGGATAGCTGATGAGTTGGTTGGTGTGGTGAACATTTTGGAAACGATAGAAGATTGTGATTATTCTCAGCCGCATTATATTGTACACTATCGCCTTACCCTCCCAACGTGGGATTACACCAATTTGTGTTCACAAGAGTGAAGGTTTTCTGTGAACGTTATAGCTTCGTTTTGGTGTTGTGGTGACTCTCTCTTTTTCCGGAGGGTCCCGAGGGGGCGATATTGTACCGAAATCATGTTTTCGGTACGTAAGACTACGTAATACTGCGCAACTACTACGTCATCGTGTCTTCATTAACTTCAGTGATCTTATTGAACAGTGTCAAATTCCTATCTTCATTGCCCTCTCTCCTACGTACCCCCCCGTTTTTCCTTTATGCGCCGCGTGTTACTGCGCATCTTTCCCTTGCTAGTGAAGTCCTCAAATAAGCGGTGCACATGAACATCAGTGTCATCATCTATTTTGGTTTCGGCGAGTCAAGTCAATAGTAGCTCGAAGTGAGCTGTTTGGTTAATCAGTCCCTTAGGCCAGGGTAGGGCCACTAGGACCGTGTACCTTAGCCCATGGCGGGACTGGAGTGAATGGATTAGATGTATGTATGAATTATTATTTATTATTATTGTTATCGACTTTTGTTTAGATGACCCAATATTGTTATTATTTCTTCCTTAACTTATTTTTCAATGGTCAAAAGAAAACTATCATTTGTTATTTGTATTTCATTATATCTGACTTATGACTCTCATTAAACTCAAATTGTTTTTAATTAACTTCTGTTTACTGATTGCATAGCTAGTCGTGTCAGGTATTGATAAAAGTTCCAAAGCTTTCACAAGCAAACTTGATCCCCTTTTTTCCTTCTAGCTTGCACGATTGTAATACTGCTTAGCTTACAGTACTATATGTTTAATAATTTATTAAGGAAAGGTGGATTAATCTTTGCCTTCTATGGGCCCGGGCAAAGGTATGTTGATTTAAGCACTCAATATTTTCAAACTCAAAGTAATTATAAAAAGATTGATACGATCCCGCACGAACATGCGAGTGGTTGCAATAACGCTGCCAAGAGCAATGGTTCAAAGTAATGCTGTTAGAGCGCGTGAGGGTGCAATACTAAATACTTAATATAGAAATTTTGGATTTAGACCTGATTTTTTGCATCAGAAATCCCGTATACACCCTCTAGACTTGATTTTTTTCCAGTTTGCAAAATTTCGAAAATTTGACATTTTTTGTGAAAACACCAATACTCAATCCGGAAATTTTGAATTTAGACCAGATTTTTTGCATTAAAAATCCTGGTCACACCCTCTAGACAATTTTTTTTTTGCAGTTTTCAAAGTTTTGAAAATTTTGACATATTTATTGATAACACCAAAAATAATGCCTTGGTTTTCTCAATTGCCAAATTTAGATCGTGACTGGAATTTTTGCATTAGGAATTCCAGTCACATCACCTAGACTCAACTTTTGCAGTTCTCAAAATACCGAAAATTTTAATATTTTTAGTAAAAACACAAAGACTACAGCCTTAGAATACTCAATACAGAAATGTTGGAATTAAACCGGATGTTTTGCAATAGAAATATCGTATACACCCTCCAGAATAAATTTTTGAAGTTTCAAAATTTGGAAGATTTTGACATTTATGGTGAAAACACCAAGACTATATACTTCGAATACTCACTATAAAATTTTGGATTTAAACCGGTTTTGCATTAGAAATCCCGAGCACACCCTACAGATTTAATTTTTGCAGTATTCAAAATTTTGAAAATTTTGACATCTTAGTTAACAATAGGCCTATCAAGACTATTATTGCCTTAGAATATTCAATATGGAAATTTTGTTTTTAGACCGGATTTTTTTGCAGTAGAATTCCCGGACACACCATCCAAACTTAAGTTTTGTAGTTTTAAAAATTTCGAAAGTTTTGACATTTTTGGTGAAAACACCAAGCACCAAGCCTTGGAATACTCAATATGTAAATTTTGGATTTATATCTGGATTGTTTGCATTAGAAATCACAAACTCTAGACTTAATTTCTGCAGTTTTCTAAGTTTAAAAAAATTTGACATTTTTGGTGCAAACACCAAAACTATAGCCTTAGAATACTCAATATGGATATTTTGAATTCAGTTCGGATTTTTTGCATTAGAAATCCCGGACTCACACTCAAGACTTATTTTTCGCAGTTTCACAATTTATAAAAATTGACATTTTTGGTGAAAACACCGAATACTCAATATGGGATTGTTATGATTTAGACCGGATTTATTGCATAAGAAATTGCACCACAAATACTACACTCTACAGGCAGTAGTTTTTGCTGGATTGGACGAGCTTGTGACAGGATTGAAGAATCTAAAGGCGCCTAGGCTCTTTTGACCTGCAGGCCTCGTTCCATGTCAGTAAGGGCTATTGACCAGACGAGAAGTAGACACACATACACACATGGAATTTGAAATATTAAGATAATAAATGAAACTACATCGCTTAAGACTCTCCATATTTAGGCTTAAGAAGATAGCTGCAACTTAGGTCAATCTTGGCTAGGTAACATTAGACAGACGCACACAGAGATAAACATTCACACAGTCGCACAAATAGATACAAGTTGGGAAGGACTAAGGACCCTTTTAGAGGGTTTCTGCCCTCGACAATTTGGCGAGTTGCCTGAACATTTCGCCAACGTGCTAGGAAGAAAGCTAGTTGACGTTAGGGACCATGCGGAACAACATCGTTAAAGAGATACAAGTTGGGAAAGACTAAGGACCCTTTTGGAGAGGGTTTCTGCCCTCGACAATTTGGCGAGTTGCCTGAACACTTCGCCAACGTGCTAGGAAGAAAGCTAGGTGACGTTAGGGTCAATGCGGAACAACATCGTTAAAGAGATACAAGTTGGGAAGGACTAAGGACCCTTTTGGAGAGGGTTTCTGCCCTCGACAATTTGGCGAGTTGCCTGAACACTTCGCCATCGTGCTAGGAAGAAAGCTAGGTGACGTTAGGGACCATGCGGAACAACATCGTTTAGAGAGAGATAGGCATCCGAGAAACTAGAGACAAACAAAAACACAAAGCAATGACGGGCAGAGAGACCCACAGGAAACACAGAAGAAATCACGGGCAGAGAGACCCACAGGAACAACAGAGATACCCAGGTTTAGGGAGAGATGAGGGCAATAGGGGAACACCATCAAAGAGGTTAGGATAAAATCCACTCTTCCGATGTGGCCGGCGTCCATGAGCTCAAAAGGCTCACCCTAAGATTAACATCGAGATCGGAAAATTCTGAGACAGCAGAATTAGAGAATCAGAATGGGAGCGGTACAGGGGAATAAGGCCCCTGTTGATAAGATTGGGATTTATCCTGCTCTCCTCTTGGGGCAGATGCTCGTCGAAAGACGGGACCCGAAGGCGAGATTAGGAACCCAATCTCTGTCAATTTTGGCAGATGCCTGCCCCTCCCGCTTGCCAAGGAGGATTAACGAAGTCTGGAAGACAAAGAGAGAGGTAGACGGAACTAGGGACCCTGTTGATAAGGTTGGGATTTCTCCTACCTTCGTCTTAAGGCAGATGCCCCTCGAAAGTCGGGACCCGAAGGCGAGGATGGGGACCGAACACTATCAATTTTGGCGAATGCCTGAACGCCGGTCGAAAAAAGTCAGAAATACAAGGAGCGATGGTCTGGGACCATCCAGAGTCGATAATGATGCCAGAAAAAGAAAGCCACCGGTGGTTAGAGCAAAGCGGAAAGGGAAACCGCGAAGAGAAAGCCGTACGCACACATAGAATATGGTCATAACGAAGAGACAACGGCTAGCAAGGAACATCAGAAACGTTAGGGCACTAGAGGAACAATACTAAGGGAAACACACATACATACGATTGTACGATCGATGAGTAAAGCCAAGAGAGACAGATTGACCTAGGTAGGGAGATCTCAGAAAATGAGAGGTTAAACACATAGGATAGTACATAAAATTAGAGGTTAAACACATAGGGTAGTACATGAAATTAGAGGTTTAACACATAAGGTAGTATAATGAGAGGTTAAACACTTAAGGGAGTACTCGCAATGATAGGTTAAATACATAAGGTAGTGCACGAAATGAGAGGGTAAACCCTCAGGTAAGATAGGGAAACAAGGAATAAGTCTACATGTATGAAACCAGGAACTGACCCAAAAATAAAACGAAAATTAAGAGGGAAGTAAAGGAGTAGGAGATGACAAAAGGGAGAGGTTAAACCCATAGGTAAGATAGGGATCCAAGACAAGGAATAAGTCCACGAATAACAAGTAATGTAAAATGTTATCTAAAGAAATTCAAGAGGACAGTTATGAGATATTACCGAACGAATTAGGAAGAATTTAAGGGAACAACACCATTTGGAATTTTTTTTGTAAAGTTAACTATTGTAGGCCGTAGCACGGAAGATTGACAGATAGTTTAACGAGGGAATTTAAGATGCAAAGAAGCATCAAGGATGAAGAATGATAGAAGGAAAGGAATGCTCTCAAAAATCAGGACCTCACGAGGCTATGATATCCGGAATTCAGGTTGCATAATTGTAGCAAGTAGTATTTACATCTTAAAGCCCTTTCGATTTATGTGTAGACGAGCGCACTCGATCGAACCCAGGACTTTATAGAGGGAGAAGCAAAATTGTAATTTTAACCAAGCAATGGAAAGTTTTGAAAACTAACGGTATATATACGGTAAGATACTGAACAGAATATTTTTTTTTTTTGAATCCAATGAAACTTGAATTGCGATAACGGCGTAAATGGTCCACGAGAATCATACAGAGACGTAAGAGCATTTCTTTTTTCTGCTGCATGAGGTTAGCAATAAGAGACAGACAGGTGCATGTGTGCACATAAAAAAGAACTAAAGGATACGAAATAATTAATGTAATCTAACAGTAATAAGGCCTAAAGCCAGGACATCTAGTAAGCAGGGTTCAGAATATAGTATCAAAGATAAGATAGCTAAACAAGTTTCCTCGGAGCATCTAGTGTTTTTTTTATGCTTATCTATCGAGGATACGTATTTATAGACTAAGCGACATGAGGTTTAAATAACATCCGAAAATGGACATTTTTATGACAAGGGTGTGATAATAGGAGATGCAAACCATGTAGAGCAATACACCCACCAACCCAGGAATCGATGTTTGAAGCAATCCTCCCAGTTTTTGAACACAATAACCAAGTTTTTCAGAAGCCCCAGCTACCAGCTTCTCGCGTGGACCTGCGGCCCACCTCATACACTTCATAATGGGAGCAAGATTACGCGGCCCAGACTCACGGCACACTCTGTACTAATCTGATAGATGGGAAAAACAACATAAGAGCTGGCAGGAAAAACTACACGATCACTACCCACTGTACATCTCGTGATGGGAGGGTTAAGATGGATGAATGTCCAGATTCGCAACCAGCCTAAGATAACCGCCTCACAAGCAGTATAGAACAAACCCAGGCAACTATAAAAACACTATCTCCAATGTCAACCTTGACCTAACTTCCCTCATACCACAAATTGCACCTATAGATGAATGTAGCGAACAAAACTCCACGTCAAGATTAATTCCTATCAAACCTTTCACAAAGCTCTCCTTGGACCTAACTGGGTGTTGTTTAATGAAACCAGGCATAACCAAATACGAAGACCTACCTGGACCAACGGCGGCTGGACACGATCCACGAACTTGAGCATTAGAACATCACGTCATCGATGGAGGCAAGCAGACACTAACCCTGTCCTTCAAGCAGGAAATACAACCAACAGGAGATACAGCAATCTCTAATCAAAATGAGTGGTACAGTCACAAAAGGAAACTTTATCAGTGGAAATAAAAAGTTAATTGTGCTATGTGCTACAGATGTGAATAAGGTGAATAGTGCATCGTTTCAGAAGAAACCACAAGAAAAGTTAAAAAAGGAAAAAGGACGGAGATTAGTAAACATTTTTTAGTGGAAAATTATTTTTTTGTGATAGTGCATGGGGCCACATTAGACATTTTGTGTTTTTGAAAGCCCGGGAGGGTGTACTGTTTTAGTTTAAGAAGAAGTATAGTGTTCTCACTAAGTAAACAGATCTTTCCGATAGTACAACACAATTAAGGGTATCCGGTGCAATTAACAAGTAAAAGACGATCTAACCTCTTAGAATGAGAACAAAATACTTCCAGGTTACAGATGAAATCGCCATTTTGATGTCGTCGGTTCCACTTCCACTAAAAGTTGAGTCAGTAAGATAATTGTCGGGACAGAACCCCCGGGAGGCGAGAGATAGCCTATAAGGAAAAATGACTTTCAGTTTCTCAAAACCTACAGTCCTATTTAGGGGGGGGAATTGTTACGCCTACACTAGGGCCTAACTGCCATAATAATAAAATGCTATAAAAACCGATAAAGGATATACATATATACTTGTTTATTATATCAGAAGGTAGGAAATAAATAACCACATTGAAATACAAATTAGTCATACTCTAAGGGCTTTTAAATATAAAAAAGCGAGTAAAAATCTATAATGTTTTATATCCTGGATCAAAACCATGTCACAAGATTCCAGGATGTAAAGTCATATCAACATTGTTTAGACAGAAAGATCAGAGATGACCACATTAGATAGGGGTGAATTTGAGCTGCAAGAAGTGAAAGTAGAACAGAGTTTTCCATATTGACATAGATGAAAGTTTTGAACTATGTCATGTGAAAGTTCTAAGTGAAAACCGATGAAAAAGCCCCACATATATTGAAGGGAAAAGCTAACTTTCCACCCGAGTTTCTCCCGATTAGAAACTTAAAACTGAGCATATAAATATTCACAATTTTTCTAAGAAAAGTCAGAACGGGCTGGAGGACCAACGGGCCATTTTCAAACATAAATTTAATTAAAGAACCAAATGGTCCAGAGAACTTAGAATAATTTTAATGATTGTTGAGAATGCATGAAATTAAGAAGACCTAAGTGTCAAATAACTTAGAATAATAACCAAACTTGATTGTTTTAAATAGTTTTCTCTCTCTGAGTTTTATCAAGTTTTTAGTCTTTTCAGCGCTTTTCATATGGCGATTTTAGCTGGTTTTAATAAGTTGTTTTATATGTTTTTGTTCTAATATTTCTTTATGTTTTGTTTTATTCAAATAAATAATGTTATTTTATTGTTTACTGTGTTTTCCATGTAAGGTATGAATACCAAAACCAAGGCCAACCGCTCGGGCCAAAGATCACTTAAAATATAAAGATCCTTTTTATGCTATGTTACGGCTGGGCTTAACTTCCACCATAACAGGATCACTTTCCCTCTGAGCTGCAGCAAATTTTAAACAAATTAAAAACTCTTTTTTACGAATTTGCTGCGTTTCCAGGATGTGAGGGATAGGATATTCCTGTTAACACTTTCATTACAATGTAAATAGGTGTTTATATTGAATGCATTCTAAATTTAATGAAGGTATGACAGATATTTGGTCATGTTAATGTTTTTATGTAGAATAAATCGCTCTGCATGAATACGTTTCACAAAAACAAGCAACACGCAAGTTATGTAATTCAAGTGTTTTTGTGGAAACATCTTAAGTACCATATGAAAAATGTTTAGAAAATTCTATGTTGTGTTCAATTGCCATCAAAAGTTTTTTTTTTCTGATCATGGACACAAAAATAATATATGCTCCAGGAGAAAATTGTTTTATAAGAATTAGGTCTAAACATCGCACAGAATTTGAAATTTTTTTTGTTTCCCGAAAATAATATTTTCTTTTGGTACTTATATAATTTTACCCAAACACTCCTCAGTTATGATCTAACATCAGTAGTTTTGAATAAAAGAAAAATTGTTGGTTGGTATCTAATGTTGAGCACTTGATAATGAAATCATTCGTTCTCTTGCACTCCAATATTTATTATTATTATTTTTATTATTATTATTATTATTATTATTAACTCCTGGTGTCTCTCAATGAAACTTAAGTGCTCTCCACCTACAGGGGAGAAATTCAATCATACTGATTTAGTTACACTTGTTCTCGGATAGATGCCATTAAGTGACCCGGGGTCAGCGTTATTGAACAATATATTTCTTGTTTATTGTAGTGCAAATTATTGCAATATTTGGCAAAGTGTGGCAAACATGCCGAAGAACAAAAGTATTTATAGTTCATTAATGTGGAGTATTTTGGTTTATTGAATCATTAACTTGGACATTAAGCAACAGACAAGTTCATAGATTGTCAGCTGTTGAAATGGTGTTTTATTTATCATTTATTTATTAATCCTGACCACGTGGCCTTCACTTATACTCACCAGGACAAATATATGTTACATTTATCATTATCGCTGTCTTCAAGATTTAGACCTGTTGGCTAGTTTCGACTCAAAATTGCTCACATCATCTCTTTAAAGATGGACCTATATTTCTTGTCCTCCTCGGATTATAATATAAAACAGTTCTTGCCATCCTAGTGTTTGGCATTTGTAGGGTATGGTCTTTCCAGTTGATTCTGTATTTTTTCTATCAATGTTGTGATTGGTTCTACGTTCAATTCCTGTCTGATATCTTTTGTGATTTAATGATGTATTCCCAGTTACAAAGCAGAGAATATCATTCCTGAAACTTCCATTTGTCTTAATTGATCATTTGTTACATTCAAATACAGAAATGTTAGATACTAAATGACAAAGTGAACAATAATAAAAGTAAGATCTAACAACACAATAACAGTATAAAATAAAAATTGCTCCAGTAACACTCGATTATTTTGATATTTATCCCCCCTCGAGAATCAGGATGGCCCAGTCATTCACATCCATTTACTTAACAAAGCAAGTAGCATGATTTGCTGTTCTGACCACAAATATCAGGAGTTCTACATTTGCTGTCTTGTTTCCACACCAGTTTTCAGCCAACTTTATAGTGTTATTGGATAAATTAAGCCTTTTGTACATTCTTAGCAAAATAATAATTTTCTGTAAATAATGAATACAATTTAATCTTTTCAAAAAAATCCAAAGACAGCTATTATGAATTAGAAATACAAAAAATAGAGAACCTTGGTGTAAAATTCACTTCAAAAAATTACTTTTCCAAAATATGTGTCAACTGAATATAAACTTAATACTTAAACAAGAGTTACACTTGCAGTAGATTATGTATGTAACCTACCATTGCTCAGGAAAACAACTTGAAAGAAAACGACATACAGGTTTTTTTATATATACAACTGAAAATTTCTTGAAGGAAGAAAACATATTACCCGGGAAAACTACTTTCTGAGTACAGCTATCATTTTATATTTTTTGTACTAGACAACAATTTACACTGAAAAGAATTCAAAAGTTCTTTAAACAAATATAGTACACCATATTCATCTTCACGTTGGCAATTAGCTTAACACATGGCTTGTCTGTTGTAATTGTGATACTTCAAAGTGGGAGGTTTTTTGGACATATAATATAAGAGATGTAAATAAAAAATCATCACTCCACATAACATTAACTTATTCAAAGACATTTTAAATTACATACATTTATAAAGTTCTAAAGTAAAATAGTACCTGGTTGTTTCATGGAATCTCAGGACGTCCACCATATGCCGCCGAAACAATCTGGAATATTATTACATATTATAATGATAATGCATTTCATGACATTGGAATAATAATAATAATAATAATTGATCAGAGCTTCAAGAAGATGATGAAGCTTTTCAAAACACAGAAATAGATTGGGAATTAACAGAAGAGGATTACAATACTTTACAGCATTGGGAAGAAACAACAAGGCAACTGGACCAGGAGGAATACATTTGGAAATGTTAAAAAATGGAGGACCAAAATTAGTAAAAAAGTTGACAAAAGTATATAAAAAGATTTTAAATGGAGAAGAAATGCCAAAACAGATGAAATTGGGATACATCACTTCCATATACAAAAAAAAAAAAGACAGAAAATGGTACTCTATCAAGGAATTTGTGTAATGAACCCTATAATGAAAGTATTTATGAAAATTGTGAAACAATTGACACTGAGGAACAATGTGTATTTACTGCTGGAATGTCCTGCATAGATCACATTTTTATATTAGGACTCTTATTGGAAAAATGTACGGAAAAGTCAAAAATGTTCATAGATTTGGAAAAGGCATACGGTGGTGTCCCAAAGAAACTATTATGGCAAGAACTAAAAGAAGCATTAATGGATGAAAAAACAATAAAAATATTAAAATCAATTTATTAGGAGATAGATACCAAATTAAAATGGGAAGTAAGCTATCTGGAGTGAATATCTCATGACATAACTAGATAATAAAGATAAATTAGAACGTGAAAATGTGGAAATTAAAAAAATTGAAAAATTCAAATATTTAGGATCAGTTTTCTCTCCTCATATAATTATTTTATGTACTTATAGAGTTGGGATTATTTGAATGACTTCCATGTACTATTGTTTTCAGTCTCACCAACTTTGCCTTGTTTTTCTTCGTTGCATCAAATTTATTTTCAATTAGATGGGAAAAGTTATATTGAAAGTGATTAAAGAATTAGTGAAGGAAGTAAAGAAATTGGAATGTGAAATTCAGTGATATGGAGTAAAAAATAACAAAAATAAAACCAAGACACTGATATTTAAATAATTAGTACAAAGTGTTATGTTGTGAGGTGTACAGACCTGGACTTTAGGTAGACAGCAAGCAAAAAAATTATTGGCAAGAGAGATGAATTTTAGGTGAAAGGCATCAAGAAAAGAGAAAATTCAGAACCAGAAAATTAGATGAATAATGAATGTTAAACATAATATTATAGAAGTAATGGAAGAATGAAGATTGAAATGGTACGAACATCTGAAGAGGGATGGAGAATAATAGAATCCAAAAAAATGATGATTGGAATGCTGAAGGCAGGAGGAGAAGGAAGAGGGGAGGGCGAAACATAGGGAACAGTGGATGGATGAAGTATCAATTTAGTGGAAAAATATATCAGGCGTTAATTTGAAATTTGTAGAAAGAATTTAAATGTGAAATGAACCAAATTCTAGCTAGTTATGCTAAAAAAATGAGAAAGTAGCAGAGAGAAGAAACATGATCAGTAGAGAGCCTAAAGAAGAAGATGCTGAAGATAGAAATCTGTGGCGAACCAAAGTAAATTTGGGCTGAAGGATAACTACTGTAATGAAGAGAAAGTAATAAGAATGGGTAAGGAGGGGGTTGCCCAGTTATATCCCCAAGCACTTAGGTTATTATATACCATATCCAGACATTACATTTGATATCTCTCCGGAATAGGGTTGCTTCAAAGTATTCTCAATGACACCGGTGTACTTACCAGACTTAGCTGCTTTTCAGCCAGTGGGGAATTGTCACTGCTTGTACAAATGGAGATTACTGTAAGTCATATTATAAACTTGAATGATCTGAAAAACAAGAAAGTCATCATGTCAGCACAAACACACAACAAAACATATTAATGTAGGATTCGGCCATGCACTACCTTGATCTGCAAGACTCTATTGGACAAAATGTGGAACTTTTGTGAGCCTAGAATTGGCATATACCTTAACTACAACTTCATCCAATTTTACACCAAATAATATCTGCTTATGTGGAGTGCTTTTTTGTATTTACATCTCTACATTGCATTTCTAGAAAACCTCTCAGTTTGAAGTATCACAGTATGACAAAACGAGAATAAAGGTAATTAAATTATTGTAAATCAATGGTAAAGAGAAAAATTTTTGCTTGAACTGGAAATCAAACCCCGAAGCTCGATTCCCGGTTCAGGCAAAAATTTTTCTCTTTACCATTGATTTACAATAATTTAATTGTGTTTATTAATTTACTTATTTTTATCATAGTAATAGCTTTAGCTTCTCAATATTAATTTAATAGAGAATAAAGGTTAAAATTCATCGGAGAACATATTGTTTAAACAACTCACCTCATAGGATTCATGCTTCCATGAAATCGCGATTTCAAACATGACGATGAACATGACTATGTTTGAAATCGCGATTTCATGGAAGCATGAATCCTATGAGGTGAGTTGTTTAAACAATATGTTCTCCGATGAATTTTAATGATTATACCTCATAATGTTTACTTCCCAACACTAATTAAATATAGAGAATAAAGGTGTTTACTACATTGTTTGGTGTAATATCTCCTCAAGGGTAAACAATTCAAAGTGACCGAAAACTAGCGGACATTGATAGATGTACACAAAATTAAATCCCACGTAATATTTTTGTCTTTCTTCAAGAAATTTTCAACTAAATATAGAAAAATCAGTATGTGATTTTGTTTGAAGTTCTGTTTTCTTGAACATTGGTTCTGCATGTAAATAAATATACATATATTAAATTATTTTAGTATCTAAATTAATATAAATATTTTTACCATAAAATTCATACTATCACTTATGTAATGCTTAATGAAATCATCCATTTTGGTTCATCCATCCAGGGTACAATAGGGTACCAAACAGTTGCCCTACAGTTTTCTCTCCTCATATAATTATTTTATATACTTATAGAGCTGGGATTATTTTAATGACTTCCATGTACTATTGTTTTCAGTCTCACCAACTTCGCCTTGTTTTTCTTCATTGCATCAAATTTATTTTCAAATGTAGTTTCCTAGAAAGATAAATGTTTATAACTGATTAGTACATTTTCACAGTTATTGTGGTAATTGTATAATTTCTTCTTCCTGTACCGGTATATGTAAAATATCAACTGCAAATTATGGACATTTTGATGAAGTATCGGAATTCACATAATTTGCAACAATAACAAAAAGAAATGAATTATTCATAGGATAAACTCTGGAAACCCATGATATAGCCTATATTATACATGACGGAGACTCTTGTCGTCTCAAATTCTCTCTCTCTCAAAAAAAAAAAAAACTCCAAGCGTGACAGGCCTAGAAGGCCCTTGGCCTACCAGCCAGTTGCAGGCCTCACGTCCACATTTCTTAATCACAGAGGTACAGAAATGTTAAATTAATAATATATAAAATGGCAGTTCTTCAATTCATGCATTAAAAGGATGTGAAACATTACTTTAAGACATAAGAGAATGTGGGTATTAGAGAATAAAGTGCATAAGAAGATCTACTGACCAAACAGAGACATATAGACAGGAGAATGGAGGAAACTAATTAACAGATAGAAAACCAGATATAATATGAGGAGTTAAGTTTCGTAGACTCCGATGGGCAGGACACTTGAGACATTTTAAAAAATGGACGAGATGAATGGAAACTTATCGTAGGGAAAACAAAGTAGAAATCATTCAGTAGGAAGGCCATCAATGAGATGGGTTAATAATATCTTAATGAAGTAAATTACAGAGTGAATGATTGTAATAAAATAAAATAAGTTAAAATACCTTCTTAGGTAAAATCCGTCGTCCTTAACTTTTTTAAAATATGTTATCTTTATGCCTGTAGGCCTTTCAGGACATCGTCCCATCTTCAGCCGTTCATTCTTCGCTACAGCATCCAGGTTGATGTTTGATGCTGCTGGTCCTAATGTGGCTTTGTCGTGACTAAAGCTTCTTCCTGACGATATCGTATAGTGGTAGATGTACACTATACGATATCATCAGGAAGAAGCTTTAGTCACGACAACACTATACGATATCGTCAGGAAGAAGCTTTAGTCACGACAAAGCCACATTAGGACCAGCAGAATCAAACATCAACCTGGATGCTGTAGCGAAGAATGAACTGCTGAAGATGGGACGGATGTCCTGAAAGGCCTACAGGCATAAAGATAACATATTTTAAAAGTTAAGGTAATACCGACGGATTTTACCTAAGAAGGTATTTTAATTTATTTTATTTTATGACTCTCCACCTCAGCGGTTTTAACAATGAATTTTATTAGTATTGAATGATTGTAAATATTATCTCAGGTTATAGATGTATGGAGATCTTATATCTGCGCTGCAATGGATTCGATAGTGCTAGTGGTAAATAAAACTTTTGAATTAATCATTTTCCTTTTGTGTTTTTCATCGTAGCCATTTTCCAAGTAGACATGCATGGCTAAATTTTTGTAAATTAGTTTTGTGGAATTTGCATGTCCCGCGCCGTAGCCGAGCGGTTAAGGTAGGAAGCCTTGGCGCAGAGCTACAGGACTTGCGCTGGTTCGGGTCTCCATGGGGGAAGAAATTTTCTCATGGTATTTCGGCCAGTATGGGACCGGTGCCCACCCAGCATCGTGAAGCAATTGGGTAGCTACAATAAGTAGCGGCTCCAGGTTGAGGAACCAGCTATAACGGCTGGGGGACTCGACATGCTAACCACATGTCACCCCTACACTGGCTGTTGATCATCTACCTCTGTGATTGACACATGTGGATGTGAAGGGCCAGCAGCTGGCTGGTAAAAGGGCAACCGCTGAAAAGTGGAAAGACCCTCAATCGGGAAATCGGAATTTGCATTAGATTTGGACATATTTTTCTCCTGTTATACACAGAATCATTGTTTGTAAGAGAGAAATTGAATCATCAAGTTTAGAAACGGACTGATGGTCAAACATTTGAAAATTATATTTTGTGCTGCAAATTATCTCAAAGCCTTGTTCTACGTATGGGTCTTAAGAATCCTTCCCAAGAGAATTGTACATATGGTTTTGGGAATATATTAAGTTGGATATCTGTATCACAATATGAAATTCGGAAAGATATTATTTACTTACTCACTGGCACAATCGAACCCATAGGTTCATGGCTGTGTGGACATAAGGTCTCCATACATCCCTATCCTGAGCTAATGCTTTCCAATCATTCCCTGTATAATCTACTTCCCTCAAATCATAGCTAATGTTGTTCTCCCACCTCATCCTTGGTCTACCAACTGGTCGTTTTCCCTCTGGTTTTCCTACAAGAAGCTTCTATGCATGTCTTTCATTTCCCATTCGTGCTACATGTCCTGACTATCGCAGTCTACGAGACTTAACTGTTCTTATTATATCTGGCTTCCTATAAAGACCATGTAGTTCACTGTTATGATATTAATGAAAGATATTAAATATTGTAAATGGTAATAGATTGGCCACACTCTCAGAATAGAACCAGTCAGTATGTCAAAGAGTGTTTTGGAATGGAATTCACAGGGATCTTCCAGGAAAAGTGAAAAACCAAAAATTACATGGCACAGCACAATAATAACAAAAATTGTACAAGGAAAAAGCTGGAATGTAGCCAAGTTTTTAGCAAGAACAAAATCCGGTGGCATGCTTTCACTTCTAGTACTAACAAGGGAACTGTCAACCATTACATGCCGAAATATACCTTGTGATTTCTTCCAGAGAAGGATTATGATATACCAAGGCCGTGTCTAGAAAATTATCTGCCGTTTTTAACTGTAAGGTATCAATATCCAGTGCCGGTTCACTCATTTAAACTATAGGGAAGTAATACAATTCGTGAATTGGTAGATTGGATTACCCTCACTACCTGCCGTCCGCACCGCTTCCCGCCTCACTTCACTAAACTCTTACTCATGTAGGGAGTCCATCTGCTCCGTATAGTGGGTTACACCTGCTGGAATCTAGCTTTGTTGTTTGTGCCTTGCAGTTAAAAAACGGAAGATAATATTTTTGGACACGATCTTGGTACATCTCAACGTTTCTCTGCGAGAAAATTACTGAAAAAGGTGATTAACTAACGAGAATTAAAAAAAACTGTTGATAATAATAAACTGCCGATAATATTATGAAAAGAAATGAACATTAGCTGGATTCAGAAACCTAAATTAATATTTTAATTGTTTTTTCAATATTTTTGGTTTGTGCAGATTTGTTTATATAATACAGTTGTCTCCCTCAATTTCTTAAATTTACTGTTTTGTTTGATATTTTGCTTATATCAGAGTAAAATTTGTTAATTCCAGTAAAATGAATAGGTTTGAAATGTGGTTACAGAGCCTAAAATGCCCAGTTTTGCTGAATATGCCCCAGTTTATTAAAATATGACATTATTTTAGGCACATAAAATTACAATTCTGAGTGTTTCATGTCCGATACCTAATTAAATGGATATCTACAAATTAAATTTAATCATGTAGTGATTATCTACTTGTCAACCAACGATATTGTATAATGTAGATTTTTCTTCTCTATTATTAAATATGTAAGAGTATTATTTTTTATGTTTGGTATTTTCATTCACAT
Source organism: Diploptera punctata (assembly GCA_030220185.1). Classification (NCBI taxonomy): domain Eukaryota; kingdom Metazoa; phylum Arthropoda; class Insecta; order Blattodea; family Blaberidae; genus Diploptera; species Diploptera punctata. Next base: position 1,166,496 of record JASPKZ010003087.1, on the reverse strand, counting down.
ATTTAATTAAGTTATCACTATTATTGAGAATTTGTTTTATTTTTTAGTGTATATGTTTATATAGGGTTTCCAGTATAAAACCGGACACTCTGCGGCTGGCAGAGTGAAATGCGGACGAGGAGAGAGCGCTGCCTGACGGGTGAAACCCCGTGAGGCGTGTCCGGTTTTATATTGGAAGCCCTGTATAATTTCATACAGAAATATCAGAACAACTAGATGGACCATTTAAAATATAGTCTCTTTTCCTTTCTTCTTTCTCTTTCTTATTTATCTACTCAATTCTCTACCGCGCTTCTATAACTGCATCCTAATCCTACACACTGACTTATTTTTATAATTTTAAGTGAAATTAGTCTTTATTCAAACAATTACTGTCCTGAGCACTGCAAGTTGGAACGCTATCCCAGTACCGTGTTATTAGATTAGTAGGTTATTCTACCATTACCCATACCACCAACACAGCATATAGTATATTATTTAACTGTTTGCATGTTAAAGCAAGACAAAATGGAGTCAGAAGACTTAATTCTCATTATGCAATGTTGTAAGCTTAAGTTTTACCCTAAAATAATAATCCCAGATGTAACAATAATAACAACAACAATAATATTAATATAGGCATTTTACGTGGCTTCGTTAATGCATTAATCCTTTGTCTATCTCTTTAAATGGGTTACAAAATTTATAATTCGATGTTAGTCTTATTTCTAGGCCTAAGTTACATATTTAAGTATAATAAATAATTACACAGATTAACAATTTTGTACTTTTTGTCTAAGGTTTGCATGAAAATGTGATTTACTGACTAAATCAATTCCACTGATCAGGAAACGGAAGCCTGTTTCCCTACAGACACCAGGTTTTTGCAGAATCATCATAATCATTCTAATCTATAGTCAGTAATAACAGAAAGCAATTGTAAGAAGCTGGAGGCAAAGTTGAACAATTAAAGTGATAAGAAAGTAACGTGAGAGACATTTTACGATATAAGAAAATCAAATATGGTGATGTGGACACATACTATGTGGAGGTATTTCTGTTGACGTTTGTCAATGAATGATCGTTTTATGCCTTTCTGTTTGTGTGTCACTTCTTCTTCATGTTTGATGCCTCAGCAGTAGTCAGCTGTCATGTTTATTCCCAGCCTCCTTGATAACGATGTTCCAGTTCCTGGCGTGTCCTGAAAATTGATTAGAAAATGAATTTTAGCTCACCCTGCATCCTAACTGTTTAAACTATTCTAACATATCTTCTACTACTTCCTTATAATCGGGCTTCTTATTCTGGACAATGAAATGATACATAACTTTTTTTAAAACTTCTCCTTGATTGCTGTTATATTTCTGTCATTATGCTTTCAAAGTGTTCATCTGACATCAACTGGTTCAACAAATATCCCATTTTTAACTTTGCAGCTGATAGATTTGGGAATTGGCTATATAGGTATTGGAAACAGCTTCCTGTTTTGTCAAAAGTTCTTACATACCTGCTTCATCAGTCCTAATTTAATGTGCATCGCAGGCAATAAAATGTGATGTGGGTCTACCAAATGCTCATTCACAATGTTCTTTGATTCCGTTACCTGGTTCTCCCTCCTAGGCCACTCTTTCCTACTTCAATGCTCATTAGATGCTCTACTATTCCATTTCTCACAAATAGCAAGTCATCTTGGTGTATCCTGTTTACTGGCCGAGAGAGATGCCATTCACTTTAAGTCGCAGGTTTTCTTCAGACTTCACATTTTGAAGGAGTGCTTTCATTGTACCGTACGTCTCTTTTAGGTGTACTGAATATGCAGTTGGAATTGATGCTAGTTCATTTCCATTGTGTAGTAATAGGGCTTATAAATTACTCTATGTAGCAGACTTTGTAGTACATCACCCGCAATAGGTTGGGCAGAGAAGTAGCTGTGCAGAGAAAATGGAAAAAAAAAAAAATGATATCATTTCATGTTCAGGAGAGATGAACGGATAAATTATCTTCATGAGGAACTATTTGTAATGTGAACAAATAAGTATCGTAGACTGTGATGGGCAGAACATATGGCACGAATAGGGAATGGAAGTAAGGCATTTTACGAAAACATGAAGGGAAGCATCCAGTTAATAGGCCCAATAATGAGAAGAAAGAGCAATATTTGATTTGAGTAAAATGAATTGTACAGGAAATGATTGGAAAACTTTAGCTCATGTTTGCGCTGTCAGGAAACTCTGGGGCTGATAGTGGAATCAGTTAGTTATAATATTAGATAGAGCCTATGTCTATTCGCAGAACCTATAACACTATATGATATACGCGTACTAACACAATTTGAAAATTGTATTTCTCAGAAAGGCATTAGTATTTTATGTGCTTATTAAAAATACATAAAATATTTTTTTAAGTTCATATCTATGTTGTGCACTTGATAACTAAAATATAGGCTCTCCAAAGATCCCTATTCCAATCATCCACTTTACAATTTACCTTCTTCAAATTATGGTTAATGTCATTCTCCCACTTCATTCTTGGCCTACCTACTGGACGCTTTCCATCTGATTTTCCTATAATGAGTTTTCATGCTTCTCTTTCATTGCCCATTCATGCCACATGTCCTGCCCACCCAGTCTACGAAATTTAAGATTAACTGTTCTTATTACATCTGGTTTTCCATAAAGATATTGCAGCTCGCTGTCAGTTAGTCTTCTTCATTCGTCTATTCGTCTCTCATCATTCCAACAAATGTTCTAAGAACTTTATTTTAAAACACTCGTAATCTTTTATCCTCCCTTAAAGTTATAGGCATTGTTTCGTATCCATTTAATATAACAGTTTTATATATTTTCAGATTTTTTACAAGAATCCCTGTAATTTGTATTAGCATGCATTTCCATAATTTAACCTGTGTTTAATTTCTTTTTTACACCTTTCTGTTTGTAATTTTTCCCCAGATATTTGAGTTGTCACTTCTTCAAATATCCTTCATTTGTCATTAACTTTTCTTTTCCATTATATACTGTATTTCTATAAACATACGTATATTTAGTTTTATTGTTTACTTCCAGCCCCAGTTTCTCAGTGTTACTAAATAGTATGTGCATGTTTGCTCATGGTATCTCCTTGATATTGCCTAACAATACTACCTCATTCAGCAAGTACTAACAGCTTATTAATACCATTGGGTTGTATGTCTTCTTTATCCCCTAAATATTTGATGGCATGCTCTAGTACAAAAATTGTATAGTGAATTTTCAAAAGTATCAGAAAACTGTTTGCCTACCCGTTTTGTACCATTTAGACACATTCGAATTGTATACATGATAATGTTGACATAATTTCTAATGGAATTTAGATTATATCTGACTTGAAGATAAGTAGTAGTAGTAGTAGTAGTAGTAGTAGTAGTCTAATGCCCGTTAGCTTGGATGTGTTCCATTTACTTTCTTGCTTCTCAATAGAGTCCTGCCAGAGTTCTTGTAGGTGACATCTTCAGAGCCTCACAGCTAGCTAGATGATCTTTGTTCATGGTAGTGTTATTGTCTTGGCACAGGATACAATTTGGAGAGTTGAAGATTCCAATTTTATGGAGGTGTGCTCCAGGTAGTCATGGTCTGTTAACAGTCTGAATGTTGCTACTGCTTCATGTCTTGGTTGTTCAGGTATTAAGTTTTTATTCTGCGAGATAGCTGCCCATGGTTTCTCATTACTTTGTGATTTGAAGTGCTGCATCAGTTCTTTCTGGAAGTTCCTTTTAATTATAATTTTTGCAGAATGGTAGGGCAGGGATTGATTTGTTTTCTGTAAAATTTTGGTGCCCTTTTTTGCTAAAAGATCTGCCATTTCATTTCCATGTACCCCAAATGAGAGGGGATCTATTAGAGCTGGATAATTTTATTTTGTTTGGTCAATAATCTTATGAATTTTTTATTTCCAACACTTTTCTGGAGATTGGAGAGTTATATGTTGTTAACTTGAAGATACGAAACATGGGGAATTTATACCTTAATATCTTGTAATGTGTTCCTAATGAAAACAGACATTTTAGGAGCGTGTGAGAGCATAAACTGTAGACACAAACAATAAATCAAACTTCACAATCACATGAACATGCGCAATTGTAGTTAAAGTTTTATTTACCATGGTAACCTGATTATTGCAGTTATTTTTAAAACTGAATAACAGGTGGTTATCCTGTTAAAACACAAAGTAACATGAACAAAATATAAAAATAGCAGTTGAGTTAACATGGGCAATGTACAAAATATACAATTTTATGAAAATATTTGAGAAATCTATGCAAAAATATTGATAGACCTTGTGGCCTTTTCACTGTTCTGGGGTTAGATTCCTGAACTTCGACATCAGGTTTTTCTGTAAAGATAATTAAGGGCTTTCCATTAGGGTCTGTGTGTGAATGCGTACTCATATATTATTAAAAAAGAGTATTGAGTATGTATTACATTCATCAGTACCAAATCAACTGGCATGAATATGTGGACCGTATGCCCAAATTCAGGATTCATAAGACAATTTTAGAATTCTGATCAAATGGTAAAAGATAATTGGGGCAGCTTAGGTAGAGATGGTGGGAAAATAATGTAGATTGTAGCAATACTTTCGGAGCTACAACACGAAAAGCAAAAGTAAAAGAAGAAGAAGAAGATGATATTAAGAAAATGTTCAAGAAAGTAAGAAGAAAAGTAAAAGGGGGGGACAGAAGAAAATCAGAGGAAAACGTAAAGTGACACCACTGCAGATGGTTGAGCATTCCACCGGCATGAGTTGTGAGCTGGTTGTCATCCCTACATGACCGATGTATTTTTCTATGTATAATTTATACATAAAATGAACTAAGGAAATGCATACTACGTATCATGCATGATGGAGACTGTTGCCATCCCAAATTCTCTGAAAACATATTATATTAATAAAGTTTAAATCGGCAATTCTCCAAGTTATATTAAATGGGTGCTTAACAGGTCTCTTATTTTAAGACAGAAGAAACAATTGTGTTTATTTGACAATAAAGTGCTTAGGAAGATGTTTGGGACAAATATATTTACATGCAGATGAATGGAAGAAAGTAGGGCATACGTAACAGTGAATTTTATAATATTGGTAGGAAACCAGATATAATAAGAATAGTTAAATCTTGTAGACTCTGATGGGCTGGACATGTGGCACGTTTTAAAATGATAGAGGCACGGAAACCTATTGTAGGAAAAACGAAGATAACCAGTAGATATGCCAAGAATATGTTGGTAGAAAAATATTAGTCATGGAGACTGCAACGAAAAAAAAAAAAAAGACAGCTATAGCAAGACTTAAAACAAGACACATTAGAACTCTTATGACAAGAAGACATTCCCAAAGTGTAACACATGACCACGTCATATATTCCTAAACATCAACAACTCAACAACGGATCTGTTTAGTAACCTCCAGATGTAATAAAATTACTCATAGATATGGTTTAGAAGTAACAATAGGTAAATTATTATCCATGCAGAAATAGCCCAAGTAACGTGGATGGGCTACATTTTTGTAAGTTGTGACATTTGCAATAGGCTTGCCTCCAGTAATTCCAGGAGACATCGCCTTTAGGGTAGAAATTCAGTAGTTAGATTTAAGAAGGGAATGAAGGCCATAAATTTGAAAACTACTTTTTGTGCTGAGCTTCTCTGTACACACGAGTGGAAAAAATAAACAATCAATCTCTAGAGAAATATAGAAGACCTTGAATTCAGCATACTCTTTTGGATTTGTGTAGTGTCTTGGTGAAAAAAGTTAGAAGTTTGAGAATGTACTAGATAAGAACATATGGTTTCCATTGTTATAGAAAGCATGAAATATTATAGTGGGGAAAATGTAAATGTTCCCGTAAGTATTAATGTTTCTACTATACTGCACTAATTTTAAATTTGTTCCTTTAGATATCTTTTCAGTAGAAATAATTTTTGCTGCATTCAAAATTATTTTTACTGACAAAAGGCAACATTTAAATTGTGGAGAAGTTATTGATGTAGTATGTAATTATGGAAGAGAATGAACTTTTAACTGAACTTAAAAATATATTTAACTTTCTTCAGTATATTAATTAGTACAGATGTGTTTACAATGCAGTTGTCTCCCTCCATTTCTAAATATGCTTTCTTGTGCATTTCTCAAAAGTATAATAATCAAAATTATTAAAATTATGCAGAAATTATATCGGAATTAAGAAACGAATTCCACATTAGATTTCAACACATTCAAGGAGAATGTTATAAGTTACAATTTTTTTGTTCATATATATATATATATATATATATATATATATATATATATATATATATGATATGAAAAGAAAAATGAATGCTTGAGTCGGGATTTGAACCCGAGTCTCTAAACTCTGTATGTTTAGCGCTCTAACGACCTGAGCTACCCAAGTATTCCAACAAAAACATACATTTTTCTTATATATGTAGTATTCTCAATTCACACAAGAGGTAGCAGAAAATCGTTCCGACTGACATTTAGTGGCCAACATAACAGTTAAGCAAGTTTTTATAAAGAGAATATTTATTTTATAGCAGTAACTCTTGTATATTTAGATGTTATAACTATATTTTTGACATTTGGCCATGAAGGAAATATGATATGAAAAGAAAAATGAATGCTTGAGTCGGGATTTGAACCCGAGTCTTTAAACTCTGTACGTTTAGCGCTCTAACGACCTGAGTTACCCAAGTATTCTAACACAAACATACATTTTTCTTATATATGTAGTATTATCAATTCACATAAGAGGTAGCAGAAAATCGTTCCGACTGAAATTTAGTGGTCAATATAACAGCTAAGCAAATTTTTTTACAGAGATTATTTACTTTATAGCAGTAATGCTTGCATATTTATATGTTATAACTATATTTTTGACATTTGGCAATGAAGGCAAATATAATATGAAAAGAAAAATTTGCTTAACTGTTATGTTGGCCACTAGATGTCAGTCGGAACGATTTTTCGCTACCTCTTGTGTGAATTGAGAATACTACATATTTAAGAAAAATGTATGTTTGTGTTGGAATACTTGGGTAGCTCAGGTCGTTAGAGCGCTAAACGTACAGAGTTTAAAGACTCGGTTCAAATCCCGACTCAAGCATTCATTTTTCTTTTCATATCATATTTGCCTTCATTGCCAAATGTCAAAAATATAGTTATAACATCTAAATAAATAAATAACATATTATTAATATTTTAATAAAAATGACATATAAATATATTACCGATTTTACATTTAAATTAATTGGTTTATCTTATATCCTATGCTAAAAAATCCAATCATGTGGACTGCAAACAAATTCACCTTAACGACAGTGGCCCTTTCCAAAAAAAAAAAAGTTGGACACACCTGTTCTAATTCTACACACTAACTTAGTTTTATCTTTTAAAATCAATTAACTTACATTTTAACGAAATTTTATACGCAATGTTTTTATTTCACAATTCCATTGGTTGAGAAACAAAATATCTCGTTCTTCTTGAAGGCAATTCCGATATTCCTGAAATAAAATAACGCGAAATTGTAATGATGTTTATAGCAAAACAAATTTTGAAATATTATTAATGCCATAACCACGTAACCGTGATGTTATTGTTAAACAGTGACGTTCAAATGACGTAGCTTATTTTATTGAGAAGAATGAGTGATCTTTCGCATTTTATTAAAAAAAGTAATAAGAGTTCTATATGTAGTGCAGTTTGAAACAGGTCTTTAGTAATGTAGGTAGTAAGAAAATTATTTATCTATTATGAATTTTACAAGCAACTTATTAAGAATTTTACGATTTACGCGAAATAAGACAAATATATTAGTCATTTTTGCCGGTCATATCAAAGGAATCTTAGGCGAATAAAAACTGATTATCGAGTAGGAATATACAGTAATATAATCTACTCGGAGATCAATGAATAAATTTAATGAGTATTTTATCTTTAGGATTTTCTGGATTATTTTCTTCTATTAACCCAAACAATTTTAGGAAGGGTACCCACGGTGTCGGACGAAAAATATATCATTATCAGTTGTCAAATTTCTTCGATCTAATTAATTTACACTATTTCCATTGAACGTGAAATAATTTTTGCTATATATCCGACATTTTGTTCGGTTAATAGTTTAAAATTGGATTAGTTTGGTGTTTAGAAAACTAGAATGAAGACTTCGCCTCCCACAAACACCATACCAAAGAGCCATCTTAAAAATGGCTAATAATTGACAATATATATATGGAAATCGTTCAGTTTACTATTCGTATATAATTCAGAGAGCAAATTGTTTAAAATCACTTGTCTGTGCAAATAAATATCACATTTTTCCTTTAATTCTTATCCTTAATTTGGCATTGTATATTATAAGATACAGTGGTTTAATTTGTTTAATATTCTTAATAAATAGTGAAAAAATGAATCAGTAAAATTATTTAAATCTGTATAAAATTATACAACAATATACACAAAATAAATTATGTTTAGGCATGATTTGTTTTCACTCCAGTCCGACGCATTTAATTAAACTGGCACGAGAAATTTAATGTCATCAATTAAGGGTTAACCTCACCCTTTTTAGGTACTACTTTTACGTCTCCTATGCCACCCGGACATGAACTGTCGGTAGAGCATGTTTAAACTTTGAATCATACACATATTCAATCCGGGGCCATCTCCAAGACAACACTAGACTCGCCATTCAAGCACACATTTATAGTGAACAAGGCAAGACAGTGTTTTGGTACTAAAGTTTGCCGACATTTGTCTTACAGATGAGGAAAAATCTCCCGATAGTGGATCGAATCCGGGCGAATTCCACGTAAAATTTGACATAATACGTGAAAATTAAAGTTTATTTTCTTCCCAAAGTGTTATATGGATTATTATAAAGATTTTAAAGTGCTTACATCCCAAAATATTGTAAAATATGTACAAAACCATACGTAACAAAGAATTGTTATATATTTTAATTAAAAATCTTACACCACGCTGAAGCGTTAGTTGTTACATAAGTTAACTTTATGTTGTGTAATTAGTGAACGAAGTGCATTAAAACATAAAACTCAAGACATGTAGTTTGTAACTCATCGTATATGCACAACATTCACAATTACTTGTTGAAATAAAATTGAAAACTTCACAGATATTATTATTTTACTCTCACTCTGCAAAACATTAAGGTTACGTGATTTACCGATTAAAACCGTACATTTTAAGTACAATTATCGAACTCCATATTTTCTGTTATTTTGTGTTTAGTTTCTCGAATGAGATGTCAAATAGAATTCATAATATTATTTTTTGTAATAAACACTACCGGTACATAAAATTACCATCATAGGAAGCGAAATGCGCCAGACCATGGGGTTCTCAGGAACAGTTAGAGTTAGTGATGATGCAAATATTTTCCTGAAATGTGTTCTAACGTAAAGTACATCGGAGCTTTAGTGTATTTCCAACTAATTACAATATTTTAATTGTCAAGAAATATAAAAAACATTATGGACTCTATGTTTTGTGTCTTTTAGTTATCTTGGTTCATATTTGACCTCGGTGGTCTAGGGGTTATGTTAGTTGCCTCTTTCCATAAGGGTCGCGAGATCAAACCCAACGAGGTCGATGGATTTTTAGGATGGAAGAATCCAGGGACCAGTTCTCCGAGAGATACTTTAATCCTTGAGTTCCAAATCTGAAGCTTTTCTGGCCCATAGAAGAACCGATTCCGATTGAGGGTCTTTCCACTTTTCAGCGGTTGCCCTTTTACCAGCCGGCTGCTGGCCCTTCACCTCCACATGTGTCAATCACAGAGGTAGATGATAAACAGCCAGTGTAGGGGTGACATGTGGTTAGCATGTCGAGTCCCCCAGCCGTTATAACTGGTTCCTCAACCTGGAGCCGCTACTTATTGTAGCTACCCAATTGCCTCACGATGCTGGGTGGGCACCGGTCCCATACTGGCCGAAATACCATGAGAAAATTTCTTCCCCCATGGAGACTCGAACCAGCGCAAGTCCCGTAGCTCTGCGCCAAGGCATCCTACCTTAACCGCTTGGCTATGGCGCGGGACCCATAGAAGAACCTCAAGCCTAAAAATAGTGCCTCTGAGCAAAATATAATCTACCTTCCCCCATCTAAGTAATACCTTAATATCTTACTAGATGTCTCTTTGAGGTTATCTGCTGACCTTAGCTGACATTGTAAGAAAATAAGCGTCACTAAATTAGATTGGTTAAGAATGTCGCGATAGGGAACACCCATATCCCAACTCGGGACGTACGGGAGTATACTACTACTACTATATTTACACAGAAGTAACTCAATGGAATGTGGTATAGGATTACACTAAAGCAACATAGCGGATGGTGCTAATAAATCACTTCTCGGATCAGAATACCAAAGTTAGAATATACCGAATGACCCATGTTGGTTTATGCATGCGAAACCGGGCCTTCTATATTCTGTAGTAATTCTGCCAAAGGGCAGGTCTTTCACTGCAATCATAGCATTTTTATGCTATGCTTTGCAGCTTTATTAGGTAATTATAGGTGTGGTAGCTTTCCTTTGCTTTCCTCACCGGTGAAGGATGATGAAAATGATGATGATAATGATAACGATGATGATGATGGCCGGATGATTTTAGGGAACCTTGGACCTTAAGCTTCCTGACATTTGTCTTACAGGCGAGGAAAAATCCCGAAAAAAAAAGCCTCACTCACAAGCCTGTCCCGACCGGGAATCTAACCCGGGCCCGCTATAGGACACGGTAGCACGCTACCTTGAGACCTCAGTGGTGGACAACCTGGCCTTAAAAAGGACGAAATACAATAATCATTAGTTTTCGAAAGGAAAATATTTTCGAACCAGCAGTAATTGTAGATGGACCTTAGATAATTGATAAATTGAATAAAAAATGTTTAAAAAAATTCAAAAGAATAAAAAAAATATTAATTTGGTTTTGGCCATGTATGCAGAATGTGTGATGAAAGACGTTAATTGTTAAAAAATATTTCAGCGAAATGTTTAACAACTAGACTCCATGTCAGACCTAAAATTAGATGTCATAATATTGTGTTACAAGACTGAATAATCTTTATATATAAAAATTAGCCTGCATATGTTTCTGACTTCTAAACTCCTCAACCGGTCTTCATGGAAATTTGTACATACATGTTTTTAAGTACGCCGAGTGCTCTAAAACCAGTAGGTGTAGGAGCTCACCTGAAACGAAAATTAAAAAGTCGTTCTAGCGGTCGCAAATTTCGATGTTTTACAACGAAACTCAGTATGTGCTGTTAAAATAACTCGAGATAGGTATTCTCAAAACTCAGCGAAATCCGACCATTCAGAGTTCGGGTTTACCTGAAATCCGAAAATAAGAATTGACTCTAACAAACCGCCATGTTTGATTCGTCAAAACGTATAACTTTGTGTACACACATTTTCAAGTTCGGCGAGTGTTTAGCTGCTATTGTGTTCTAAAACAATAGACGTAGGAGATTACCTGAAACGAAAATTAAAAAAAAATTACATTTCATTTATTTAGGCGTAACAGCGCACTCCAGCAATTAGCTAGTTGAATATAAAAAATTGGATTAGTTATGTCAGTGATAGGAAGCGTTGGAAATAAATATTTAAGAAGATCTAAGTATTCAACTAAATTATGCTCCAGTGTCTAATAAGAAGTATATTTAATACTGTATTCTAATATCAACTATTTCTGCAGTCTGTACAATGAATATATTCAAACTTACCTAACTTTCATATCTCGGAACATAAGAATAGTAATTAATAAACTCATTTGAAGTATATAACCTGAGGGTTCATGACCATGCGCACACAAACACTCTATATATCGCTATCCTGAGCTAATATTTTCCAACCGCTCACGGCACTACAGAAACAGATTGATATATAATATTATCCATCCAAAATTTTAAACCGTTCAATCGTTGCTACGTTACAAACAATCCAATCCAATCCAATACTACGCCATCGGCCGGCGATCAAAACTCCGTAACTCCATACAAGAGTAAGATTTGGATTTTTGCATTATTCGATAAGCGAAGGTATGGTGCCACATGTCCTGCTCATCGCAGTCTATGAGACTTATTTTTTCTTATTATATCTGATTACTCATAAAGATCATGTAGATCACTGTTATGTGGTCTTCGCCATTCGCCTAACATACTGGCGTCTGTTTCAGAAAATTCAAACAAAAGAAAAAAAAATAGCCCATCTTCTTTTCAATTTCGATCACATCTTACAATCGAGTGGGCATGGGATCTACCAGCCTCTGTTCTCATCCCATTTATAACTTAATTCTGAGTTTAGTTTCCTTCGCGAGAGCAATAAAGTCGTGGTAGGTTCAGTGTTATAGATTTACACAAAGCTCTTTTGTCAAACAATCCATAGGTCTCTGGTTCAAATCCGGCTGGGAGGATTTTTTTAGAAGAGTATTACTTTTAGCTGATACTACAATAGTATCGAATTTAAATATATTTACATTTTTATCTTATTCATTAAAATATTAAAACTAAAAAATAAAAAATAAATAATAGTTTTAAAAAACTAAAACAACACGCTTTATTAGAAAACCGAACTAAAAAATGAAAAATAATTTTAATTTCCAACACTCTTGGGATATAATTATCTCCAACACATAGAATATAACTAGAGTTATCAACAAAAAGAAAATTACTTTATCATCAAAAGCGTGGGGTGCTTTTTATGATTTTTACATTTTCTTCTTAGAGACTTTACTTTTACCAATATCTGTTTATTATCAAATATATTAATTGATATAGAGCAAGTCCAGTACAACGAAAATAAATAATTTTAAACAATAATAATAATAATAATAATAATAATAATAATAATAATAATAATAATAATAATAATAATAATAATAATAATAATAATAATAATAATAATAATAATAATAATAATAATAATAATAATAATAATATTATTATTATAAAAAACTTAGGTATTTACCTACAGCTAGGGCCATGATAGCTCCCTTTGCTGTTGTATATTCATGACCATTCACTTTGACTATTTTATGTTTATTTATAGGATATTCAGTCATGTTAAATACACATTTTCTTTTTTTTTTCCGACGCATTTCTACTTCTGATTTATTTTCCCATCTTTCTAGAAAATTGTCCATAGATGTTAGCCCAGTTGTCAGCCCTCCGATACGGCCACCTTTACTCTCAGAACAAGCATCTAGTACTTACTTCCATTAGAGGCTGAGTCAATCTCGGTGCCATTGAGCCATCAGAGTGTTTATGTCACTTTAAAAATCCTGACCCAATGGAACTCGAGCTCCCACCTTACGACTAGTAGCATATTGCCAAAATCAACTATGCTACGACGTGCCCCATTGTTGTGTGTATATTCTTTTATTTATCTCAGTTGACCAAAAAAGTATTGTGAGAAGGTATCAGGGGAAGATCGAATAATGTGCTTAATTTCGTCTTTGTGTGATGGAAAAAGTAAAAATGATTGTGAATGATATGCTCCCATAGCGAGACAAAGAAGCAGTAAAGAAAAACCATCATTTGTGAAAAGAGAATATTATAGTTTTTATATTTTTTTATATTTTGAATGAATCTGTAAGGCTACAAATATGCAGAAAAGCTTTCTCAAGTTTATATGCAGAAAGTGATAAAGCTATGATTCGTTTAACATCGCTTATGGTTAATGATCATTCTCCAAAGGATGACAGAGGAAAGCAATTAATGCTTAAAAATGTGTTTCTTGGTGTATTTGAGGTTTTAATTTAGTTTTCTTGTCTTGTAATTACTAATGAAGTTTACGGAGGGTTGTTTCTGATCTCTGATAACAAATTATTTTTAAGTTTTACCTTAAGAAAAGCCGTGTCACCAACATCGAGCATGCTCTAATCGATGGCTCTTCTTCGAGCTATGGTTCGGCATCGGAGTTTCCGCTGCAGAAGACTCTTACGCAGCACAGCCATGTCTAGAAGTTCCCACTCCTCTTTATATGCTTTCCAGAGACCGTTTATTGTTCGAAGACGCCTGTTTCCCAGTGCCCTTTTGAAGAGTCCAAAGACACAAAGTCCATCGGTGATGCATCAGGAGACTTCACTGGGATGTGGCTGAATGGAATAGCATGTATTCCAGTTTCCTGTTCCATTTCTCCAGGAATGTCAGGGTTGAACCCGAAGTGTGACTGGAGGTCTTGTCTTGGTGCACCCAGACTTGGTTTTTGTCTGTACCATAGAGAGCTGGGATTTCAGTCGGGTAAATTGGGGTGAGAACTTCTTCCTGGTAGTACTGGGAGTTGATTTTGGCCTTTTTAGCTACTCTACGAATGGTCAGTTTTTCATTGTAGCAATATCCCGCGATGACCATAAGTCCATTGGAGAAACTTTCTCTGCATTCGGCATACCACTTTTGAAAATTGTTTTCACCCCTTTCGCTATAGTAAATTGCCCGGGGTTTGTTGAAGTCTCCTAGATAAACATATGCTTCATCAAGTGTGACCAAAAATTTCCATTTTTGTCCTGTCAGGTGCTTTTCATAGAGTTTCCTGCTGTTGGTGCGGCATTCGGCAATGTGACGTGGCAACAATTTATGAACCCTGCTTTTGTGGCGCTTCTCCATGTTTAAATCTTTGCTTATTATGGTGTTTACAGTTTTAAGGGATATTTCCAATCTGTTCGCAATCACCCTTTGTGTAGCAGGGTTACCACCAGAGATAAGGGCCTTGACCTTTCTGATTACATCTGGGGTGCGGGTAGTAGCAGGTCGTGGATTTGCCCGTTTTTTCCTTTTTGGAATTAATCCCAAGCGACCCTTTTCCTTTTTATTAAGCACGGAGCTAATTCCACACTTTGACACCATAAAATTACGTTCCTTGCAGGCCTCAGTAATCGCGGTATAACTATAATTAGCGTCGGAAAGGGCAGTAATGTACCCTTCCCAAAACGGGTCTATCTTTTTAGGCATTATGAGAGCAACACGCATGCGAGTATAACAGAAGCAGTACACTGACTGGTTTGATCATCTCGCATGCTGCCGTTCTGATGACTCACACTCCAACGTCGCAATCTACTTGGCAAATCGTTATCAGAGATCGGAAACAACCCTCCGTATTTATGTAACAATGCTGTATTGATTTTTGAATGATTTGAAAAAGGAGGAACTCCACTGCCTTCGAAGAGCGATAAAACACGTATATACTATAGAAATTATGCGTTCTCGCTATATTTGCATTCCCTCTAAGCAGAGGATTAATATTGTAATTGGTCAAAAATTTGTCAGAGCAAGCTGTAAGAAGTTATGTTGTTTTTTAAGGTTTTCAAAAGTAGAGTACTGTACTTGGAGTTTCTTCCCTTTTCAACTCAGCGATTCAATTACAACTTAAATAACATCGAGGAGACATCTGATACGCTTAATATTTTTTTTCAAAATCAAATAATTTTCAAGATATATATTTTATTATATATACAGAGTTTTAATGTTTACACATCTTTCTGTGTCTAAAGTTTTATTTTTCTTCTCCACTCGTCTCTCTCCATCCAATCCATGTCCTCCAGTCCTCTTGCTCTCATTCCAGTTCTTATTTCCTGCATCCACGAGTTTCGAGGTCTTCCCTTCCTCCTTCTTCCTGGTGGACACCATTCCAATTTTTTCCTGGGTAATCTTTCTTCTTGCATTCGTCGTACGTGCCCATACCAATGTAATTGCTTATACGGTATATAATTGACTTTTGAATAACCAATATTCATTTTTTCTCGACAGTATTTCTTATTTTGTCTAATTTTGAACACACACACACACACACACACACACACATTATATATATATATATATATAAAGAATTAATACATGTGTATGCATGTGCCATAATACCTGTTGAATGCCTGGAACAATTTAAACCCAATGTGGTACACATATTAATGTTACAATAAGGAAGAGTGACTGTGAGGGATCTAGCACTCCTGTAGGGGGTAACAGAAGGTGGAATTGTGTTTGCGCATAAATCTGCAAAGATTGGAGCAATTTTAAACAAACTTAGTACATATAATTTTGCATTAGTGGCTGAATAAAAATATCTACCAACAACAATAACAAACAGGAATGAAATAAAACATAGACTGAGTTCTGGAAATGCATGCTATTATGTATTACAGGGACTCTTGTCATCCCAAATTCTCTCAAAAAGTTAAACTGAAAATATATAAAATTGTTATTCTCTCTGTTATATTATATGGATGCGAACATGGACTCTTACTATATGAGAGGAGAAAATATTATGTGTGATAGAGAATAATATTCTTACGAAAAGTTTAGGAACAGAGAGAGTTAAACAGACATGTGAATGGAGAAGACTTCATATAAGAGAGCTAATGATGTTTATAGGAAACCAGTTGTAATAAGAACAGTTACTTCTCATAGACAGCGATGTGTAGGATATTTGGCACGAAATGAAAGAGGGACATGGAAACTTCAATTACAATTGTTATAAAATTAAAAACCAATCCAAACCAAACACAACCTAACCTAACCCAACCCAACCACATCGTACCAAACCTAATCAGACCTAACCAAACCTAAACTAACCTAAGATAAGCTATCCTAACACAACCGTAGCTAAACCTAACCTAACCGCACCTAACATTACCTAATCTCATCTAATATAACCTAACCTCACCTAATATAACCTAACCTCACCCAACTTTACCTAACTTCAAATAACTTCGCCTATTTTCACCTAACATAAGCTGATCTCACCTAACTTTAACTGAACCTGATCTGACCTAATCGAACCTAACCAAATCTAACCTAACCCAACCTAACCTAAGGGAAGGGAAGCAAACCGAGCCTGTCCTGGGTGGCCTAATTGTACCTAAGGGCAATTAGGAAAATTACCATATATACCAAATTGGCCCTAACTGCCCCCGAGTGTCCCCATGGTGCCTAAGTGGCCCTATGGGGCAAATTGGTTCTTAATTTACCATACGTATGCTGTTTGGCTGTAAGTGGTCCTATGGGGCCTATTTGGCCGTAAGTGGCTCTTTGGGCCTATTTGGCCGTAAGTGGCTCTTTGGGGCCTATTTGGCCCTAAGAGGCCTATTTGGCCATATGGAGTCTATTTGGCCATATGGAGTATATTTGGCCCTTAGATTCCGTATGGGCCTATTTGGTCCTTGGGGGCCATGTGTGACATATTTGGCCTGTGGGGTCCATATGGGGCCTATTTGGCTTTGTATGGCAAATTTGGCCAGAAGTGGCCCTGTGGGGCCTATTTAGCCCTAAGTGACCATGTGGGATCATATGGACATGTTTTGCCCTAATTGGCCCCGTGGGGCCTATTTGGTCCTATGAGGCCTAATTGGTCCTACATGGACCTTCGCGGCCTAATTGGCCTAAGTGGCCCTATGGGGCGTAATTGGCCTTAACTGGCCCTGATTTGCCCCGTGTGGCCTAATTATTCCCAGATGGCCTATTTAGCACTCAGCATACCTGTCTGGCCCATAGTGGCCCTAAGTTTCCCCATGTGGTCCTTTGTGGTCATGTGTGGCTCTATGTGGTTTAATTGACCCTAATTTGCCTTACCTAAATAACCTACTGTAAGTGACCTCACTTAAAGTAACGTAACCCATATTATTGACTTGAACATACCACAATAATCGAACCCGAACAAATACTCCTACCGACAAAACTACCATGGTATCTTTACCTTGTCGTGGTGGAGTGGCTTGCATGCTTAAATGATCCTGAGAGCTATGCCGGCGGTAGCATTGCTGCCGATAGGGTTACCTATGCCGGACTGGTCGAAGGTGATAAGCCAGACGAAAAAAGTACCTTGGTCGAAAGAGTGACGATCTTTCACCGTAAAAATACAACCGTCAAGAAATGCGGACATAGATTCTACTGGGGTAAAATTTTCCGGAGGTAAAATAGTCCCCCATTCGGTTCTCCGGGCGGGGACTACTTCAGGGAACCCATGCTAAAGGCTCAAACACAGTGACATGTTCCTAGGAACATGGAATGTTAGGACTTTATACAAGATATTAACGCGGGAATCAGATAAATCGCCCTTGGATATAGTCGCTTTACAGGAAGTTAGGTGGCCAGGAGAAGGTAGTCAGGAATCAGGATGCTTTGCATTATACTACGGGGGTGCAGAAAGACCTGCATTTGGAACGGGTTTTTTAGTCAGAAGGAGGATTCTATCCGCTATCCGAGATATTAAGTTTGTTAGTGATAGGATATCATACATAATTCTAAAGGGTAAACGACATGATTTTATAATTGTAAATGTACATGCCTCCACAGAAGATAAAGATGACAAGATCAAGGATGAGTTCTATGAAGAATTAGAATGCTTATTTGATAGCCTTTCACGATATCATATGAAAATTGTCTTAGGAGATTTTAATGCAAAAGTGGGGCGGGAAGATATATTCAAACCAACAATAGGCAAATACAGTCTTCATGAAGATAATAACGACAATGGGGTTAGATCAGTCACCTTTGCCACATCAAAGAATCTCATTGTTAAGAGCACAACATTTCAGCATAAGGATATTCATAAATACACCTGGACATCTCCAGATGGAGAAACTCGGAACCAGATAGATCATGTATTAGTGGAAAAACGCTGGCACAGTAACATAATCGATGTTAGATCAGTTAGAGGGACAGACTGCAATTCGGATCATCATCTGGTCAGGGTGAAAATCAGACAACTGCTATCGCTTATGAGAGGAACAAACGCTAAAGATGATTCTGTAAAATTTGAATTAAAAAACTTGAAAAATGATGAAATGCGGCAAGAATACCAAATCCAAATTGCTAATAGATTTGAAGTGCTGGAATCTTCAGATGACAATGTGGCAAACGAAGAAGAAACTGATATAAATAAAGAATGGGAGGCTATAAGAGATACTATTAAATTGTCAGCATCAGAAAGCATTGGTTGTTTAAAAAAGAGGCAAAACAAGAAATGGTTTGATGAGGAATGTGCCGACATTGTAAAGAGAAGAAAGCTAGCAAAAATGAAATGGTTACACGAGCCAAATGAGGTAAATTTAGAGCAATTGGGCACTATTAGACGGGAAACCACCAAGTTACTAAAGAGTAAAAAGAGGGAATATTTGAGAGAGAAGATTAATGATCTTGAAATGAATGCAAAAAATAGGAACATTAGAGAATTATATCAGGGAATTAGTATAGAGAAGAAAGGGTTTCAGGCTAGAACAATCATAATTCGGAATGAAAATGGGGATATGATTGCAGATTCCAGGAGTATATTAAATAGATGGAAAAGTTACTTTAATCACCTATTAAATTTACATACAGAACAGGACATTGAGGAGGATAATTTACAGACAGCAGAAATGCTAGTCACAGAACCAAGTGCATTAGAGGTTGAAATGACAATTGAAAAATTGAAGATATATAAAGCATCAGGTACAGATGAGATCCCAGCAGAACTGATAAAATCAGGGGGAGAAAAATTGATGGACAATATACACTGGCTGCTCAGTATGATTTGGGAAAAAGAAGCTCTTCCAGATGAATGGAAAGAATCAATTATCACACAAATTTTTAAGAAAGGAGATAAAACTGATTGCAACAACTACAGGGGCATCTCATTACTTTCAACTTCATACAAAATTCTAACAAATATATTAGTAAGCAGACTTACTACCTATATTGATGACATTCTAGGAAATCATCAATGTGCATTTAGAAGAAACAGGTCTACAACAGATCAGATTTTTAGTATAAGACAAATTTTAGAAAAGAAATGGGAGTATAATGGTACTGTACATCAACTATACGTAGACTTCAAAAAAGCATATGATTCAATTAAGAGGGAGAAGTTATATAGTATCCTGCTGGAGTTCGGAATTCCTAAAAAGGTAGTTAGACTTATACGAATGTGTCTAAATGGCACAAAGAGCAGGGTGCGTGTAGGCAAACAGTTTTCGGACACTTTTGAAATCCAGACTGGGTTGAAGCAAGGAGATGCACTATCCCCTCTACTATTTAATTTTGTACTAGAGCATGCCATTTAATCTTTAGGGAATGCGGAAGGCTTACAACTCAATGGTACTAATAAGCTATTAGTTTATGCTGATGATGTAGTACTATTGGCCGATAGCAAGGAGATACTAAAGGGCAACACTCACACACTATTGAGTAACACTAAGAAATTAGGACTGGAAGTGAATATCAATAAAACTAAATATATGGTCACACATAGAAATACATTATATTATGGAAATGGACAGCTAATGACAAATGAGGGAAATTTTGAGGAAGTGGCTGAATTCAAATACTTAGGAACAATAATCACAAATAAGAATGAGATGCACAAAGAAATTAAATATATGCTCAATTCTGGAAATGCGTGCTATTATGCATTGCAGAGACTCTTGATGTCCCAATTCCTTTTAAAAAACGTTAAACTGAAAATATATAAAACTGTTATTCTACCAGTTATATTATATGGGTGTGAAATATGGACTCTTACTTTAAGGGAGGAAAGGAGATTACAAGTATTTGAGAATAAAGTACTTAGGAAAAATTTTGGACCAAAGAGAGATGAACAGACAGGTGAATGGAGAAGTCTACATTAACAATGAACTACATGGTCTTTATAGGAAGCCAGATATAATAAGAACAGTTAAGTCTCGTAGACTGCGATGGGCAGGACATGTTGCACGTATGGGGAATGAAAGACTTGCATGGAAGCTTCTTGTAGGAAAGCCAGAGGGAAAACGCCCAGTTGGTATATCAAGAATGAGGTGGGAGAATAACATTAACTATGATTTGAGGGAAGTAGATTATACAGGGAATGATTGGAAAGTGTTGAGTGATTCCGGGTTCTGTGGCCGTGGTCCATAGTTGGTGTTGATACCAGACGTTTCGCCCTCAACTGCGGAGGGCATCTTCAGTGGCGAGTGCTTCTAGGCGTGTTTCCTGGTTGGAAGCTCTACTTAGAGCTTCCAACCAGGAAACACGCCTAGAAGCACTCGCCACTGAAGATGCCCTCCGCAGTTGAGGGCGAAACGTCTGGTATCAACACCAACTATGGACCACGGCCACAGAACCCGGAATCACTCAACATTATGATTACCGGCCGTGAAAGCCTGCATTCAACAATGATTGGAAAGCATTAGCTCAGGATAGGGATGTATGGAGAGCTTATGTCCGCGCTGCCATGAACCTACGGGTTCGATAGTGCCAGTGAGTAAGTAAGTAATCCGACCTAATCACCCTTAACACGACCGAAGCATCCTTCTAACAAGCCAACTACACTTAAACCGACAAATTAATAACGTAGTTATCTGTCGATACTCTGTACGTCTGAAAATGAAGTAGACTTACAAATTGATATTTGTGACTACTAGCTAATACGAGAGTGCGCTGCTTTTCCTAAATAAATATTAATGTGTTTTTACCACCAGCCGTGCGCCATTACACTTGCCCAGGAATGTGCTTATCCTGATCTTCTTGTCATCAATGAAAGACAAAAATGGTTATTGTGAGTTACCCGTAGCTGTCGCAGACATTTTTGTAGAGGTTTATGATGAATTCAGTGTACATTAATTTGGTGTATTTGTTATGGTTTAGGCAGCATAAGCCATTTAAGCGTCAAAATAGGCACTATATTTCACGTTTTTCATTACAAAGGGTGATTTTTAGGGGTGAAAGGGTTGAATATCTCAACTCTCTTATAGCCTGTATGTTCATTCCGGGAATCGCCTGATCATTTTGCAAAAAACCCATCAAAATCGGATCAAAGGTATGGCCGCGCATAAAATACGAACAAACAAACAAACAAACAAACAAACATATTGACGTAAGCTTTCACGGCCGGAGTTGCTATGATGATCTTGAATAAACAAACATTGATTTTTATATATTAGATTTAACTCATGCTCCAAATGGGAGTCAACGACCAATCACGTTTCAATGAATTTTGTTTTACAACCAATCACGGTTTTGTTTCACCTCGATATTTATCTATATCAGTTTATCATATTAAAGAAAGCTCCTCCTTTTTAATATTTTGAACAGGTCAGAGCATTATTTAGCAGTTACTGACTCTCGAACAAATATGTTGAATATTGCAAATAATGGACAGATTCCTTTGAACTACACATTTGATAAATGTGTGTTCAATAATTGTGATTTTAAATAATGATTTTACGGAGTTGTTTCCTAAAAAAATAATTAATAACCTATCCATCCATAGTAATTCTGCCCGAGGGCAGGTCCTTCACTGCAATCATAGCATTTTCATGCTATGCTTTGCAGCTTTACTAGGGAATTGTAGGTGTGGTAGCTTCCCGTTGCTTTCCACACTGGTGAAGGATGATGATGATAATGATAATGATAAGGATGATGATGATGATGGCCATATGATTTTGGGGACCGTTTGGACCTTAAAGTTTTCCTGACATTTGTCTTACAGTTGAGGAAAAACCCCGATAAAAACTTCACCCAGAAAAACTGTCCTGACCGGGGCTCGAACCCTGGCCTGCTGCGTGACAAGGTAGCACGCTACCTCGAGACCACAGAGCTGCGGCGGTGGACTAATAACCTATAATATACAGTTTGATATGTTTAATTTTTTTTCTCCATTAGAGCATTCTTATAATATTGGGATCCTATTTGGCAATAAATAATATGATCTAGTTGCAGTGAATGAACAAAAGAAGCATTACCAAATATTTCTCATTTTTTTTCAAACATCGCCATTTACATTAAACATATAAATATTTTAAAATAACTATGTTTACATAATGATTTGTGAGTAAACAGCTTAATTTTATTCGTTAAATAGTCCTAACAAATGCCACTCTTGATTTCAAAATCCTCTAGATAAATTGAAAATTGCTCATGACATTACTTATGGTTATGATTAACTCATGCGAGTGGATAAACAATATTTTTAGTTTTTAGATAACAATTATTTTCGGTTTGCATGTAAACTGCCATTTCTAATGGTCACATTATACTGATTTTCAGATAATACCTATCTCGGTTTATTTCAATAGCATGGCCACTAGGGCCATTTTTGCGCTTTTATTTTATGTGAAGTACTGCACCTAATGGTTTAGTGCATAATACTTAATCAGCATTGATAAACTGTATGATAAAATATTCCGTTGAGGTATTAGTCATAAAGTTAAAATTATAATATAAAATTATTAAATTGTTATCTAATAGGCCCATCTCTCCAACTATTAAAACTATTGATTATCTGTAGGCCTTTCGGAACTAGTCCCATCATCAGCAGAAGGAGCAGGAGATATGTATTTATCTGCTGACCCTGAATACAATACTGAATATGTATATATATATATATATATATATATATATATGTGTGTGTGTGTGTGTATGTGCAAGAGAGAGAGAGAGAGAGAAAGAGAGCGTCAAAGCTCTAGCTGTCGCAATTTTTGTTTGTCGAAACCAGTATCCCATATAGCAATATATTAACAGAAATAAGATCGCATTCCTTAACTAGACAAGTCAGGAAAGAATTTCAAAATTCATACCTGATAAAACAATCGTCCTCAACTATATTAACTTCTGTTGTAAAATGTCATCACACTATTAAAATCTAGGCCTTTCAAAGAGGGTGCTTCATCTTCAGGATTTCTGCCGATACAGAATTATTTGTCTATTTCATATACAGGATTTTGGTCGTTGGGCGTATATATGAGATATACAAGTACAAATAATTCAATCCCATGAGAAATCCTGAAGATGAAGCATACTCGTTGAAAAGTCTATATTTAAATAGTATGGCGATGTTTTACAATAGAATTAATATATTTGACAATGACTATTTTATCAAGTACGAATTTAAAAATTTTAACACAATTTTAACCTCAATGGTGTTCTACCATGAATTTTAAAAGTATGGAAGAGTCTGATCATTAGAACTGCTTAGTTGAATAGAAAGATACTTTTATAAAAGCACTCAAAGGGGCGTAATTTTAATGTCTTCACAGTGGTACTCCACATTTTCCATTAAATTGAAACGAGAAAAATATTTTCCAAATATTAGCAGAATCAGGCACTATGACTAGGGTTCACTTGAAATGTTAAAATATTAAAATAAGTAACTGATCAAACAGTTGTCCTCAACTAAATTAAATTTATGTTTAAGAAACTTTGTCAAGTAGTTAAAAAGACCTTTCAGAATCATGTTCCATCTTCTACATTCCATTTGCTACCTTTTTAAGTATTTCATGAAGTTTCTTAAACAGAGATTTAATTATCCAAGGGTATTTATGAATATCTCTATGCTGGAATGTTATGTTCTTAGCAATGAGATTCTTTCGTGTGACTTATCTAACCCCATTGTCGGGAAGCCAGAATTATGTTGACCTGGTATGATGGGTGATAGTGATAAATGATGATGAAATTCCAGGAGAGTCCCTAAATATAAACTTAACGTAAATTCCAGACCATGAGCAACCACAGGAATAATTCCTTCTAACAAATAATTTGTGTAATCTGAGTGGGATTCGAAAACAGGACCTCATGAACTGTAGTCAGAACCTCTGATCACAACACCATGACGATGTTCTGTCAGATAATGTTAATTCCTCTGTAATGTTATAAATTGGATTTGCAGAGAACCAACTTGAACATATTATCTATGTACAGTGAAATCCGCCACAAGACATTCTTCACATTAGCTGAGCAGGAACAAACAATAATTAAGATTTTTTAATTTTGCCAGACAGACAGTAAGAAGAAAATTGAAAAAAAAAATACAAATTAGCAGAGTAGTACAATATGAGCAACAAACTACAAAAATGGCAAAAATACCATCATGCTTTATGTTCTCTTAGGATTCGGATTAAATTTCTTTAAATTAACTTCACATATGTTTAAATACAATTTTTAGATTCATTATATGTTTACATAAATAATTTATTGCCAATAAAGTTTTTCTTCATAATTAATTTTATTACTCAGTTCTTTACACACTCTGACAGTTTCACTTCTTGTCTTCATATTTACTTTACATTTACTTGTTTGCACTTTGGGCTCAACTCCATTTGTCCGCCTCTTGCACCTCCTCATATATCTGAGGGTAGAAATAATCTGGAATCCAGTCAAGACATTTCTTGAGTAGAGGACTCGAGAATGGAAGTATAGATGCATGTGGAAATTTCTCTACAGACTTTCCAGTTCTCATGACTCCTTCTTTACCATACATGGCAGGACTCAATTTTTGCTTTCATCTGAAAAATTATAAAAACAGCCCAACAATGCATCAGAGTGCCATATTATTACATTATGATTCAGAAGTTTTCAACCTTTTGCTGTTGGGGTTCATGTCAACAGCCAAAATCTATACACAGCTACTCTATGAAAAGTGAAATATGTCAACAAAAAATACATGTGTTCCTTAAAGAAGGTCACCACTATGGTTAAAATATATTCATATTTGAATCATTAATTGAAACATGTTATTATTCAGGTTTTTAATGTCATTAGCAGGTGTAATTCAGTGTAATAAGTTAGATATTCTTGTTAATAGTAAGAATTTAATATAAACTCCATAGCGCAATAGACCTACCAGCCTCAATGTGTTAGATTTTTTTCTCAACAAGCCTACCTACTTATTGTAGCTACCCAAATATATCTTGATGCTGGATGGGAACCAGTCTGATATTGGTCAAAATTCTATAAGAACATTTTTTCTCACATGGGGACTCATAGCTCTGCAAGGCATCATACCATAAATCATTCAGGCATGGCGCGGGACAAGAATTTAATATATTAAATATAATTTTAATTTATAATTAACAGAAAATTAATAGATGAATATGAAAAATGGGGATTAACTTTGAACATGAAGAAAACAAAATATTTATAAATATTTATCAATTGGTGAAGCAGAACAAAATTTAATTTTGGAGACTGGAGAAACAATAAAATCCGTAGTGAGATCACATATTTAGGAATTAAAATAAATAAAAATGGAAGTTAAGAAGAGGAAATAAGAAATAGAAATAATAAAAAAAATTGCAATTGCTTGCCTCAATGGAATATTGTGGGATAAAAATATAAGTAATAAAAATAAAATGAATATATATATCATACAATTGTTAAAAGCATCATTACTTAAGGAGCAGAACTTTGGCCATTAACAACAAAAACAAATAAGTACCTTTTGGCATCGAAAATGGATTTTATATGAAGAGCAGCAAGAATTTCAAGAAAAGAAAAAAAATTAGGGAAAAAATGAGGATTGAAGACCTATTTTAGATTATATTAAAACTCAGCAATTAAGATGGTACAGACATGTCCAGCGAATGGAAGAGGATCGACTACCAAAATCTATTTTGGAACGGAAATCTGAGGGAAGACAAGGCAGAGGAAGACCTAAAACCTCCTGGAGTCAGAGAATATGTTTATACATGAAGCAGAAACATCTACAACCAGGAGATTGGATGGACTGACAACATTGGCTATTAGGAATCGGACGATGTCAAAGACATTAATTAACCGACGATCTATGTATCTAATTTTAATCTTAATTCCATTTATAAAAAATAAGAAATACATTTACTTAATTTGATAATAGTTAATTTATGCAGAATTAAGTATACATGTTTCATTATAAATATGTTTGTTTTTCATTTTTTTTTTGAACCTGGATTTAAATCCAAGAACTCTGGTTCATAGCACACTAATCATTATTCAGGCATCCCTTTTCAAACAGAGAGTTTTCTTTCTCTCTATATAATCCCCATTTCCCTGTAGATGAATCTTCATTCATATTGCATGTAATTCAAGAAAGCTTTCTGATGATGTTATTAATAATGCTGTAATTATGATATTTACACTAAGATTGAATGATAATCATGTTTATTTATAATAAAGTAGAGGTCCTATGTGATGTATGAGTTTATGTTACTTGCTTTTGGTTCTGAGGGTCGTGGGTTCAACCCTAGTCAGGGTAAATGGATTTTTAGGAAGGAAAAATTCAAGGGACATGTTCTCCGGGAGGGAATTTATCCAATGCCGAGTCTGGAGATATTTGGGATCGTGAAAGAATCTCACGCCTAAATTATTGCTTCTGAGTAAAATTTAATTAGTCTTCCTCCATCCATGTAATACCAACTAGTTGTCTCTTCGAGGTGGTGTGTTGACCACATGTCACTCGCTGACATATGTAAGGAAATAAGCATAACTAATTAACATTGTAAAGAAACTCCCATTAGGCAGCACCAATCTCCCCACATAGGAATGTATGGGGGTATATCATACCATTGGACCTATGATATCATATTGAACATTTTTAAAAGTACTCGTGCCTTCCCTGAAAAACTTTGTGGAGGTGCAAGACACAGTTTTAAAATTCCTATTATAACTTGCACAATATGGTTGATCACAAATAAAGATATAAACAGAACAGAGATGAGCTTACTGTACAAACCACAAGCAACTGCTTGCCATAGTATTCACATGTTTTAGCCATTTATGTTCACATGGTTCTAATTTATTCACTTATTTATGACTTTAAATTGTTCTCCAGTATCTAATTATTTTTAAATCTAATCTTGAGAGTCCTAAAAGAGAACTTAAAATTTTCATTTGTGCTGCCGCTGTCAATGTTCTATTTCTTTGTTTAATCACTCATTTGGACCAAAGAGAGATGAACAGAGAGGCAAATGAAGAAGACTACTTATTAATGAGCGTCCACCGCTGTGGTCTCGAGGTAGCGTGCTGCCTTGTCACGCAGCGGGCCCGGGTTCAATTCCCACTCGGGACAAGTTTCCTGGGTGAGGTTTTTTCGGGGTTTTTCCTCACCTGTAAAACAAATATCAGGATACTTTAAGGCCCAAATGGTCCCCGAACATCATCTGGCCATCATTATCATCAATAACATATTCACCTCATTAGATTAAGTTTAAGGCCTCTCATGGTGCATCATTATTCATCGCCATCACCCATCATATCATTGGGGCAGCATAACCCCGCCTTCCAGGCGCCCCAAGCTCAGAAGTGGGTTACAATATGCCAATGCCAGGAGAGAATACCTGAAATATTGGAAGACAAACAGGTGGCATTGAACAAAAAATAAAAAATAAAAATAATAAAAACTTATCAGTGAGCTACATGATCTTTATAGGAAACCAGGTATAATAAGAACAGTTAAGGCTCATAGACTGTGATTGGCAGGATATGTGGCATGGATGAGGAATGAAAGAGAGCATGAAACTTGAAAAAACCTCAGTATGCAGGCCAAGAATGAGGTGGGAGAATAATATTAACAGTGATTACATTAAATTATACAAGATATGATTGGGAAACATTAGTTTAGGATAAGGATGCATGGAGCACTTATCTATGCATGGCCATGGACCTACAGGCTCGATAGTGCCAGTTAGTTATTATTTAAGTTAATAGTAGTTCCTAAATGGAATCTTTTAACATGGAATAATGTAGGAATTAAGATGCATATTTTATGAACAGTACGTTTTTGTCTGTGATTTTTACATAATGAAAATTAGTCTCTTGTTGTTCCACATTGTATGTTATTTCAGCCTGAGATATAATTGAACATTATAAAAATATTGTAACAGGTTTCATTATATTGAAAATTTATCATAAGTAATGCCACGAGTGATTTCCAAATTGTCTATAAATTCACGACTCATGAAGTGAGGAGTGAATTTATCTAGAGAATTTGGTAATCAAGAGTGGCATTTTTTAGGACTATTTAACAAATAAAATTAAGCTGTTTACTCACAAATCATTATTTAAATATAGTTATTTAAAAATATTTATATATTTAATGTAAATGGCGATGTTTGAAAACAAATGAGAAAAGATTGGTATGCTTCATTTGCTTCTTTTGTTCATCACTGCAACCAGATCATATTATTTATTGCCAAAGGAACACAATATTGTAAGAATGCACTCTAGTGGAGAAAAAATGAAACACATCAAACTGTATATTAATTCATTTCTGACGTCCTATGATGTAAATATGACAATTATATTTTTCTGGAATGTTTTTACCTGGGAATAAATACATTTAAGAAAGTGCAAACAGTGGTTTATTTTTTTGGTGGTATAATCAATTGCTACAAATGTTTTTATATTAACTCCCCTATGCGCTATACATTGACATTCATGCACTATATGTACAATCTGGTAGCCGTATTTCTTAGGGAGTCAGTCATTGCAAAATAATGCTATGACCTATTCAGAATGTTAAAAAGGAGATGCTTTCTTTATTATGATAAACTTTAGTTGGTAAATTCTAGGCAAATCACGACTGTGATTGGTTGTAAATAAAAAAAACATTGAAACATGATTGGTCATTGACTCCCATTTGGGGCATGAGTTAAATAGTCAATGGCGATGTTTGAAAACAAATGAGAAAAGATTGGTATGCTTCATTTGCTTCTTTTGTTCATCACTGCAACCAGATCATATTATTTATTGCCAAAGGAACACAATATTGTAAGAATGCACTCTAGTGGAGAAAAAATGAAACACATCAAACTGTATATTTAAGTTAATAACAGTAATACAATTAGAAGTGCTCCAGTAACAATCAATGATTTCGATATTTATCCCCCCTCATTTTATTTATCCTCACCTGTAAGACAAATGTCAGGAAAACTTTAAGGCCCAAATGGTCCCCGAAATCATATGGCCATCACAATCATCATCTTTCATATTCATCATAGATTAAGCTTAGGATTAGGGACTCTCCGGGCGCACCACTATCATCATCATCATCATCACCCATCATATCATCATCGGCCTTCCAGGTGCCCAAACCTCAGAAGTGGGTTACAAGTACGCCATGCCAGGAGAGAACACCAGGAACGTCGAAAGACAACCTGGGGCATTTGCAAAAAAGAAAAAAAATGATTAATCAGGATGGCCCAGTCATTCACATCCATTTAGTTAACAAATCAGGAAGCATGATTTGCTGTTCTGACCTCTACATTTGCTGTATTATCTCCACACCAAATTTCAGCCAATTTCATATGGATTCATTTACCTTTTATGTACATTCTTAGCAAAATAATTATTTTCTGTAAAGCAAAGAATAAAAATTAATATTTTCAAAAACTCCAAAGACAGGTATTATGAATTAAAAATACAAAAAATAGAGAACCTTGGTATTATTATGAATTAGAAATACAAAAAATAGAGAACCTTGGTATAAAATTCACTTAAAAAAATTACGTTTCCAAAATATTATGTCAACTGAATATAAACTTAATATTTAAACAAGAGTTACACTTACAGTAGATTATGTATGTAACCTACCATTGCTCAAGAAAACAACTTGAAACAAAATGACATACAGGTTTTTTTATATACAATTGAAAATTTCTTGAAGGAAGAAAACATATTACATGGGAACTACTTTCTGAGTACAGCTATCATTTTATATTTTTTGTACTAGACAACAATTTACACTGAAAAGAATTCAAAAGTTCTTTAAACAAATACAGTACACCACATTCATCTTCACATTGGTAACTAGCTTAACACATGGCTCGTCTGCTGTAATTGTGATACTTCAAAGTGGGAGGTTTTCTGGAAATATAATATAAGAGATGTGAATAAAAAAAAATCATCACTCCACATAACATTAACTTATTCAAAGACATTATAAATTACATACATTTATAAACTTCTAAAGTAAAATAGTACCTGGATGTTTCATGGAACCTCAGGACGTCCACCATATGCCACCGAAACAATCTGGAATATTAATACATATTATAATAATAATGCATTTCATGACATTGGAATAATAACAATAATAATTGTTCAGAGCTTCAAGAAGATGATGCTTTTCAAAACACAGAAACAGATTGGGAATTAACAGAAGAGAATGTATAATACTTATAGCATTGGGAAGAAACGACAAGGCAACTGGACCAGGAGGAATACATTTGGAAATGTTAAAATATGGAGGACCAAAATTAGTAAAATATTGACAAATTATATACAAAAAATTAAATGGAGAAGAAATGTCAAAACAGATTAAATTGGGATACATCACTTCCATATACAAAAAGGGAGACAGAAAATGATGCTCTATCGAGGAATTTGTGTAATGAACCATATAATGGAAGTATTTATGAAAATTATGAAACAACATGTAGAAGAACGATACAATTGACACTGAGGAACAATGTGTATTTACTGCTGGAATGTCCTGCATAGATCACATTTTTATACTAAGTCTCTTATTGGAAAAATGTACGGAAAAGTCAAGAATGTTCATAGATTTGGAAAAGGCATACAGTAGTGTCCCAAGGAAAAGTATTATGGCAAGAACTAAAAGAAGCATAATGGATGAAAAAAAACAATAAAAAAGTTAAAATCAATATATTCAGGAGATGGATACCAAATTAAAATGGGAAGTAAGCTATCTACAGTGAATATCTCAAGACAGACCTAGAGAATGAAGATAAATTAAAATTTTAAAAAGTTGAAAAATTCAAATATTTAGGATCAATTTTAGAGTTAGATGGGATAAGTTATATTGAAATTGAGAAAAGAATTATTGAAGGAAGTAAAGAAATTTGTATGTGATATTCAGTGATATGGAGTAAAAATAACAAATATAAAACCAATATGCTGATATTTAAATAACTGGTATAAAGTGTTATGTTGTATGGTGTAGTTACCTGGACTTAAGGTAGACAGCAAGCAAAAAAATTATTGGCAATAGAGATGGATTTTTGGCGAAGGGCATCAAGAAAATCAAGAAAGGAGAAAATTCAGAACCAGAAAATTAGATAAATAATGAATGTTAAACATAATATTATAGAAGTAATGGAATAATGAAGATTAAAATGGTATGGACATCTAGGGAGGATGGAGAATAATATAATCCCAAGAATGATGATTGTAATGCTGAAGGCAGGAGGAGGAGGGGGAAGCCCAGGAAACAGTGGATGGATGAAATGAGAAGAAACATGATCAGCAGAGAGCCTAAAGAAGAAGATGCTGAAGATAGAAATCTGTGGCGGATCAAAATACATTTGGGCTGAAGGATAACTACTGTAATGAAGAGAAAGTTCTTAATAAAAATAATAACAATGGGTAAGGAGGGTTGCCCAGTTATACCCCCATGCACTTGGGTTGTTGGTATTATGTACCATATCCAGACACTATATTTTATGTCCATCTGGAATAGGGTTGCTCCGTTGTACTCCCAATGACACCGGTGTACTTACCAGATTTAGCTGCTTTTTGGCCAGTGGGGAATTGTCACTGCTTGTACAAATGGAGATTACTGTAAGTCATATTATAAACTTGAATGATCTGAAAAACAAGAAAGGCATCATGTCAGCACAACACACAACAAAACATATTAATGTAGGATTCGGCCATGCACTACCTTGATCCACAAGACTCTATTGGACAAAATGTGGAACTTTTGTGAGCCTAGAATTGGCATATACCTTAACTACAACTTCATGCAATTTTACACCAAATAATATCTGCTTATGTGGAGTGATTTTTTTTGTATTTACATCTCTACATTGCATTTCTAGAAAACCTCTAATTTTTAAGTATCACAGTATGATAGAACGAGAATAAAGGTATTTACTACATTGTTTGGTGTAATATCTCCTCAAGGGTAAACAATTCAAAGTGACTGAAAACTAGCGGACAATGGTAGCTGTACAGAGAATTAAAAGGTTTCCATACCAAATTTGTTACAAAAGGATTACGTTGAGGAATAATCCTATTTATTATTTCAGAAGTATTTTTCTTTCCCTCATTTTTGAGCCTTTTTCCACAGTAGAATCCCATGTAATATTTTTCACTTTCTCAAAAAAAAAATTCAACTAAATATAGAAACAACATTGTATGTGAGTTTGTTAGAAGTTCTGTTTTCTTGAACAATGGTTCTGCATGTATATGTATATTAAATTATTTTAATATCTAAATTAATATAATGTGACCTGTTTTTACCATAAAATTCATGCTATCAACTTATGTATTGCTTAATGTAATCATCCATTTTGTTTCATCCATCCAGGCTATAATATTCTTACCAAACAGTTGTCTACAGTTTTCCCTCCTCATATAATTATTTTATATACTTATAGTGCTGGGATTATTTTAATGATTTCCATGTACTATTGTTTTCAGTCTCACCATCTTCGCCCTGTTTTTCTTCATGGCATCAAATTTATTTTGAAATGTGGTTTCCTAGAAAGATAAATGTTTATAACTGATTAGTACACTTTCACAGTTATTGTGGTAATTGTATAATTTCTTCTTCCTATGTATGTAATATATCAACTACAAATCATGGTCATTTTGATGAAGTGTTGGAATTTAAATAACTTGCAACAGTAACAAATGGAAATAAATTATTTATGGGATCAACTCTGGAAACGCATGATATAGCCTGTATTATACATGGCGGAGACTCCTGTCTCAAATTCTCTCAAAAAACTCCAAGCGCGACATGCCTAGAAGGCCCTTGGCCTACCAGCCAGCTGCTGGCCTCACGTCAACATGTGTTAATCACAGAGGTACAGAAATGTTAAATTAATAATATATAAAATGGTGATTCTTCAAGTTATGTATTAAAAGAAGCGAAACAGATCTCTTACTTTAAAACATAAGGAAATGTGGGTATTAGAGATAAAGTACATAAGAAGATCTGCTGACTAAACAGAGACATATAGACTGTTGAATGGAGGAAAATACATTAAACCGCGTAAGGTGCCCATGGATATATATTATACTTAGGTAGCTTAAATGGTTTACAATACGAATCCACAATCTACAATCCTTTGCCCGGGTCCATGAGAGGCAAATATTGATCCATCTTTCATGTGCTGTTTTCGTGACATATACACTAATTACCATTAAACAGTAAATACCTTCAAGTAATTTAGAAAGTTGTATCTCAATCCTAACGATATCATAATCATGAGAGCAATAAAGGGAAGGGAGCTAATTTGACCTGAGAAAACTTGTAACATAGGAACTAGTACTAAACAGCAATATTATAGCAAGTTAAACAGCAAACAAACATATTTTAACTAAAAGATCTTTAATGTATAAATAGTGAGTCAAATGTTGAATAAAGATAATAATTAAAAATAAACTGAACATTAACAATCTCTGACCAATATGTAAATTAAAGAAAAATATAAACAATATTAACAATAGAAATTAACGAAATCGGTCGTTTGCAAATCCAACATTGAGGAATTATAAATACATTAATAATGACCAACCATACGTACATTCATACAACTATCCATCCGAGGGCTAGGGTCCACCCCGGTTTTCAGGACCAACCAACTAAAGTAGAAACGCTCTGCTCGAGCTCCAAACGACGAAGACTCATTCTCCGGCTTCGTGCTTGAGAGTCCTGGGAAGAGGGGAAGTTGCGTCGCGCAATATGCTCGGCGCAGAGGAGAAGGAACGTAGGAAGGTGGATAAAGAGGGTAGGAATGACACTGTTCTAGAATCTAGACGCAAGATATGGCAGAGATGACGTAAAGTTGCAGACGAAAAATGTACTTTCGGTACAACATAACAGATAGAAAACCATATATAATATGAGGATTTAAGTTTCGTAGACTCCGATGGGCAGGACATTTGGGACATTTTAAAAATGGATGAGGGGAATGGAAACTTATCGTAGGGAAAACAAAGTAGAAATCATTCAGTAGGAAGGCCAAGGATGAGGTGGGTTAATGACATCTTAATGAAGTAAATTACAGAGCCAATGATTGGAAATATTATCTCAGGTTATAGATGTATGGAGATCTTATATCTGCGCTGCAATTGATTCCATAGTGCTAGTGGTAAATAAAACCTTTGAATTAATCATTTTCCTTTTGTGTCTTTCATCGTAGACATTTTTTAAGTAGACTTGGTTGGCTAATTTTTTGTAAATTAGTTTTGTGGAATTTGCATTAGATTTGTATATATTCCTCTCCTGTTATACATAGAGCCATCGTTTGTAAGAAATAAATTGAATTATCAGGTTTAGGAATGGACTGATGGCCGATAATTTGAAAATTGTGCTGCAAAGTATTTCGAAGCCTTGCTCTACGCATGAGTCTTAAGAATCCTTCCCAAGAGAAAGATACATATGGTTTTGGGAATATATTAATTTAGATATCACTAAATGGAAATTCGGAAAGATATTAAATATCGTAAATGGTAATAGATTGTATACACTCTCAGAATAGAACCAGACGGTATGTCAAAGTGTGTTTTGGAAGGAAATTTATAGGGATTGCGCAGGAAAAGTGGAAAACCAAAAATTACATGGCACAGCATAATAATAACAGAAATTGTACAACAAGGAAAAAGCTGGAATGTAGCCAAGAATTTAGCAAGAACAAAGTCCGGTGGCGCGCTTTCACTACTAGTACTAACTGTGGCAAGTCATTCGCTCAGCCTCGTATTTCAGAAAAATAAGTACTTTCATCAAGGGTGAATAATTTATGAACCCGTAATTATTACCAGAAGTAGGGCATATTTATATTCAAATGAATTGGAATTAAAACAGGAATTCAATGGTAACAAATTTAAAATGATATAACCTACCACAAAATAATTTCACATACAATAAATAAAACACTAGTATCAAGCAATTAGCGCCAGTCATAGACCTGGACCCTTGCTATTGTAGCTAACGAAACTAGTAAACATCATACAATGGAACCGTAAGCCCTTATACAATGGGGAAAAAGTCTGCAGTTTCCTTTGTTAAAAGGACTTACAAGACTGCACTATTAACAAATTGCTATAACAATGCTAAGCCCAAAAACTTCATACAAAAGGCTGGGAAGTCGCAAACAAGCAATTGGATTTTCCTAGGTAACTTGTGGAAAGAGTTATCCCCAAACCAATTTTAACTAGGACATGTCGCTAACAGCGGGTGCCTCCTTTGGCGGAATAAGGTAGATGCCGACAGTCGATAGCCCGCGCTCTTAAAGATTACCCATTTGGTCAACCCTGGAAATATTATATTATGAGGCAACTAATTTAAAGGGAGGGGATGAGGCCACAAAAGTCTAAGTTTAACACCCCCGATAACGCATTTAAGATATAATTTACCAATCAAAATTAGTGTAACATATACACTGTTTGTGAGACGCTAAGACTTTTGGTGGAAGGGACTAATGCCGGCCCACTCAGAAATAATAAATATTTTTACTTAGCGAAAATTAGTGTCAGTTCGGTAGTCGTAGGAGTAGCGACTAGCGAGTGTGCCAGTGCAGGGCACATCACTGTCGATAAGCGAAATAAATTAAGTTACATCGCTTGGTTGAGTGTTATAAACATTATTAGTTCTGACCCACCAACAGCCTTCGCGTCAAATCGTCGTCTAATACGACAAATGTAAACAACGAGTGGAAATAAAAGTGCATCGATCAATTACAAGACAGCACACCGGGCCTACTGTTTTTTCCCCAAGTGAACATCCTTCCTCACGGATTCCCGAGAGTTAAGTCAATTGTTCTACCGAAACCTGAACCCAACTAGTCCGGAGCACAATTGTCCATGAACCCACATCCATGAACCTATATCCTGGGACCTAATTAAAAACATTACCCCGACTACAAGTCTGTCGTATAACATGGGAACTGTCAACCATTACATGCCGAAATATGCCTTGTAATTTCTTCCAGAGAAGCATTATGATGTACCAAGGCCGTGTCCAGAAAATTATCTGCCGTTTTTAACTGCAATGTATCAAAATCCAGTGCCGGATCTCTCATTTAAACTATAGGGAAGTAATACAATTCGTGAATTGGTAGATTGGATAACCCTCACTACCTGCCTTCCACACCGCGTCCCGCCTCACCTCACTAAACTCTTATTCATGTAAGGAGTCCATCTGCTCCGTACAGTGGGTTGCTACTGCTGGATTCTAGCTTTGGTTTTTGTGCCTTGCAGTTAAAAAAACGGAAAATAATATTTTTGGACGCAGCCTTGGTACATCTCAACGTTTCACTGGGACAAAATTACTGAGAAAAGTGATTAATTAAGGAGAATAAAAAAACTGTTGATATACTGTGCAGGCAATATTATGAAAGAGAATGAACATTAGCTGGATTAAAAAACTTTTCAGTTTCTGCAGATTTGTTTATATAATACAGTTGTCGCTCTCCATTTTTATATGTACTTTTTTGTGTGAAGTTTTGTTTATATCAGAGCACAATATAATTCCAGTAAAACGAATAGGTTTGAAACATGGCTATAGTGCCTAAAATGCCCAGTTTTACTGAATATGCCACAGGTTATTAAATTTGGACGTTATTAAAGGCACATAAAATTACAATTTTTAGTACTTCAAATCCGATGCCTAAGTAAATGGATATTTACAAATTTAATTTAATCATGTGGTAATAATTTATTTATCAACCAATGATATTATATAAAATAGATTATTATTAAGCCTGTAATGGTGTTTTTATTTTTTATTTTCGGTATTTTAATTAACAACTTCTATTAATTCATTACTATTAATTAGAATATTTTAGTTTGTATTGTAATTATTTATATAATTTCATACAAAACTATCTGAACATCTAGATGAACCATTTAAAATGTTGTCCCCTTTCCTTTCCTCTTTTTTCTTATTTATCTATTCAATTCTCTAATGGGGATATGTCTAAGACGTTTGCGTCCCTCGATCCCATCGCACGCGGCCCGCAGTGATATTTATAATTTATAGTCTAATATAATTTACGAAATAAGTAATTATATTTGATATAATATATACTTGGAAGAACAAGACTTTTTCCATTCCCAACACATGTGTTTGAGAAAGTTCATCCCACTCATCTTCTTACTTAAAACATGGAGAAATCACATTCGTTTTAAGAAATACCGAGGCCAGATTTTTATGTATGATCCTTCCTACCGCGCATCGCTTTGAAGTCTCCGTGCATTGTTGACCGCGTGGTTACACTTTCAAAGGCGAGTGTGTGCCAGATGTTTTATTATCGTTACATTTTGTGCATTTCAAGTTAGTTTCCAGTTTGTAGTTATTCGCTCACATTGTAGTGTCTTTGTTAGTTAAATAATTAAATCTTTGATTTTTTATAAGTGATAATTATGACTTCTAAGTGTAGCGGCAAGAAAAAAAGTTTCAGACGAAGGTAGATCATTTCAAATAAAGTGGACAAATCAGTACTTTTTTTACAGAAGTAAACAAGAAAGCAATGTGTTTAATTTGCAGTGAAACAGTTTTATTGTTTAAGGATTATAATATAAAGCCATCACTTGCTCCTGCCTCGTTATTTGTGTTGCGTACACGTGAATAGTGCTAGGATCTAGGGGTAAACTGGGAAGCTTCGGTCAGTACCGCCATTGCGTGATTTGTGAAGACGAATTTTTCCGGACTTTCTTGTTATATTCACCGTCTGCTAAAATAGTGGTAAGTGTATGAACTTAATTATTTTTCAGTTAAATTAAAATGTATTTTAATAGAGTATTCTGTCAGGAATATAAATAGTAAATGTCCTTGAATTTTTGTTCATTCGTTCATTCAACATGACGACTAAACTTCATGTTTGTCCGTGTGGTATAATTTCGCCATTCCGATGGCGGGCAATATCGCCATGTGGCGGTGTTGCCCCACGCAATGTTTTCTTACAAAGGGCTATAAAGTGAATCATTTTGTGCTTTACAGATGGTTCGATCAAGAGAAAGAACTACACAGAAGGCGAAATGGACCGAAGAAAAGCTTAAGAATGAAATTCAAGCTGCACAAAACGGAGGATCCGAAAAAAAAAAAATCGGCATACCACAATCAATTTTACGTGATATGCTGAAGTCATAGGATATGTCTAAGCCATTATTAGGTCTGAAGCCATTTTTCTAAGCAAAGAAATAAAAACAAATAGCCAATTCATATGATCCATCTGTCAAATATATTTTATGGAATTACAACAACCGAACTGAGGCGGTTGGTTTTGGGTTTGGCGGACAAAAATGGAATAAAACACGATTTTAATAGACAGAGCCAAATGGCCGGGGTAGATTGGCTAAGAGGGTTTCTCTGCAGGCACAAAATTAGTTTAAGCAATCGTGAGGCAACTAGCCTGAATAGGGCGATAGCTTTTAATAAAGAGGAAGTTGATTCGTTTTACAAAAAAATAGTAACTGTCATTACGAAGTATCATTTTTCGCCCAGCCCAATCTACAATATGGACAAAACAAGAATTTTTACAGTCCAGAAGCCAGGAAATATCCTTGCACGCCAAGGGCAGAAACAGGTGGGGGGAATTACCAGTTGGGAAAGGGAAAAAACATAACTGTTGTTTGCACCATGAATCCATCAGGAGAGTAATTACCCCCAATGTTCATATTTCCAAAAATATTGATACCGCTGTATTATTTGCTCTAAGTGGGCCCATTCTAAATGCAGTGGAAAAGACAGCCCTGAAAACTATGTTTGTGATTTCTGTTCATAAAATGTTCCTTACATGTCTTACATTGTTAATAGGCTATAATATTAGTGTTAATAAGTAAAAATTAGTATATAGGAAATATACATTGTTATATGCAATAAATGGTTAGTGTACAGTATTTTTTCCATATATGTATCATAAAAATCCATATTCATTTAGTTTTAAGTTGTGGCGGCATTACCCAAAGGCCATGGCGGAATTACCCTACTATTAGGGGTAATTTCGCCACTTTGCATACAATTGTTTTTATTTACATTGTGATCCAAACAAATTAGATAAAATCATTTTAAATTTATTTTTATGTACATAAAAACAGGATTAATGTATTCAAGTACTAATATCTAAGTTTCATATAAAATTAAAGCTACAAAAAATAAATTTGTCTTAAGGTGGCGCCATTACCCTACTCTTCCCTACTCTCACCAATCATGCGTCTTCATTTGATAAATTTGAGGGTCAATTTCGTGAAGACAAGGTATCCGAACTTGTAATTAAACTTTCGGGACAGCGGTTAATTTTAAATAATGTATGACTTCAAACTGAATCTCTGGTAAAAGCGATTTACTCAGTAGCAGAAATTATTGCAAAAAATCTAAACCATTTACAGATGGCGAGATTGTTAAAGAATGCATTGAGGGTGTTGATGATATTATATGCCCTGACAAAAAAGCGCAATTTGCAAAATTAAGCTGTCGCAACAGACTGTAGCTCGCCGTATTGACGAATTAGCGTCCAACATACAGAGAACCTTAAAATACCGAGTCACAAATTTCCAGTTCTATTCTCTGGCACTCGATGAGAGTAATGATGCTAGCGATACTGCCCAATTAGCAATTTTCTTAAGGGCAGTTGATAAAGATTTCAATATTACAGAGGAATTAGCTGCTTTTGTCCCTCTTCAAGGCACGACTAAAACCAATGATTTAATGGGGGTGTCACCGAAACCTCGAACCGGCTTGGCTTGAAATATACAAATCTATTTGATGGAACAGCAGTTCCTAGGAAAGCGAGAATGATTAGTTAAATTACTGCAAGCAGAGGCAGCTAAACTAGGAAACATTTCTATTATGCAATATCACTGCTTAATACACCAAGAAAAGCTTTGTGCTAAATCCCTAAGTTTAGATAGCGTTTTGAAAGTCGTTGTAAAAGTAGTGAATTTCATTCGTTCACGTGGTTTCAAAATTTCTTACAAAATCTCAATTCAGAATTAGAAGATATTGTTTATTATACTGAAATAAGATGGCTGAGCCATTGCAAAATGTAGAAGTGAATGTTTGATCTCAAAAATGAAATACAAACAATTTTTATAGGGGAAGGGCAAACCTATTGTTGATTTTAAAGACGCAGAAGGGATGTGTGATTTTGCATTTCTGGTAGATATAACAACACAACTGAACGAACTTAATTCACGTCTCCAACGTAAAGGCCAATTGATCACTACTATGTTTGATCACGTGAGGGCCTTTGAAATAAAATTGCGACTTGGGGAAACACATAAAAAAACAACTTTGTGCGTTTCCCAGCCCTACAAATGTGTTATAATAACACTCTCAAAAGTATGAAGAAATCATATCAGAATTGAAAAACGATTTCCGCATTAGATTTCAACACTTCAATGAGAATGTCATAAGTTTCAATCTGTTTTCTTCCTCCATTAAAATTGACGAGGTCCCGGAGAATCTCAAATGATATGCGTTGAATTTCAATATGCGTCGGGCCTAAAGAATAAGTTTAACAATGTCCCCGTATTACAATTCTATTGCGACTGTTTTCCCAGAGAAAAATATCTGGCCGTTATTAGACACGCACTTCGTTTCGCATCACTTTTCGGTAGCATATACATATGCGAACAAGTGTTCTCCAGATGAAACATGTGAAGTGCGCAACGAGAACGAAAATCATCAACTGTCATGTAGAGAGTTCGCTTCGAGTTGCTACAACATCAACAAAACCAGATATTAGATGGAAAGCAGTGTCAGATGTCGCACTGACGGATAAATAATTAATTATTTTAATATAACAATTTTATAAAATTTTAAACTAAAATTTATATTAAACATACAAGGATTAATAATACTTTATTTATG
Organism: Diploptera punctata; assembly: GCA_030220185.1. Classification (NCBI taxonomy): domain Eukaryota; kingdom Metazoa; phylum Arthropoda; class Insecta; order Blattodea; family Blaberidae; genus Diploptera; species Diploptera punctata. Next base: position 1,124,919 of record JASPKZ010003087.1, on the reverse strand, counting down.
TTGTTCAGTTTAGATTTTAGAATTAGATTATACTCGAATTTTTTAAAAATAACAACTAATATGTAATTAACATTTTAATAAAAATAAAATATTTCAATATATTAGCTATTTTATATTTAAATTATTCGGTTTATCTTACATCCTATTTAATATGGTAAACAAATCTAATCATATGGCCCACAAACAAATTCAATTTAATGACAGTGGCCCTTGGACACGCCTGTTCTAATTCTGCACACTGACTTTGTTTTATCTTTAAATGCAACTAGCTTACCTTGTATTTTAGCGAAATTTTATACACAATATTTTTAATTCACATCCCATTGGTTGTGAAACAAAATATTTTGATCGTGTTTATCGTAATTCCAATTTTCCTGAAATAAAAGAACGCAAATGTAATTATTTTACAGCAAAACTGATTTGGAAATATTATTCATGCCGTAACCACGTAACCGTGATGCTATTGTTGAATCGCGTAGCTTATTTTATTGAGAAGACTAAGTGACCTTTCGAATTATTAAAAAAAAGTAATGAGTTCTATATGCAGTTTGGAACAGGTCTATAGTAATGAGGTAGCAAAAATTATGTATTAATTATAAATTTTACAAGTAATTTATTAAGGATTTTACGATTTACGTGAAATAAGGCCAAAATATTAATTATTTTTGTCGGTTCATACAAAGGAATCTTAGGCGAATAAAAAAACTGGTTATGGAGCAGGAATATATTATAATCTACTCGGAGATAAGTTACATCAACGCCCCTAGCGTTAAAGAAACTTAACGTGTAATTTATCTTTAGGATCTTCTGGATTATTTTCTTCTATTAACCCAACCAATTTTAGGAAGGCTCGAACGAAAAATATATCATTATAAGTTGTCAAATTTCTTCGATTTAATTAATTTACACTATTTTCATTGAAAGTGAAATTATTTTTGCTATGTATCCGACATTTTGTACGGTTCATATTTTAAAATTGGATTAGTTTCGTGTTTAGAAAACTAGAATGAAGACCTCGCCTTCCACAGACATCATAACATGTAGGCTAATATACAAGGAGCCGTCTTGAAAAGGCTAATAATTGACAATATACATGGAAATCGTTAAGTTTACTATTCATATATAATTCAGCGAACAAATTGTTCAAAATAATTTGTCTGTGCAAGTAAATATATTTCTTATTTAATTTTTAGTCCCGCGCCGTAGCCGAGCGGTTAAGGTAGGAAGCCTTGGCGCAGAGCTACGGGACTTGCGCTGGTTCGAGTCTCCATGGGGGAAGAATTTTTCTCATGGTATTTCGACCAGTATGGGACCGGTGCCCACCCAGCATCGTGAGGCAATTGGGTAGCTACAATAAGTAGCGGCTCCAGGTTGAGGAACCAACTATAACGGCTGGGGGACTCGACATGCTAACCACATGTCACCCCTACACTGGCTGTTGATCATCTATCTCTGTGATTGACACATGTGGATGTGAAGGGCCAGCAGCCGGCTGGTAAAAGGGCAACCGCTGAAAAAGTGGAAAGACCCTCAATCGGATTTAATTTTTATCCTTAATTTGGCATTGTATCTTATAAGATACAGTGGTTTAATTTGTTTAATATGTTAATAAATAGCGGAAAATGAGTTAGTAAAATTTATTTAAATTTGTATAAAATTGTACAACAATATACACAAAATAAGTTATGTTTAGGCATGATATGTTTTCACTCCAGTCTGACGCATTTAAATAAACTGGCACGAGAAATTTAATTTCACCAATTAAGGGTTAACCTCTCCCCTTTTAGGTACTACTTTTAGGTCTCCTATGCCACCCGGACACGAACTATCGGTAGAGCATGTTTAAACTTTGGAACATATACATACTCAATCCGGGGCCACCTCCGAGACAGCATTAGACTCGCCTTTCAATCACACATTTATACGAAACAAGGCGAATATGATAATGAATTATGATGGCCTGATAGTGTTTGAGTACTAAAGTTTGCCGACGTTTGTCTTACAGATGAGGAAAAATCTCCCGATCGTGGATCAAATTCGGGCGAATTCCACGTAAAATTTGACATAATACATGTAAAATAAAGTTTATTTTCTTCCCAAAGTGTTATATGGATTATTATAAAGATTTTCAAGTGCTTACATCCCAAAATTTTGAAGAATATGAACAAAACTATACGTAACAAAGAACTGTTATATATTTTAATTAAAAATCCTACACCACGCAGTTAGTTATTATGTCAATTACTTTTATTTTATGTAATTAGTGACCGAAGTGCATTAAAACATAAAACACAAGACGTGTATTTTATAACTCCTCGTATACACTACATTCACAATTACTTGTTGAAATAAAATTTAAAACTTCACAGATATTATTTTAGTCTCACTCTGTAAAACATTACGGTTACGTGATATACCGATATAAAACCGTACATTTTAAGTACAATTGTCTGGGATTGAAACTCCGTATTTTCTATTACTTTGTTACTATAAAGTAAAGTATTCTCGGATAAGATGTCAAACAGAATTTATAATATTTTTTTGTAATAAATACATGGTTTAAGACTTCAAAGCAAATGTAAATTTTTCGCCCAATGGGTTGCTGGTCCAGAGGGGTATTATTGTAGGGTTCCCACTAATGTATAATTTCCTCTACATTAAGGTGATGTGGTTATATCGCCAGTACTCGGTCCTCAGGGCCTCATTTGTAATAGCAGGTTGCACCACTAGCAGGTTGAGGGTGAGATTTGGATAGGAGAGGTGATGGCCTTTTGTGGGAAATACCCTATACCTAGCAAAATTGTTTTGGACGATGAAATTTTAGAAAGAGTAATTGAATTTAATTATTTAGGTTATAATTTAACATTTCAAGATGGAGCTGATATATCAAAGAAAATAACAAATTTCACAAAAACAACGGGGATAATTAACATTATAATGAAACCATATTAAGTACGAAACATCTTAAGTACAAAAGAACACAAGATTACGGCTTTATAAGGTTCTCGCAAGACCAGTATTAAGATATGGTAGTGAAGCATGGACGATATAAAGAAGAGATGAAAGCCGAATAACAGAAAATGAGATGCGATTTATGCGCCGTACAGCAGGCTATACAAAGTGGGACCATAAAAGAAATGAGGAATTATAGAAGAGTTGGATGTAGAACCCATTCTCCACCATATACAAAACTACCAGAACAACTGGAAAGCCCATCTTTAACGAATGCCATCTCATAAAATTCCAAAATTCATGGTTCGTTACTGCCCCCAAAGCAAAAGATTGCTGGGACGTAAAAAAAAAAAAAAAAACTCTGGATAAAAAATTCCTCTTTTAAACCGTAACACTTGCATGGCGTAATACGTGCATGGATGATGATGATGTAATAAATAATACCGGTACATAAAATTACCGCCATAGGAAGCTAAATGCGCCAGACCATGGCGTTCTCACGAACAGTTAGTTAGTGATGATGGGGGGGGGGTTCCTGAAACATGTTCAAAAGTAAAGTCTAATATTAGTGAAGCGGAACTTCAGTGCATTTCCAACTACTTGCAATATTTTGTCAGGAAATACAAAAACATTCTGGACTCTGTAGTCCGGTCAAAATAGACATTTCAATTTACAAAAATTCGCATGGAGCTGCAAATTGGTACGAATGTTGGGAACACCATTATGAATGAAATGAGAAAAGTCCCCATCGATACCACATCTGCAAAAAAAAGTTATTCAAGGTCAAAGTTCGCGAATATGGGTTTTTTGCATTTTTCATCCAAACGGCAAGTTTTATCATAAAACTAGGTCAGACAAAAGTTATAGATCATGCAATTGTCTACACAAATTGTTCTTATGCTTTTTTTCATAAGAATCACCATTCTTGAGATACCACGATTCTAAAATTTGAAGAAGTCGTATTCTACATAATATACACACATTTCCGCGCCACCTATGAGGTAGTGTACTTGGCGCATTTTTTTAATTGGTGTCTTCGAAAGGTATACTCCACGATTTATTGTGATTAAGTTTTATTAAATGATATGCTATTAATTAAAAAATGGTACTATTGGGAATGATTTAAGTGACAAAAATTATTCTCAATTCCGGGTTAATGTTAATCTGACTGATAATCTTCGAATTCTACTACGACAGTAATGTCTTCTTCGATTTCTTCTTCTTCTTCTTGCTGGATATTTGTTAATTGTTCTGAGAAAGATGTATCAGTTTTTTCCTCATTAAAATCATATAAATCGTCATCTATTCCATTTGATTGAACATTGGAGCAAGACTGGTCTTGACAATTGGTACATACTAGTGAACAAAATAATCCGACTTTTTTACAGCCACTTTTGCACTACAACCCTTTTTGCAATTGCAAAAAATGGTGATAAGAATATTTGTGGAGCAGGTGGGAGTAACGTTTGAATTGGTTCCAAAGTATTATATATTAATTGACCCAATTGCAATTTTGATATCAAATATCTAGGCTAACAGCAGTCATAATACTGTGGCTGATATTAGTACATACTAGTTTTAATAGTTCTAGTTACAATGTCAATAGTAGGGGAAAGGCTTCTATGAAAGAATGCTCAAAAAAATGAAAGAAAGAAAAATACTTCTGAAATAATAAATAGAATTATTCCTCATCGTAATCCTTTTGTGACAAACTTAGTATGGAGCCCTTGATAAGTCCCTTCACGTACAATGTCTCGTCATCATTGAATTATTGTTAATAATATAATAGTTATACCTTGTTCCAAAAAATAAGTCAATGACTCCGGAATATCGCTGTTAATATTTGCACACATTCGACCAGACGGGGGGTAATTGGTATTATCAAATACCGGTACTAAAGACTGAGAGTCTTCTCGAATGATTGCTGCTGCAGCTTTGATGGTTCTAAATCGTTCTGCCTTTTCATTTTGACTTTTTTTTCTCATACCAAGCTTGGTTAAGAATATCGTGATGATCTTACTTTAACTTCAATCGAATCTTAATTGATCTATTATCTAAAGCTGGAATTTTACAATTACTATGTAACTCTTCCAATGAAAATTGACAGTCATCACTTTTTCTCCATCGCAACATTAGTAGATTCATCTTGAGAACGACCGATTTTACCCCCAGTGATGTGTCTCAAGAAGGAATTATAGCAATTATTATGGTACCCAGCCTCGACAGCAATTAAATCATATTCGTACTGAATACGTGCAGTGATTTTTTGTTACGTCATCAGAACGAGTCCGAGCCACCTTCGGAATGGATTCTTTAAATTAAAAGTGTAGCAACTTTATGAATTTTACATCTAACATTTTGCGCTTTTTCTTCTCAGCCTCTTCATTCGCTTCATCTCCACAAAATAAGCAATATTTTTTAAAAACAAGAAACGGATTCACTTACGCATGCTCTAGTACGAGGTGGACTGATTTCAGATGTAAGCCTACTGGCTTGCTCCATCTCATGCGGTCTTTTAACTGCAGCAATAGAACTCTTCCGAGTGTATATTTTACGGCACTGCACATGAATTGTCACAGATTTCTTATCCATCAGGTATTCAGAAAACCCATAATTTCTTTCAACACTTGAATCGATCAGTCTTCGTTCAACGATCAACAATAACTGTTTCATTTTCAGTCAAAGGTTTGCTACAAACAAAACAAAATTGCGACATTTTTTTGATATTATTGATCAGCACAAATATTATTAACAAGCACGTGTATCAATAGCCACGTGTTTCACTGTAAAGGAACACTATAGTAAAAGTCTTCCGTTTATGCCTTCCAGAAAAAAAAAACAGGTATATGACTGTCGCCACTCGGATAAAAATAGAATAGTCGGCAGATGTTGCTTAAGGTTATACGGCCCAATTAAATTTGGGACTGAATTTCTTTTTTATGTATATTCTCACAATCATATAATATATAATTTGTATATTTAAGTTGTTCAACGAATATTTTTGTTATATTAAATATCACATGATGTATAGGAGGTTAACTTGCGGTTGAAAAGCGTGATAATTATTGTTTTCAGTGTTTCAAATGGTGATATCTCAAGAATGGTGATTCTTATGAAAAAACTATAGAACAATTTTTGTAGATAATTGCATTGTCTACAACTTTAGTCTGACCTATTGTTATGATAAAACTAACCGTTTGGCTGAAAAATGCAAAACAAAAAACCCATATTCGCGAATTTTGACCTTGAATAATTTCTTTTTGCAGATGTGGTATCGATGGGGACTTTTCACATTTCATTCATAATGGTGTTCCCAACATTCGTACCAATTTTCAGCTCTATGCGAATTTTTGCAAGCCTACCCCTATTTTTTTAGATAACTTGACCGGGCTACTATGTTTTGTGTATTTTAATTATCTTAGTTTATATTTGACCTCGGTGGTCTAGGGGTTATGTTACTTGCCTCTTTTCCCAAGGGTCGTGAGATAAACCCGCCGAGGTTGATGGGTTTTTAGAATGGATGAATCCAAGAGACCAGTTCTCCTAGAGAGACTTTAAGCCCTGAGTTCCGAATCTGAAGATTTTCCGGTCCATTAAAGAATCTCAAGCCTAAACTAGTGCCTCTGAGCAAAACATAATCTGCCTTTCCTCCATAATACCTTAATTTCCTACTAGATGTCTCTTTGAGGTTATGTACTGACCAATAGCTGACATATGTAGGAAATTAAGCGTAAGTAAATTAGATTGGTTAAGAATGTCGCATTAGGGAATACCCATATACCTACTCGGGATGTACGGGAGTAAACTACTACTACTACTACTACTACTACTACTACTACTACTACTACTATATTTATATGGAAATAACTCAATGGAAAGTGGTATACACTTGGCAACAGAGCGTATCATGCACTTCTCGGATCGAAGAATACTAAAGTTATAGAATATGTCGGACGACCTGCGAAACCTGACTTTGAAAAGGCCGAAATAAAATAAGTATTTGTTTTTGAAAGGAAACTATCTGGGAACATTTTCGAGCCAGCAGAAATTGGAGATGGACATTGGATAACTGGAACAAAATAATGAATTGAATAAAACAAATGTTCTTCTTCTTCTTCTTCCTTCCTTCCAAGTATTAGGCCAAGGCCTCTTACGATCCTATAGAAAATTTTCCCTCCAGCGTTTCATAGGACGAGAATTTCCCGGAAGGATCAAACTAAAACAAATGTTAAAAATATATATTCTTAATTTCATAAGAGTACAAGGATTAATTTGGTTTGTCCACGTATGTAGAATGTGTGAAGAAAATACTTTTATTCTTAAAAAATATTTCCAGCAAAACCTTTAACAACTAAACTCCAAGTCAGACCTAAAATTAAATAGGATAATGATGTGTTACAAAACTGAACATTTTTTATGTATCAAAATTCAGCCTCCATATGTTTGTGACTTCTAAACCCCTCAACCGATCTTCCTGAAAATTTGTACGTACATGTGTTTAAGTACGTCAAGTGTTTAGCAGCTAACTACTATGCCCTAAAACCAGTAGATGTAGGAGTTCACCTAAAACGAAAATTAAAAATCGCTCTAGCGGTCGCAAATGTTGATGTTCACAACGAAATTCAGTATATGCAATTAAAATAAACCGAGGTAGGTGTTATCCAAAACTCGGCGAAGTCCGACCGTTTTAAATGGGGGTTTACCAGAAATATGAAAATACGAATTGACTCTGGCAAACCGCCATGTTTAATTCGTCGAAATTTATAACTTTGTGTCTACACATTTTCAGTAGTTTAGCTGCTATTATACTCTAAAAAGTTAGGTGTAGGAGTTTACCTGAAACGAACATTTAAAAATCATAGGCCTATGTCATTTATTTAGGCGTAATAGCTCACTATAGCAATTAGCTAATTGAGTATAAAATTGGATTAATTATATCAGTGACTGGAAGCATAGGAAATCAATTTTTTAAGAAGACCTAAGTATTCAACTAAATGAAGCTCCAGTGTCTAATAAGAAGTATATTTATTACTGTATTCTAATATCAACTAGCCTATTTCTGCAGTCTATATAATGAATGCACATGCTGGAACTACAGAAAATGAACGTGCAGATTTTCTTGCCAAATCAGCTGCTAATTCAAATATGGATTACTTTTACTCCTTCTGTCCTCTATCATATATTAAATAAGTATTAAGAAATTATCTCTTACAAAATTGCAATGCTGAGTGGTTAAACAGTATTAATGGTGCTTTGACAAGAACATTATTTTTCCCAACTGTTTTTGACCGAATAAAGTGCAAATACCTAGAACCAAATTTTGTATTAACACAATTTATGACTGGGCACGGTGAATTTGGACATTATTTGGAACGATTTAAAATAGGTACAGATACCTGTATTTGCAAAAACTCCAGCCAGAATATCTCACATCTGTTAATTGAGTGTCCCGCATTTGATTCAAAAAGACATGAATTTATTAAAAAATTAGGTTATTGCCATAATAGATTTCAACTGCCTCTGTCAAATATTTTATGTAAGAAGTGTTGCCATATAAAGCTGTGTGACTTTATCCATCATATTTTTAAGAGATTTTGAGTTAGTTTTTTTTTGGTTTGTTAATTCATTAATTTATTTGTTCATATTACGTTATTATGTAACGCTAGAAATTAACCATACTCTAAATTAATGTAAACAATTAATTATATTGTAACTAAAACCATAGCATACCGGATGGTGAAATAAGTTCGTATTATTGGAGATTCAATAAAAGTAATATATAATGAATGTATTCAAACTTGCGTAACTTCCATATCCCAGAACCTGAGGGTTCATGTCCATGCGAACACAAGCACTCCATATATCGCTATCCTGAGCTAATATTTTGCAATCGCTCACGGCCATTGCAAACACACTAGAATGATAATTATCCATCCCAAATTTTAAACCATTCAATCGTTGCTATGTTACAAACAATCCACTAGGAGAAGGCATTGCTACATCGATCAAAACCTCGTAACTCCATTCAAGAGTGAAATTAGGATTTTTGTATTATTCGATAAGCAAAGGCATCGTGCCACATGTCCTGCTCAACGCAGTCTACGATACTTAATTTTTCCTATTATACTGTATCTCGTTTCCCATAAAGGTAATGAAGTTCATTGTTTTGTAGTCTTTGCCATTCGCCTTCTAATATACTTGCATCTGCTTTAGAAAATTCAAACAAAAGAAAAAAATAATATTTATCCAATCTTCTTCTCAATTTCGATCACATCTTACAATGGAGTGGCCATGGAATCTACTAGCCTCTGTTCTCATCCCATTTATAACTTAATCCTGAGTGTGGCTTCCTTCGTGAGAGAATTAAAGTCGTGTCATAGATTTAGCTACAAAGCTATTTCATAATATAATTAAAATTCGTCATTAAATTAATCATTAAATTAACATTGGTCACAGATATCATCCGGGTTGTCATCCCTAGAATATAGTCTGGTACTCATTTCCGTTTGAGGCTGTGTTGACAGCTTAAACATTCTGACGCCAACAAGACTCGAACCAGCTTTCAGCATTTGAGTTAACCGACTACAGCACGGCATTCCCCTACATGTTTTTACTATTTCATTCATAAACAGAGTTTTAAAAATATTTTGCAATATGAAATCATTATGCGTCTTTCTCTATATTTATTGTGTCGAGTGAATGGAATTTGTCTTGACTGCTTTTGTATAGCTTGGAAAATCTGTTTCACTGTACTATCAGGTACCTGGGTTCTTATCTTTTCTTTTTCTCACAATATTCACAAATGAAACATATTTTCATACTACTATTTTCAATTATATTCTACTTATGGAAATTATTACTTTTTAATTAAGAAAAAAATTCATTTACATTGCGCACGGGCCTGTTTGGCCCCACGTGCATATTCTGTTCCATGAAAAAACATACGAATATATAAACAAATACATACATGGCTATACATCTACTCTCATATATAAAACGACGATGTTTACAGATTTTTTTTTGTTCAATGCAACCTGTTGTCATTGGACATTCCAGGTATTCTCTCCTGGCATTGGCGTATTAATAATAATAAATTGGTAAGAGGCACTCGAAAGAGCATTAAGTTATAAGTTTATGATTTGTCTTTTATGAGTTCGTTCAGTGATCCTGTCCATATTCTGCATTGTTTGTAATGGTATCGCTCACACTTTTTGTCGCATATCTTGCATTCACACGAATCACTCGGTTGGTGGAATTTTGTATTTTTGCACATTTTGTGATGATATCCATGTGTTGCTAAACCTATGATTCTGTGCCTTTGTGGTTGGTTACTTCCAGTCCATTCTCTGTTTACCATGGCATCTGAGGCGTAGAAATCCTCGTCGATCTCTTTTTCTCTCTGTTTCTTTTTTTCGATGACTTTCTTATATGGCTCCGTTGCTGGCAGTAGTATCCTTTGCCTCAGGTCCTCTAGGAAGAAGGTTTCTCTGGCTAGCATATAGGCCATTCTATTTGGTGTGTATTTGCTTGCACCTAATGCCTTTTTGATGAATCTTGGTTTTACTTTTTCTAACCTCTCCAAATCGCTGGTCGATAGTTTCTCCCATATCAGTTCTATCCCGTAGGTGACGATCGGGGTGATCACTGATGCGAATAATTTCATGGCTGTGACTAATTTTAACGATGTGATGTCTTTGATACTGCACATAGCTCTTATAGCTGCTGCTGCTCTCTCCTGCACATGTGCGCTAAAGACTTTGTTGTTGGCTGCAGTGTTATGCCTAAATATCTGAATTTTGTTGACCATTCTTATCGGTTCTTCTCCTAGTTTTAGATTATCACTTGCCGCTGTTCTTCCTCCTTTCTTGAAAACCATTTGTACGGTCTTGTTGCTGTTTATCTTGAACTCATTTTCCATAGCCCATCGTTGTATCCCATCTATGCCTTTTTGCAATTCTTCTTTGTTTTCTGCCCCAATGGCCATGTCGTACGCATACATTACCAGCGGCGTATTGTAACCCACTTCTGCGGTTGGGGCGCCTGGAAGGCGGGGTTACGCCTCCCCAATGATATGATGGGTGATGACGATGGGTTATGATGCGCCAGGAGAATGTTTACAGATATAAAAATAAAAAAAAAAGCTCTCACTTTGTTAAATAATAAAAAAAAAGCTAGTTACAGAACGGATTAAAAAAAGAAGAACCCACACACACACGCTCATAGCATGCCCACTCCCGCAGACAGTAAATGCACTAGAAGACTACTCAACTAAGATAATTTATTATATAATACAAGTGGAGATCAGAAACAAATACCGTACTGAATTCTTATTATTAATTACACATAATATTTCATCTTTCATCTCCAATTTTGCTGTTTCTCAGTTTCCTTTGTGTGTGTGTGTTCTAATGCCTCCCACTGCACGTTTCGTGCCGCCATTTAGAATGCCATATCAAATATATTTGTAGTGATATATTTGAGGAATTTACTACAACCGTTCGTTGAATTATTTCCGATGTCGGAAAAGGACATAATTTGTTTGGCTAAATTTTACAACATGTGACATGCCTTTTTAAATTACTTCATGAACTCCTGTCAAATTTTATTCATATGGTATCATTTTTCAAATTATTTACCCTAATTTACAACGATTTTTACATTTTTAAACGATTATTTGAATATATTTTTCTACGATAATGCACTACTTACATAGCATGAAGACGTGGTAGCCATTTTGATTTTAATAGCGAACAAAGTCGTGTTCCAGTGCAGAAAACATACGATACGTACTAATTAACTGAACACATATACTTCAGAATTTCAGAATATACTGTTTATTTTTGAGCGTTGCATTCTTTCACTGGTTAAATTGCGTTAGGTTAGCTTTAGGTTGGTCTTTCACCGGTTCATCATCATCATCATCATCGTCCTTTCAAGTATTAGGCCCAGTGGCCCGTTACGGTCTCCCGCCATCTCCGAAAAGGTCGACCCACAGATCTTCTGCCTCAAGGAATGTAGTGAAGAATTTGTTTTGGTATTCTGTGACGATCCATGCACTGAATATGGACTAGCCAATTGTTTCTATATTATTGGAGGTATTCAGATATAGGTATGATGTTTAACTCTCTGGCTATTGTTGAATTTCTTTGGTGGTATAGAAGGCTATAACCTGCAGTTCGTCGCAGAAATTTCATCTCCGTGGCTGTAATATGACGATCATCCTGAGTTCTGATGGTCCAAGCTTCACTACCATAACAGATTATGGGTCTAGCGAGAATTTTATAGATTTTCATTCCTGTGTGTCTCTGATCTTTTGATGGTTTAAAAACTTGATTGATAATTCTTAAAGCTTTATTATAGTTTTGTATTTTAAAGGATATATCACATTCATCATTATAAGTTAGATTATATCCTAAGTATTTAAATTAATCAACTTGCTCTAATATTGAATTCTGAATACAAATTTTACTTCTTACTGGTAATTTCCCTTGAAAGGCCATAACTTTAGATTTTGTTGTTGATATTTACATGTTAAATCGTTGGGTTATTATATTAAGGTGATGAGTGGAATATTGTAATTCATCTTCTTTCATCGGTTACATTACTTAAATTGCTTTAGTTAGCTTTTAGGTTTGTTAAATATCGTATATATGTTGACCGCATCCCTTGATTCCATAGAGTAAACCGCTTCGCGTCTGTTGGTGCATGAGCATGGTGTATGGTTGGAACTTGGATTTTTTTTTTCGGGTCACATGTTGTAAAATATCCCTATTTATTATAACTGAAATGTTACATTGAGTACCCAGTTCTGAAAGTAGGCCTAACTGAATATTTTATAAAAATCAAATTTGTTGAGGACGTCTACTACAACAGGTACAAATTTTATTGTTTTAAATATCTATGCCACGTGTCACCTTTGAATATTCGATCAGAGAACAAGTGACTGCTGGCGTCATGTTGGCCGATGTGATAACACTGCTAGAGCCAATTGCCAACATGTTTACTCACATGTAAATTCTATCCCAGGAATCCACCTGCATTAGTGGTCCAGTTAGTGTAGAAAATGGTCAAGTTATTGTTAGTTTGGGCAAGTTAGGGTGAGTATATTGACGTGTTAGTACACCAGATTAGTTTAGCGTTCATTTATTTGTTGGTGGGTTTTAGTCATAAGTTGGCTACACTGTCTGAGCAATGACTAATATATATCTTACATGAAAATATGGTGATTTTAGGCTACTTTGATCTCCACTTCATTTTAAAGCGTTTATCACATTTAAAAAAAATATCAACATATATATTCCTCTCAGGTAATTATTCACACAGTACTTTTTTATTTGAATTTATGCAGGTGACAAATGATCCCTTTATTTTAATTAATAGTTAATATTCATTACAGAGACTCTTGACGTCCCAACTCCTTTCAAAAAACGTTAAACTGAAAAAAAAATAAAACTATTATTCTCCCAGTTATATTATATGGATGCGAAACATGGAGGAAAGGATATTACGAGTATTTGAGAATAAAGTTCTTAGGAAAATTTTTGGACCAAAGAGAGATGAACAGACATGTGAATGGAGAAGACTACATAACAAAGAACTACGTGGTCTTTATAGCAAGCTAGATAGGCCTATAATAAGAACAGTTCAGTCTCGTAGACTGTGATGGGCAGGACATGTGGCCGTTTGGGGATTGAAAGTCGTGCATTGAAGCTTCTTGTAGGAGAACTAGAAGGAAAACGCCCAGTTGGTAAACCAAGAATGAGGTGGGAGAATAACATTATCCATGATTTGTGGGATATCTTAATATATAAAAATTACGTGCCACGTTGTTTGTCCGTGATGGAATCCTAGACTATAGAACCGATTTTAATAAAATTTTGCACGCTGTGTGCTGTTTGATCCAAATTGAGACTTAGGGAAGTTTATAACTAAATGTATAGTCGCATTATTTTTATTGCAAATTATTTATTCTTTAACAGAGAGTTATAATTATCTGTGAGTTCCATACGATTCTAACAGATGGCCGTGTGACGTAATTGGTTTATTATTTAACCAGGTGGCTGTGCTTTTTGTTGCAACCGCGAATTTCAATTGAATTACAAATATTGATTATTTCATAATTTAAGTGTGTTTGTGTTTATTTTATTTTCTATATATTTTATTAATTATATTAATTCCGTGTGTAAGTATTAGTTTTAAATAATCTGGCTGAAAGGCAGCAACTTAATTTAAATTTAACTGGACCGAGAAGAGACATTGAACAATATGGCGAATCAGTTCTAGAGACCATGAATGATAAGATATCAAGTGAATTTCCGCAAATTGGTATAGGCCTATGTGACATAAATCTTACATTTAAGAAGAATGCCAATTTAAAACATATGAAGGTCCTAAGGAACGGAATAACAAGAACTGTAAGTAAGTCTGTTAGTTATTATAATATGCCTAATATTACAGAAACAATCTCCATGCCTCAATTAAATGAAAAACAAAATGACTATAATATATCACAAGATGATATTACTATACAGAGACTTCTTGATGATGATGAGACTCCAAACTGCCAACAAGTTCGTAGAAAAAAAACGAAAGTATAATGAAATCAGCAAGCCTCCTCAAAATATTCAATCAATAAATGTATATAATCCTTTGTGATACACTTATGGATGATACTGAGAATGCAGACAACATAAATTCATCTCAATCAACAAAACCACTTTCACATAAACCACCACCCATATTTATACCGGGTGTAGTTAACGTACCAGAACTAAAAAATTGTGTAAAACAAAAACTTTCTGATTTAGATGTCTCACTTAGTTTACTACACCAACATAATTTAACGTATACCTTAGCCACAGCAACACGTGACTTCTATATATATATATATATATATACATATATAAAACAAAGTCGGATTAGTTACACTATTTATAACTCAAGAACGGCTGGACCTATTTTTATGATCTTTGATTTGTTGGATTTGTTTCCGCCCCGAATAGCAGGTAACTATTAAAACATCGGAAAAATTAACGTAAAAATATTTAAAGGCGATACGACGTTCGCCGGGCCAGCTAGTAGATTATGTAGGGGATGATAGGAACATATTAGCTTAGGATAGGATGTATCGAGAGCGTATGTCCGCGCGGCCATGAACTTATAGGTAGGATAGAGCCAGTGTGTGAGTGACATAGAATCCCCATTGTTTTAATTAATAGTTGTGTTTCTCAACGCAGAGATATTTTAACAAGGACATAAAATGAGAACTAAATTACACCACGTTTTTAATGTATATAATGGAACTAATAGCCTTAATCTGCAGCGTATTCAAGGTTCAACCCAAAAATATCCAAATATTAAACGAAAATAATGTAGGCCTAGTATGCATAAGAAAAAAGTGCGTCACGCAGAAACTGCAAAACTAAGTGAATTCCTCAGCCAGTCGAATTCATGTTCCCATTTTATTAAAACTCAATTTCTGATGTCAGCTTATTTAAAAGTGTCACACTGTAATGAAAACAAATCATGCATAACCGCTAGTTATTACACTTATTGCCTACTTATTGTATATTTTTGTATAATTTGAAAACTAATTTAAATAATATCTACTGATTCATTATTCCATTACTTTATTAATAATATTAAATAAATTCAACTAATGTATCTTATAGGATACATTTACAATTTACGAATTAATTAAATTATATGGTATACATTGTAACTAACCAAACATGGCGGTTACTAGAGTGAATTCTTAATGTCGGGTTTCAGGTAAACCACCCACTTTTAATTGCCGGATTTCTCTGTTGTTTGGATAACATCCTCCTTGGTTTATTTAAATAACATATACCTAGTTTAGTAGATTGAAATATAGTCACATCATTTATGTATAAACATGAGTGAGAATCTCTCACTCAAAAACTACTTGATCGATTTCAATGAATTTTTTCCATCATTTAAATACTTTTTCTGGGACAATTAACATATGCCTATATAACAAATTACCCTACGTACTATAGGGCTGCAACTTTAAAAAAGTAAAATTAAAGGCATCCATGTGCTAAAAAAAGTAGCTTTTTGGACGCTTAAATGGCGTACGCTCCCTAAACCATAACAAATGCACGAAATTAATGTATGCGTCAGATAACTCACAATAAAAATTTGTGTTTTTCATCTCATTGATGCCGAAAAGATCGAGCAACGCCAGGTAATCAACACGGGGTATCTAAAAATAATTACGATATACATTTATAATTATTTCTATTTTTACTTATTCAACTAAACATAAAAACACATTTAATTTATTTAGGCGTAGCAGCGCACACCGAATATTAGCTAGTTACATATAATTTTATGCGCTATCGCTTGAAAATTAGTACGGTGATGTTTACATTTTTCTAAATAGCGTAAATTCACTTAATACACAATTGACCATTTTACATGTATGTATATCTCTGTGATTAATAATATATGTGTGGATGTGAGATCAGCAGCCGGTTAGTAGGGTAGGTATGTTTTTTGCACGATAGTGCATTCTGTTGTACTTACAGCAATGGCGACCATGATTGAAAGTTCAATTTCCTAAATTTCTAAAAATAACTAAATAATTATACTGTAATATTATAAATTACCTACGTAGCGCGGGAAGGAAAACCACTGCCTTTATATATACTATGTACAATGTATAGGCCTATACAAACATATAGCCTATCCAAAAGGTGGTGTTAATATACATTGTAAGAAACAAATCACTGAATTTTAAATGAACTGAACTTTATTTGAAACAACATAAAATAATTAATTCGTACTTGCCGCAATTTTATACGTGATTGGTGTCACGGCCTGCACTAGTCTCAATTAATTATTTTCGGCATTTATCGTATAAACATTGGCCGGACTGTTAACGTTATTTATAACGAAAGCAAATATTTCCAGCAAAGATGTTATTTTACTATTATTTATTATTTTGAAAACACCTTCGTGCAAAAAAATAATATACAACACATGTTTGTGAAGTGTTTTACAGAATCTCGGAAATTAAAAATCCCGCTATCGCTCGGTTTTTAATAATTTCCTCGCTTCTGTAAAAACAACTTCCCAACCTCGCATTGTAAAATACTATTTAGGCACATCGTGCGCAATATAATTATTTTTAGTTATGTTAATATATATAATTGTTTTTGTAAATTACTTACATGCCTGTGCCGATTGATTAGAAGTTACCAAACTCGCCACTGGTTCACAAGTTCCGGCTGTGATTGGTGGATTTTTCAAGGCGTAAAAATGCTGAATGTGGCTTCCTTCCGAAGAGAAGGGAAGTCGTGGCTCACATTGCGTTGATTTAAGGCATAAATAAATCTTAAGCTTAAAATAAGACACATCTGGGAAACTTTTGTTCACCACTTTCACGCCAGAATGGAATTTCGGCGGTAATGACCTAACTTGTTAATGAACGTCGTTAAATAATTAATTACAACTTACTTATTTGCGTCTTCATTTGGAAGTTAAAGTATAAGTACTCATTTATAATCAAATGTTTTTCTCGGTTCTCTATTGTTCAGAGTTATTCTGAGTGTCACAGATAAAAACATATGAAGGAATATTACAAATTAATTATCATAAGTAATGCCACGAGTGATTTCCAAATTATCGATAAATTCACGACTTACGAAGTGAGGAGTGAATTTATCTAGAGAATTTGGAAATCAAGAGTGGCATTTGTTAGGAATATTTAACGAATAAAATTAAGCTGTTTACTCAGAAATCATTATTTAAAACTATAGATATTTTACAAAATATTTATAAATTTAAGTTAACGGCGATGTTTGTACCCCCAAATGAGAAACGATTGTATTACTCGATCATCCTGCTTCTTTTGTTATATACACACTGCACTCTGCAACCAGATCGTACTATTTATTGCCAAAGGAACGCAATATTGTAAAAATGCTCTCTAGTGGAGAAAAAATGAAACACATCAAACTGTATATTAATTCATTTATGATGTCGTATGATGTAAATATGACAATTATATTTTTCTGCATTATTACCTGGGAAAAATACATTTAAGAAAGTGTAAACAGTGGTTTCTTTTTTTGGTGGTATAATCAATTGCTACAAATAAGTTTATATTAACTCCTGCAAGCGCTATGTGTTGACATCCATGCACTATATATACAATCTGGTAGCCGTATTTCTTATAGGATCAGTCACTGCAAAATAATGGTCAGATCTGTTCAGAATATTAAAAACGAGGAGCTTTCTTTAATATGGTAAATTTAACATTGATAAATATTTGGTGAAACACGACTGTGATTGGCTGTAAAACAGAAATCATTGAAACGTGATTGGTCATTGACTCCCATTTGGGGCATGAGTTAAATAGTCAACAATAATATAACAAGAGGACAGGGTGCAGAAAGACCTGCATTTGAAACGGGTTTTTTAGTCCGAAGGAGGATCCTGGCCGCTATCCGAGATATGAAGTTTGTCAGTGATATATCATGCATAATTGTAAAGGGTAAGCGACATGATTTTGTAATCGTAAATGTACATGCTCCCACAGAAGATAAAGATGGACAAGATCAAGGATGCGATGGGCAGGACATGTGGCACGAATGGGGATGAAAGACGTGCATGGAAGCTTATTGTAGGAATACCAGAGGGAAAACGCCCAGTTGGTAGACCAAAAGTGAGGTGGGAGAATAACATTAACTGTGATTTGAGGGAAGTAGATTGTACAGGGAATGATTGGAAAACATTAGCTCAAGATAGGGATGTATGGAGAGCTTATGTCCGCGCGGCCAGGAACCTATAGGTTCGATAGTGCCAGTGAATTAGTTGATCTAACAAGAGGTGTTTTTTTGAAAACATCACGAGCGACAAAGACGTGAGTGATTTTGTCTAATGAAAAACTCAACCTCGCGTTGGATTTGGTATTACTACTTAGCCAATATTACAACATCAGAAGCTAAACATAATTATAATAAGCGCATTCAGCGGCCAAAGCGCTTTAGCGCTTTATCTGCAACGTACCATTCAGCGGGCAATACAGCGCTCTAGCGGACTTGCAGCTATTGCTGCGAAGTAAAAGTAGGCTGCACTCAGACGAAACCGCTCCTTCCATTGGGATTGGTTGTTTAAATCAGTTTAAAAATGGCGTGTTTGTCTATAAACAATTTATGTTTGATGTAAACTTAGCAACAAAAAGAATGATCCGCTTTAAAAAGCAGAGTCCCTGTTATGGCCTACTGCGCATGCTAGAAAACTAAAGCTGTGGTTCACAATGTAACGCATTGTTAAATGTTATAAATACGCTGATTTTGGTTTTAATCGTCTTAAAGAACAGTGAATGAGACATGTTTCTAGATATTTACGAGTGTTCGACAAATGCAGTATTACTCATATTGCGACATTTCAAATATAGTTCAACTCTCGTTCATAGTGTAACAATAAACAAGACAAACAGGATTAGGCAATTATACTCTGTCCAACCTAAGAAACACAGTTGTGGAAAATAAATGGGAGGGTAATCCATGAAGCCCGTGACTGCTACAGATACTGCTTATGGCCAAAGCACAGTTCAGCGGAAGCGAAAAAATAGATCATGCACTCGATTAATATAATTATTTTGTTAACTACAGTTGATCAGAATACAGTACGTACCTATAAGATTCTTGGAAGATCGGAGAGTAACTAAATATTCGCAATAGTTTGAAACTGAACCTGCTATAAAACATAAACAATTCTCTCATTTCCATCGATATTCCCACAATTATTCGCCGTTAATGCTAAGAAAACTTCCAAAGCGAGGGAAAAGAGAGAGAGAGAAAATGAGCCGAAAGAAATAGAAGTGTAATGAACTGCATTCCGTAAGAACTAAAATCTGCATTATTTTTTATCCGCGAATCGGACATGTGGTCTTCTTAAGTTTCCTGTGGATCATTACCATGGTAACATGACAATGCTAAACATTAAGCTGGTGTTAGTAAATGTGAGAATATACCTCCTATAAATGTACATAACCCTGTTTCCTCATCATTTCTGTTAACCTAACTAATTAACTTATATATAAGCTTATATATAGTTAATTAGGTTAACAGGATATATATAGGAGGTATATTCTCACATTTACTAACACCAGCTTAATATTTAGCACTGTCATGTTACCATGGTAATGACGCACAGGAACCTGAAGAAGACCCGCGAAGAAAATAATCCAGATTCCTGTTCTCACGCAATGCAATTCATTACACTCCTATTTCTTTCTGCCGCCTTTCTCTCTCTCTCTTCCGCATCGCTTTGCAAGTTCTCTTAATATTAACGCGGAATAATTGTGCTAATATCGTTGGAAATGAGAGAATTGTTCACGTTTTATAGCAGGTTCAGTTCCAAACAAATGTCAATATTTAGTTACTCTCCGATCTTCGAAGAAACATGTAGGTACATACTGGATTCTGATTAACTATAGATAACCTAAATAGTTTTAAATACGTAATTATATTAATCGAGTAAAGTAAAGTAAAGTGATCCCACAACAGACCCGGAGGTCCTTGGGGTAGTAGGAGGTTAAGGTTCCCACTTTTTCTAGACAATCGGCACTTTATGTCAGCCGGGTTGTCAGCCCTGCGTGACGGCCGCCTTTACCCCCAGAACAAGCGTCTGGTACTCATTTCCGTTAGAGGCTGAGTCGACCCCAGGGCCATAGTGCCGCCAGAGGGTTTGGGTCAGTTTAAAAATAATCGAGTGCATGATCTATTTTTTCGCTTCCGCTGAACTGTGCTTTGGCCGTGAGAGAATCGCAGTAAATGCAGCAATCACGTGCTTCATGGGTTACCCGCCTATTTTCTACAAGTGAGTTTCTTAGGCTGGACAGAGTATAGTTTTCAGGGTATGAATTCTTTTATAATCTTTGTATAACCATCATTTTTATGGATTTTATAATAAAATTACGTAAATTGTAGTGATTTATATTAAATGTTGTTAAAAAATAATAAATACCGAGTTGACTGAAAAAGTGAACGAACCTACATTAAAAACGAGGGAACCCGGGAAGTTAAAAATCACGCAATCTTGAGTACTTTAGAAAGTTATAGACTCCTGTACAGGATATTTCGAGTTATAAAATATATAAAATAAAATAAGTTAAAATACCTTCTTAGGTAAAATCCGTCGTCCTCAACTTTTAAAATATGTATTAATTAAATAAATATGGATTTTTCATCAAGTAAACACCATCTCAATTGATTATTTAAAATATGTCATCTTTATGCCTGTAGGCCTTTCAGGACATCCGTCCCATCTTCAGCAGTTCATTCTTCGCTACAGCATCCAGGTTGATGTTTGATGCTTCTGGTCCTAATGTGGCTTTGTCGTGACTTAAGCTTCTTCCTGACGATATCGTATAGTGGGTTGTTTAGTCTGGGAGTGTATTCATTTATTAAAAGCTTGTTGTCTATTTCCTTGATACTTTCCAGGTCTTCCAATATGTTGATTCTAGTTGGATTTCCCTCTTTGTGTACTATTGTAAGGGTGTCTTCTATTGAGTTCATTCTATGGCCGGCGTTTATTATGTGCTTAGCGTAATTAGACTTTCCATATGCGTATATGAAATCATTACGATGTTCTTTAAATCTTATGTTGAAGCTTCTTTTCGTTCTACCTATATAAAACTTGTCACAGTCTTTGCATGTTAATTTATATACACCCTTGCGATTAAATTTATTATGTTTTTCTATTTTGTTACTTATTACATTATTTAGTTTATTATTAGTTTTGTAGGCTATGTTTAAGTTTTTATTTATTTTTCTTATTTCCACACTATGTCGTGAATGGCATGCGGCCAATGGGACATTTAGCAGGCAGCTAAGGTATTACTAGAACGTTGAAGTCGGTAAATTTTGCATAGAGACCTTTTTTATTCAGATTTAAGTATCGTATTAATGGTTTCCCATAAAGATCATGTACCTCACTGTTACGAAGCCTTCTCCATTCACCTCTCAGTTCGTGTCTCTTTGGCTCAAAAATTATCCTAAGAACTTTATTCTCAGATACTCGCAATATTTTATCCTCCATTAAAGTAAGCGTCCATGTTTCGCATCCATATAATATAATTGGGAGAACAACAGTTTTATAAATATTCAGTTTAACATTTTTGAGAGAAGTTGTACCTGGGCATATTATTAACAATTTATTTAGGAAAGTAAAGTCGAGTTGCTTAAGCCGTAAAATCAGACCAATATAAGTAGGGGGTTAATGAGAAGCGAAACTTTAAACATCGTTCTAGTGTCCCTATTCATACCTTTTTCGAAAAGAAACTTGGTATAAGCTATTGAAATAAAACGAGATAAGAATTTTAAAGAATCAGCGAAATACGATGATTAAAAGTCGGAGTTTACTTGAAATCTGAAATAAAAACTGCAGCATTTAAATTGATTTAATTAACAAAAGAAAGCGTATTCCGTAAACCAGTGTCATCAGACTATAAATTGCCGAAGAGTACGCTTGTGTGAGGTACTTTTTGTTTATTACGGCAGTAATTTTCCTATTGTAAATATGTTGCTAGGATACTACTTCGATTCTATGCAGGCTACAAAGTTGACTAGTTTTAAATATCAGTTTTATTCGGTTTTGTATAATTTATTTCATAATTATTAATTTTTCTTCAAAAGTGAAAAAAGAAAAATGCCCAGTAAGTAATAGAAATCAATTAACAAAATTATGTTTTCACGTAGATATAAAATAATATTATTGAAACTAATTTTATATTGATATTAAATGGCAAGAAAGAAAAAAATAAACTGAATCACTGAGACACTACACTTGTTGGGCACGCGAATATAAGCTCTCCATACACCCCTATCCTGAGTTGTTTTCCAATCATTCCCTGCATAATTTAACTCCCTTAAATCACAATTAATGCTATTTTCTTACTTAATTTTCTTGGCCTACCTACTGAGAGCTCTTTATCATGCCTCTCTTTCATTTCCCAATCGTGCCCTTCGTAGTCTACGGGTATTAAACGTTCTTATTGTATCTAGTTTTCCATAAAATATATATAGGCCTATATATATATACACATAGGCCTATATAATTAATTTTTTCAGAGAAGTTGGATAAACAAATGTCTCTGTAATGTATAATAGCATGTGTTGGCAGATTTTCAGTTTATTTTTAATTTCTTTCTGCACCTCATTCTTGTTTAAATTTTTGTTTCTAGGTAGGCCTATTAGAATTCAGGCACGTAATTTTGTATTTGAATTCAGCCGTTAACTAACTAACTCACTGGCACTATCGAACCCATAGTTACATAACGGCAAAGACATACCGGTAAGCTCTCCATACATCCCTATCCTGAGCTAATGTCTTCCAATCATTTCCTGTATAATCTACTTCTCTCAAGTCATGGTTAATGTTATTCTCCCACCCTCATTGAATTCAGAAACTTCTTCAAAATTTCCTCATTTGTAATTAATTGTCTATTTCCACTATGTAATGTAGGCCTATTTCTATATGTGACCATGTATTAAGTTTTATTAATGTTACCTTTCAGCCCTAGTTTCTTTGTGTTATTTAATAGAAATGTATGTTAGCTTTTAGTATTCACTCGCTATCGCCGAATAATCGTCTACCATGTAACCAGCATAAACATAAAGTTTATTAATACCACTGAGTTATAATTATTTTTTAACATCTAAAGATTTGATGACAATATTGAACTTTTATGATAAATATTATGAATCCCTTTAAACGCTGTATATTGCCCGCGAGTTGAGAAGTTAAAGCCGCGTGTAAGGAAAACATTCTCACGTTACATCTTAGAAGGTCGTTACTTGTGTTGTATAGACTTTTTAGCACGATAGTGCGTTCTGCCGTACTTACAGCAATGGCAGCCATGATTGAAAGTTAAATTTAATAAATTTCGGGGTTGCCAACCTATAAATAAATAAATATCTTTACTGTAATATTGCAAATTACCTACCTAGTGCGGGAAGTAAAACCACTGCCCTTTATGTATACCACGTACAATTTTTAGGCCTAAAATATATCCAAAAGGTAGTGTTAATATATATTATAGGAAACAAATCCCTACACTTTAAATTAACTGAACTTTATTTGAAACAAATTCATACTTTCCGCCATTTATTCCTCATTGGTGTCACGGCCTGCTGTAGTCTGAACTAAATTATTTGCAGCATTTACCATCTAAACATTGGCCAGACTGTTAACGTTAATCAGTTGTTTATAATGAACGCAAATATTTCCAACAAAGGTGTTATTATTTTAATATTATTTGTTATTTTGAAAACACCATTTTCAAAAAAAAAAAAGTAAGATGTACGTTGGTGAAATGTTTTACAGAATCTCGGAAATTGTCGCTCGGTTTTTAATCACCTACTCACTTCTGTAAAAATCACTTCCCAACCTCGGATTGTAATGTACTTTTTAGCGACTGCATCTTTTAGATATGACTGTATCACGCTCTGAGAAATTTGTGGATATTACAATCCTATTCATCGAGGTATTCACATAAGGGTATATACAACTCTTTTATTTATTTATCCTCAGGTTTTGCAATGTATTTTATATCTCCCGTCGCAATCCCGTCCGAGAACTAAGTTATGTTAACTAACATATGGCCTAATTTTGATCTACTTCCCAAAGTCTCTGGTGGTCTGGATTTTATGTCTAAAGCTAATTTAGAATTACACACTTGGTAAAAGTAGTGAATACAAGTTTATTGTAACTGAACAAAGGATACAAAATATACTAAAAATTAGGATCAAAGCCTAACTATTATTACGAGGAATGTCCTAGTGTTCCTAACCAAAGGGGGGCCCTCGAGGACATAGAGAACCGAGGAGTTCCAAAGCCTTGGAGCTAAAACACGACCATTACTTACGACCGCTGAGCACATAGTGGCGTTCCAATGCCTCCGAGCTAAAACACTACCGATACATACGACCGCTGGGTACATAGTGGACATGATAGTGGACGAGCTAAGCAGACGCTAGCAAGACCATACACAAACAGCATGTTGGCAGCAATGACAGTACTGCAAAAAGCAATACTGCCAACTTAGAATACTAGCTGCAGTATCCATGCGCCTCCAACCGGAGACAGGATGACTTATATCGACTACGTCAATGTAGACAATACCGGACAATACTAGCAGACGACAGAAGTCTGCCGAGCTGATAGACGAGAGCGACGTATGTAGCAACATACTGCCCCCCGTTGATCTGTTTGATAATAGTTATTACAAAATAACTATAGTAACAAATTGTTTGATAACAGTTACTACAAAAAAACTATGATACCAAATATGTTTGGAGAATAATTTTCACATACCGGTATCAATATGTTCCGTATTTGAAGGAAAACATGTTATTAAAAAGGACAAAACAGGTAAACTTTTCAAAAAACCATAAAATGAGGCATGTGAAAAAATGAATGCACAATATTTCGTACTTTCACTTTACTGTATTCAGAAAAACATTATACTTAATTACATTCAATATTTTGAAACAAATTATAATAAAATAGAAACTAGTGGTGAATAAATACTTGGTTCTGACTTTGAACTCCAAATCATTCCACTGTACTAGCTTTTCAAGATATGGATTCTTTTATAATCTTTGTATAACCGTCATTTTTATGGATTCTATAATAAAATTACGTAAATTGCTGAATTTATGTTAAATGTTGTTAAAAAATAAATAATAATTCCCAGTTGACTAAAAAGTGAACCTACATTAAAAACGAGGAAACCCGGGAAGTTAAAATCACGTAATGTTCAGTATTTTAGAAAGTTATAAACTTCTGTATACGATATTTCGAGTTTTAAACTATATAAAGATATTCCTTTTAATTCCGGTAAATGTAAACCCTCCACTTGTGCCAGGTCGAGAAATGAGATGAAGCCCTTATTATTGAAGGTTTATGATATACAAGGATGTTGATTGACCAGGCCTGTCGCACCATCAGAGGAGCAGAAGAAATGAAATGGGGGGGGGGAAATGAATGAAATTAATATGGGGAAGTTGTGGAATGAAGTTTCTGGTAGGATAAATACGTGAGAAGACACAAGAAAAACCTACCCTGGTTTCGAATCCATCCACCACGGTCCCCATATGGAGTAATGAAGATGCGAATTGCGATCCCAGAAGCGGAGGGTGGTGGTGGTGGTGGTGATGGTGATGATGATGGTGAGGTTGATGGTGATGGTGATGGTGGTGGTGATGGTGGTGGTGATGGTGATGGTGGTGGTGATGGTGATGGTGATGATGGTGATGGTGATGGTGATGGTGGTGATGATCATAATAATAATAATACTAATAATAATACTTACTCACTGGCACTATCGAACCCGTAAGTTCATGGCCGCGCGGACATAAGCTCTCCATACATCCCTCTAATACTTTCCAATCATTTCCTGTATAATCTATGATGATGGTGATGATGGTGATGATGATGATGATGATGATGATGATGGTGATGAGGGTGATGATGATGATGGTGATGATGATGATGGTGATGATGGTGGTGATGATGATGGTGATGATGGTGATGATGATGATGGTGATGATGATGATGATGATGGTGATGATGATGATGGTGATGATGATGATGGTGATGATGGTGATGATGATGATGATGGTGATGATGGTGATGATGATGGTGATGAGGGTGATGATGATGGTGATGATGATGATGGTGATGATGATGATGGTGATGATGATGATGATGATGGTGATGAGGGTGATGATGATGATGGTGATGATGATGATGGTGATTGATGATGAGGGGATGATGATGATGGTGGTGATGGTGATGGTGATGATGATGATGATGATCATAATAATAATAATACTAATAATAATACTTACTCACTGGCACTATCGAACCCGTAGGTTCATGGCCGCGCGGACATAAGCTCTCCATACATCCCTATCCTGAGCTAATACTTTCCAATCATTTCCTGTATAATCTACTTCCCTCAACTCATAGTTAATGTTATTCTCCCACCTCATTCTTGGTCTACCAACTGGGCGTTTTCCTTCTGGCTTTCCTACAAGAAGCCGCCATGCAAGTCTTTCATTCCCCATACGTGCAACATGTCCTGCCCATCGTAGTCTACGAGACGTAACTGTTCTTATTATATCTGGCTTCCTATAAATACCATGTAGTTCATTGTTATGTAGTCTTCTCCATTCACCTGTCTGTTCATCTCTCTTTGGTCCAAAAATTTTCCTAAGTACTTTATTCTCAAATACTTGTAATCTCCTTTCCTCCCTTAAAGTAAGAGTCCATGTTTCGCACCCATATAGTATAACTGGTAGAATAATAGTTTTATATATTTTCAGTTTAATGTTTTTTGAAAGGAGTTGGGACATCAAGAGTCTCTGCAATGCATAATAACACGCATTTCCAGAATTGAACCTATGTTTAATTTCTTTGTGCATCTCATTCCTATTTGTGATTATTATTCCTAGGTATTTGAATTCACCCACTTCCTCAAAATTTCCCTTATTTGTCATTAGCTGTCCATTTCCATTACATAATGAATTTCTACGAGTGACCATATATTTATAATAATAAGTAAATAAATTGTTATAAAAACAACTTTATTCTAAAATGAATACATCAAACTTATTAGACAAAACTATTTACTAACACAAAACTAGTGGCTAAATAAATATACTTAGAGTTCATGATTCAATCACTTGCAGATTGTTATTCGGTCACCAATACAGGCGTATCCATGAGTCATTAGACCATCACTTTGAATATATTTCTTAAATATGTTAAAATAAATATATTTAGACTTCATAATATTATATACTTCGAATTATTTACAGATTGTTATTGGAACAGTGAGGTTACCAATACAGGCGTATCCATGAGGCATCAGACCATCAGGACGGACTTGGAATATTTTCATCCTTTGCACGAATGATCATTAGCAAAGTTTAGAGGTCACAACAGTAAGAAGCCTGAACTTAAAACAAAGCTTCTCCATAGACAGTGAGTTTTAATCGTGAATTTTAATATTATCAAGTATATAAATATTTTCACATTTTGTTAAGTTAATCATAAATTATTATGATTTCAAATCAAATTTGAAATCAAGTTTATCTTTAAGGATATATTTAAAATATCGTATAAAACTCTAGTTCAATGAATTTTAATGTCGATACTTAGATCACGTTATATTAGTTCATGTTATGTATCAAAGTTTTACACCGCAATCCATTATATGGTATCTTGATATGCTGACACTGATCTCTTAGGGATCCTTCAGTAGATAATGAAGAAAAAAGCTCGTAAAAATGGATACATTAATAATCAAGGTCAGTCCACCGCTGTGGTCTCGAGGTAGCGTGCTGCCTTGTCACGCAGCGGGCCCGGGTTCGATCCCTGCTCGGGACAAGTTACCTGGGTGAGGTTGTTTTTCGGGGTTATTCCTCACCTGTAAGACAAATGTCAGGATACTTTAAGGCCCAAACGGTCTTCGAACATCATCTGGCCATCATTATCATCAATATCATATTCATCTCATTAGATTAAGTTTAGGTTTAAGGCCTCTCCTGGCGCATCATTAGCCATCATCACCCATCATATCATTGGGGCAGCGTAATCCCGCCTTCCACGCGCCGCAACAGAAGTGGGTTACAATACGGCAATGCCAGGAGAGAATAGCTGAAATGTCGAATGACAAACAGATGGCATAGAACAAAAATAATCATGGTCACTCTCAATATCTAAGAAATTTGAATCGTACATCGTTTTAGTTGTAATTGGATAAATATATATTTATATTCAATAGCAGAAATTAAGAATTAATTCTTAGCTTGAAAAACTTTTAAAATTGTCGTTTTCATAAATATCACAAATAAACTCTTCTTCGTACAAAAAATAAAAGAAACTGCACTTGAAAACGTCAAAGTTGATGACGGGAAGAAGTTAATTTTTTTTCTGTCCGAGAGAAGCACAAATTAAACGAGATATTAACAGGGTCTACTCCAAACCAAAGGGTTCACATTACGCGAATTTCCTCTAACTAGAGAGCCGAATGTTATGATTGTAATATAGTATGATCAGTATCAAGAAGATTTACCGAATTCCAAAGAACTGTAGCTATTGAGGTTGTTCTCTAGTGGCCACAATTTTTTTTTGGGAACCTAAATCAGCACATAACTAACTACTGGGTCTATCGAACCTGTAAGTACATGACCACGCGGACATAAGCACTCCATACATTTTTATCCTGACCTATTGATATTCAATCATCCCCTGTATAATCTACTTTCCTCAAATCATGGTTAATGTTATTCTCCCACTTTATTCTTAATCTATGAACCGAGTTTTCTCCCCTGGTTTTCCTACAAAAAGGTTCCATGGCTATCTTTCACTCGCAAATTGTGTCACATGTACTACTCATCTCAGTGTACGAGACTTAACTCTTATTATATCTGTATCTATAATGGCGTAGCCCATTGTTGAGCCATAGCCCCTCCTTTGTTAGAGGAGTTCCTAGACCAAGTTAATTTTAGTTATCTTATTTCCCCACTATGTCATGAATGGCATGCGGTTAACATACCGACCCAACGAGACATCTGGCAGACAACTAAGGTATTAGTAGAACGGTAAGTTCGGTAAATTTTGCTTAGAGGCCTTTTAATCCAGGATTAAGGATCTTCTTAATGGTTTCCCATAAAGATCATGTAGCTCAATGTTACGAAGTCTTTCCATTCTGCTGTCTGTTCGTCTCTGTTTGGTCAAAAAATTATTCTAAGAACTTTATTTTCAGATACTCGTAATATTTTCTCCTCTCTTAAAGTAAGACCGCATGTGTGATGAGTAGTAAGACATTTTACCGAAGTCCAAAGGAATGTAGCTATTGAGGTTGTTCTCTAGTGGCCACAATTTTTTTTGGGAACCGAAATCAGCACATAACTAACTACTGGCTCTATCGAACCTGTAGGTACATGATTGCGGACATAAGCACTCCATACATTCCTATCCTGACTTATTGATATCCAATCATCCCCTGTATAATCTACTTCTCTCAAATCATGGTTAATGTTATTCTTACACTTTATTCTTAATCCATCAACTATGTTTTTTTTTCCCTCTGGGGTTTTACTACAAAAAAGGTTCCATACCCATATTTTATTCGCAATTTGTGTCACATGTACTACTCATTCCAGTGTACGAGGCTTAACTCTTATTATGTCTGTATTTATAATGGCGTATCCCATTGTTGAGCCATATCCTCTCCTTTGTTAGAGGAGTTCCTAGATCAAGTTAGTTTTAGTTTCCTTATTTCCCCACTATGTCATTAATGGCATGTGTTCAACATACCGACCCAATGAGACATCTAGCAGACAACTAAGGTATTACCAGAACATTGGGTCGGTAAATTTTCCTTAGAGGCCTTTTTAACCAGGCTTAAGGATCTTCTTATTGATTTTCCATAAATATCATGTAGTTCACTGTTACGAAGTCTTCTCCATTCGCCTCTCTGTTCGTCTCTCTTTGGTCGAAAAATTATATTAAGAACTCGTAATATTTTCTCCTCCCTTAAAGTAAGAGTCCATGTTTCGCATCCATATAATATAATTGGGAGAACAACAGTTTTATCTATTTTCAGTTTAACATTTTTGAGAGAAGTTGTAACTGGGCATATTATTAGCAATTTAGTTAGGAAAGTAAGGTCGAGTTGCTTAAGCAATAAAATCAGACCAATATAAGTGGCGGGGGAAACGGGAAGCGAAAATTTAAACACCGTTCTAGCGTTCATAATCATTTTTTTCGAAAATAAACTTGGTATAAGCCATTGAAATAAAACGAGATGGGATTTTAAAAAAAATAGCGAAATATGTTGATTAAAAGACGGGTTTACCTGAAATCTGAAATAAAAGCTGCAGCATTTAATTGATTTAATTAACAAGAGAAATTCACATTCCGTAAACCAGTGTCATCAGTCTATAAATTGTTTATTACGCCAGTAATTTTCCTATTGTAAATCTGTTGCTAGGATACTACTTCGAATCTGTATGGGCTGCAATGTGACTAGTTTTAAATATCAATTTTATTTGATTTTTATATGATTTATTTTACAATTATTAATTTTTCTTCAAAAGTGAAAAACAAAGTAAGATACACAGTAAGTAATAGAAAGCAATTAACAAAATTACGTTTTGAAGTAGATATACAATGATATTATTGAAATTCATTTTGTATCGATATTAAAAGGCAAGACAGGAAAAAACAATGATACACTGAATCACTGAGACTCTACAATTGATTGGCGCGCGAACATAAGCCCTACATACAACCCTATTCTGAGCTGTTATTTCCCAATCATTCCCTGCATAATTTAACTCCTTCAAATCACGGTTAATGTTATTTTCTCACTTAATTCTTGGCCTACCTACTGGGAGCTCTCTTTTATACATCTCTTTCATTTCCCGTTCGTGCAACGTGTCCTGCCCTTCGTAGTCTACGAGTATTAAAGGTTATTATTGTATCTAATTTTCCATAAAAATCAATATATATATATATATATATATATATATATATGTAAATAATTATTTTTTTAGAGAAGTTGGATAAACAAATGTATCTGTAATGTATAATAGCATGCGTTTGCAGATTTTCAATTTTAATTTCTTTCTGCACCTAATTTCTGTTTAAAATTTTTGTTCCTAAGTATGAGTTCAGCCACGTAATTTTTGTTCCTAGGTATTTCAATTTAGCCGCTAACTAACTAATTAACTCATTGGCATTATCGAACATATAGGTTCATGGCCGCAAAGTCATGCCGGTAAGCTCTCTACGTCCCTATCCTTACCTATTGATTTTAAATCATTCCCTGTATAATCTACTACTCTCAAGTCATGGTTAATATTATTCTCACACTTTATTAATAATCTATCAACTGAGTTTTCCCCCCTGGTTTTCCTACAAAAAGCTTCTATGCCCTTCTTCCATTCTCAATTTGTGTCACATGTACTACTCATCCCAGTGTTCGAGACTTGACTCTTATTATATGTGTATCTACAATGGCAATGTTTTTAGCCGTATATATGGAAAAATAATAAAATACTATTTGTAAGAAAATTATAAACATAAGGAGAATGAAGTACAAGCAGGCTTTAGGTCTGAGAGATCTACAATTGATAGATATTTGTGGTAAAACAATTGATTGAAAAGACAAATATTAGCAACCAACAAGTTCATTTCACATTTGTGAATTTAGAAAAGGCATATGACACTGTACCTTTTTCAAAATGTGTGTGAAACATTAGAAGATATGGCCATAAACGATACAATTATTAATGCAATAAAAAAATTGTATAAAAATGCAGTATCTAAAATTAAAATTGGAAAATATATATCAGAAGAAATTAAAGTAACAAAATGCCTTCGTCGAGGTTGTAGCTTATCACCAACATTATTTAAGATATTTATACATAAAGCACTGTCAAACTGGAGCAAAAAAATATTCAGGAATGGGAGTACCAATTGGAGATGGATCATCATCATCATCATCACTCCAGGGATTAGGCAATTTCCCGTTCCGACTTTATAATGCATCAGCCCAACGTCTTCTAGGTCTTCCAACATCACGCCTTCCTCTTGCTTGATAATTTCTTGCTAACAATGGATATCTCTCCTTACTCATTCCATCCATGTGATCAATCCATTTCTGTCTGTAATTCGTGACTTTATCCAATAAAGGCTGTACTTTCAATTCTTCTCTTATATCCTCATTTCTTATTCTATCAAGTCTTGTACATCCTTTAACTTGTCTTAGGAACCGCATCTCTGCCGTCTGTATTCTATCCTTCTGTCTTTTCACTGGAGCCCAAGTTTCACATCCATACAATATTGTGGGAACCGCCATAACATTATACATTTTTATCTTTGTTTCTTTTCTAATTTTATTTTTGAATGTTCTCTGTATTGTTCCACACACCGTCTGAAATTTATTTATTTTGGAGTCAATATCTCTTTCCACATTGTAGCCAACATCACAGCCCAAATATTTGAAACTAGACACCTGTTCTATACTTTGATTTTCTAAAATAATTTTGGATCTCACTGGATCTCTTCCTCTAAAAGCCATGGTCTTCGTTTTCCTTACAGAAATCTTTAGATCGTATAATTTACATATTTCATTTTCAATGCATGCATTGATTTCTGTAAGTCGTCTTCATTTTTCTGTATTATGATTACATCGTCAGCAAATAGAAGATTATTTATGCACACTTTATTATCCATTCTTATTCCTGGATTTACTAAAACTTTCCATTTATTTAAAATATCGTCTATATATATATATATATATATATATATATATATATATATATATATATTAAACAAAGTGGGTGATAAACTACATCCTTGTCGTAATCCAGTATTTGTTTTGATTGCATCTGTTCTTTTGAATCCGGTATCTATAATTATATTTGTGTCTTCATATAATTTCTTTATTGTTTCAACAAGGCACAGCGGGTATCCTTTCATTCGTAATATTTCCCATAATTTTTGTCTGTTTACTCGATCGAAGGCCTTATCCAAATCTATAAATCCTATGTGAGTTTCTAAGTTATGTTCTCTTCTCTTTTCTATGAGTTGTTTCAGTGTAAAGACATTGTCTATACATGACCTTCCCTTTCTGAATCCACTTTGATTTTCACTTATTATTACTTCTGTTATGTTTCTCAATCTATTATTTATTATTTTCGTATATATCTTGTAGCCAGTATTCATTAAGCTAATCCCTCTGTAATTCTCGCAATTTCTCCGGTCTCCTCTTTTGAATATATTCTTCACAATTGCTGTTTTCCAAGTGGTTGGAATCCCATAGGTCTGCCAACATATATTAATTAGATGAAGTATTCGTAGTTTACACAATATTCCACTATATTTGACTAACTCCATATTTATATTATCTAATCCTGTTGCTTTCCTATTCTTAGTGGTTTTCAAAGCCATTTCTAATTCATTTATGTCTATTACATCAATATTTTCCACTTTTATTTCTTCCTCATTGTTCTCTTTTCCTTCAATTTCCTCCTTTTTCCAAAGTTTTTCATAATGTTGGATCCATTCTTGTTCTGGGATTATATTCAATCTAGCAGAATCTTTCTCATCGTCTGATTTAGATGTTTCACTAATTTATAACCTATTTCTTGTCTTCCATACATATCATGTTCTACTAAGCTTATAAATTTATTCCATGACTCCTGATGGACTTTTCTTATAATGCTTTTAGCAATTCTCCTTTTCATTTTATATTCTTCGTAAGATTCTTCTGTTTTCAGTCGTAAAAATATGTATGATATGCTTTTTGTTTTTCATTCACTGCATTTTGTATATTCTCATTCCAAGTTCTCAAGCCCTTCCTATTTCTTATTCTATTTTTCTTTCCTAATATTTCATTTGCTGTTTTATGTATTACATTTGATATATTTTCCCATTCACTATTTATATCTTCTGACGTCGCTATCTCTGATATATAATATTTATTCATTCTGCTTTCATAATGTTGTCTAATACTTTGATCTTGTAATAAATATACTTCATATACTTCTTCTTGGTTTCTTTTGAGATGGATCAATAGATACAATATATACACTGTTATTTGCGGATGACCAGATAATAATTGCCCAAGAATATGAAGACATAGAGTTTATGTTCAGAAAATTATTGGATGAATACGATAACTGGGGTTTCAAAATAAATTTAGAAAAACATTTCATATGGGACGTGGAGCCGAAATAGAAGATTTGATATTAGAAGATGAAAAGGGATATATTAGAGGATGTGAAGAATTTGAGTATCTGGGAGTAAAATTATATAAAGAGGATAAACAAGAAAGTGATATTAAGAACAGAATAAATAAAGGTAGAGCAATAACAGCAATGATGAATGGAGTCTTATGGAAAGACATATAACCAGGTAAAATAAGTTACAAATATATGATTCAATAGTGAGAAGTACTGTCACATATGGAACTGAAGTTTGCAAATTCAACAAAAACTTATGTCGATGGAAATGGATTTCTAGAGGAGAGCAGCAAGATTTCTAGAGGAGAGCAGCAAGATGTTCAAAATTAGACAAAATAAGAAATACTGTCATAAGAGAAAAAATGAATATTGGTTATTCAATAGTAGATTATATTCGGTATAAGCAATTAAATTGGTATGGGCACGTACGACGAATGCAAGAAGAAAGATTACCCAAGAAAACATTGGAATGGTGTCCACCTGGAAGAAGGAGGAGAGGAAGACCTCGAAACTCGTGGATGCAGGAAATAAGAACTGGAATGAGAGCAAGAGGACTGGGGGACATGGATTGGATGGAGAGAGACGAGTGGAGAAGAACAATAAAACTTTAGGCACAGAAAGATGTGTAAACATTAAAATTCTGTATACAAACAAAATAAAAAAAATCTATAATGGCGTCAGGAAACATAAAAAAAATGTGGAATAGGGTATGTGGAGAAATTGAACATACAGTAGGCTATTCAAAGTCAGCCCAAGCATGGAGGACAATTACAAACATGCGAAATTATAATATGACAAAGAGTTTTAATTTAGTACCAATGAAAACTTTTCAGGAATATTTTAAAATGCTTTTAACAGAAACTAGGAGAGAATTTATGGACTATGCAACACTGGATAATGAAAATGGTGACTTAATAGAACCTATGACAGAAGACGAGCTAAGAAACGTGTTGAGAACAGCAAAAAATGGAAAAGCGGCAGGTCCAGGAGAAATATCCATGGAACTAATTAAATATGGTGGTTCAGGAATTATAAGAATTTTAACTAGACTTTTTAACAAAGTGATAGAAGGAGATCCTATTCCAGATGAGTGGAAGTTAT
Organism: Diploptera punctata; assembly: GCA_030220185.1. Lineage (NCBI taxonomy): Eukaryota > Metazoa > Arthropoda > Insecta > Blattodea > Blaberidae > Diploptera > Diploptera punctata. Next base: position 1,089,064 of record JASPKZ010003087.1, on the reverse strand, counting down.
CGTATATTAGTGCAATATACAAAAATAAAGGAAATAAAAGAGATCCAGCAAACTATAGAGGGATTAGTGTCATGGCAGCAAATAGTAGAATGTTAAGTACAATTATTAAAATTAGATTGGAGGAACTAATACAAAATAAAATATCAGAAGAACAAACAGGTTTCACAGCAGGTAAATCGTGCCTTGATAATATATTTGTGATTAGGCAGATTATAGAAAATATGTTGGCAAAAGGAAAAGAAGTGCATATGACATTTATAGACCTGGAAAAGGCATATGACTGTACCCATCAACAAGCTCTGGGTGGCAATGGAGAAGTTTGGAATACCTAAATCTCTTATACATTTTATAAAAAGAACGTATGATTGTAAAGCAAGTATTAAGGTTGGAAATAGAGTATCCTCAGAATTTGATATAGGCCTAACAAAAGGATTAAGACAAGGATGCGGGATGTCACCAACGTTGTTCAAGATATATTTAGAAGATGTATTAATGAAATGGAATAAGTCATGTAGGGGAATGGGAATAAATATTAATGGCCATTTACTGCACAATTTATTATTCGCTGATGACCAGATTATAATAGGACAAGATAAAGAAGTTATAGAATATATGATCAGAAAGTTGGTCGATGCATTTGAGGTAGGTGGACTGAAGATAAATTATATTAAAACAGAATATATGGTAATCGGAGGAAATTCAGAAGACCTACAAATAAATAATATGATAATTAAATGTGTTGAAGAATTTAAATATCTTGGATCTATAATAGATAGATCTGGTACTTGTGAAAAATATATTATTAACAGAGTAAATTGTGCAAGGAAGGCGATTATATCCCTAAATTGTCTTTTATGGAACAGAAATTTGACCAGAAAAAAAAGAAGAGATTATACAGACATAATAGAAAGTATACTTGCATATGGATCAGAAAGCTGGACCTTAAATGACAGGATGCAGAAAAGAATCTTGGCGACAGAAATGGATGGATTACGGAGAAGTATGAGAATATCCAGGCTACAACATATTCGAAATATATCAGAGAAGAAATGGATGCACAGGATTCTGTTATCGATAGGATAACAAAGAGAGCTCTACAGTAGTATGGACATGTACAACGGATGTCGGAAGACCAGTGGCCTAAACAGGTGTTGGATTGGACGGTGCCAGGCAGGAGGAAGAGGGGGAGAAGTAGACGAACATGGTATGAGGGAATATATGATGCCATGGTGAAGAGGGGTATGGAGAATGGTCAATGGGAAGATAGGAATCTCTGGAAAGCAGGAATCAAGGGCAAACTTCTAAAGTGGAAAGCCTGTATTAGGTACTAAGAAAGTATAATGGCTTAGCCCATTGTTGAGCCATAGACTCTCCTTTGTTAGAGGAATTTCTAGACCACGTTAATTTAGTTACATTATTTCCCCATTATGTCATGAATGGCATGCGGTCAACATACCGACACAATGAGACATCTAGCAGAGAATTAAGTTATTAGTAGAACGTTTGAGGTCGGTAAAATTTGCTTTTACTCAAGCTTTAGGATCTTATTAAGAGTTACCCATAAAGATCACGTAGCCACTGTTAGAAGTGTTCTCCATTCACCTCCATGTTCGTCTCTCTTGGGTCCAAAAATTATCCTAAGGGCTTTATTCTCAGAGAAGCGTAATATCATCTCCTCCCTTAAAGTAAGAGTCCATGTTTCGCATCCATATAATATAACTGGGTGAACAACCGTTTATATATTTTCAATTTAACATTTTCTAGAAGTTGTAACTGGGCATATTATTAGCAATTTATTTAGGAAAGTAAGGTCGAGTTGCTTAAGCAGTAAAATGAGACCAATAGGAGTGGGGGGTTAACGAGAAACGAAACTTTAAATATCGTTCTAGCGTCCCTATTCATATTTTTTCGAAATGAAACTTGATATAAGCAATTGAAATAAAACGAGACACGAAAAAAAAAATAGCGCGAAATAAAATCATTAAAAGTCGGGTTTACCTGAATCTAAAATAAAAATTGCAGCATTTAAACTGATTTAATTAACAACAGAAAAGCATATTCCGTAAGCCAGTGTCATTAAACTTTAAATTGCCGAAGAATACGCTTCATATGACGTAGGGCCTACTTTTTGTTTATTACGCCAGTAATTTTCTTATTGTAAATGTGTTTCTATGATACTACTTCGATTCTGTATGGGCTACAAAGTTGACTAGTTTTAAATATCAATTTTATTCGGTTTTTGAATAATTTATTTTACAATTACTAATTTTCTTCAAAAGTAAAAATGAAAAATACACAGTAAATAGGTCTAATAGAAATCAATTAAAAAATTTTGTTTTATTAGAGGGGTTCTTAGATAAAGTTAATTTTATTTACCTTATTTGCTCACTTTGTCATGAATGGCATGCGGTTAACATACCGACACAATGTGACATCTAGCAGACAACTAAGGTATTAGTAGAACGTTTGAGGTCGGTAAATTTTGCTTAGAAGGAAATTCCGTATCTGACTGACATTTACAATACACTTTTTCTGCAAAATGCTTGCATAAATATTACAATTGGTTGAAATTAGAGGTGTTGTATACGTGATATGATAGATGAAAAGTGTCTGATTAAGATTGTACATAAATATACAGCTTCTGAAGAAAAGCAATCTTATTTATTATGTATCAAAGTATGTGTGAGTGACTGACATGAATATCAAAGCATCATGCAGCTTAACATGTTATCTACATCATTCTCCGAAATGTGATTCTTAATTCAATTTTCCAAAATACCGTTTGGAGGACATATTTCAAGTTACAGTTTAAATAAAAAATAAACCTAAATCATAATTAATACCGAAGTTATGACCTAATATGTGCTGTGTGACTGACTGACATTATTTTGTGACTGACTGACATATCTAATTTTTATTTAGAATTTCAAAATGCAAATATTACACAAATGTAACAAAATACTATGAAACTAGATAAACAGCTTCGGTAACAGAGATTAATAAATAATTGCAAATACTTTATCGATTCTATGAAAACTGTTAAATTTAATTTTGCTGTAAATTAAATATTAATTTAAATCAATAATGTAATTAAATTAACTCGCTTACCATGTACCATTTTAAGTGATATAAAATAACGAAACTATTAAGTTCTTAATAAAAAAGTGCCTTCTTACTTACTTACTTACTCACTGGCACTATCGAACCCGTAGGTTCATGGCCGCGCGGACATAAGCTCTCCATACATCCCTATCCTGAGCCAATGCCTTCCAATCATTTCCTGTATAATCCACCTCCCTCAAATCATAGTTAATGTTGTTCTCCCACCTCATTCTTGGTCTACCAACTGGGCGTTTTCCTTCTGGCTTTCCTACAAGAAGTTTCCATGCACGTCTTTCATTCCTCATACGCGCAACATGCCCTGCCCATCGCAGTCTACGGGACTTAACTGTTCTTATTATATCTGGCTTCCTATAAAGACCATGTAGTTCATTGTTATGTAGTCTTCTTCATTCACCTGTCTGTTCATCTCTCTTTGGTCCAAAAATTTTCCTAAGAACTTTATTCTCAAATACTCGCAATCTCCTTTCCTCCCTTAAAGTAAGAGTCCATGTTTCGCACCCATATAATATAACTGGTAGAATAATAGTTTTATATATATTTCAGCTTAACGTTTTTTGAAAGGAGTTGGGACATCAAAAGTCTCTGCAATGCATAATAGCATGCATTTCCAGAATTGAGCCTATGTTTAATTTCTTTGTGCATCTCATTCCTATTTGTGATTATTGTTCCTAGGTATTTTGAATTCAGCCAATTCCTCAAAATTTCCCTAATTTGTCATTAGCTGTCCATTTCCATTATATAATGTATTTCTACGTGTGACCATATATTTAGTTTTACTGATATTTACTTCCAGTCCTAATTTCTTAGTGTTACTCAATAGTGTGTGCGTGTTGGCCTTTAGTATCTCCTCGCTATCGGCCATTAGTACCACATCATCAGCATAAACTAACAGCTTATTAATACCATTCAGTTGTAAGCCTTCCTTATTCTCTAAGATTTAATGGCATGCTCTAGTACAAAATTAAATAGTAGAGGAGATAGTGCATCTCCTTGCTTCAACCCATTCTGGATTTCAAAAGTGTCTGAAAACTGTTTGCCTACACGCACCCTACTCGTTGAGCCATTTAGACACATTCGTATAAGTCTAATTAACTTTTTGGGAATTCCGAACTCCAGCAGGATACTATATAACTTCTCCCTCTTAATTTAATCATATGCTTTTTTGAAGTCTACATATAGTTGATGTACAGTACCATTATATTCCCATTTCTTTTCTAAAATCTGTCTTATACTAAAAATCTGATCTGTTGTAGACCTGTTTCTTCTAAATGCACATTGATGATCTCCTAGAATGTCATCAATATAGGGAGCAAGTCCGCTTACTAATATATTTGTTAGAATTTTGTACGAAGTTGAAAGTAATGAGATGCCCCTATAGTTGTTGCAATCAGTTTTATCTCCTTTCTTATAAATTGGCACGATAATTGATTCCTTCCATTCATCTGGAAGAGCTTCTTTTTCCCAAATCATACTAAGCAACCAGCGTATCTTGTCCATCAATTTTTCTCCCCCTGATTTTATCAGTTCTGCTGGGATTCTATTTTTAAATGTACCTACTAAAATTGTATGCATGTGTATATATATATATATATATAGTAACTGATTACAATTTAGTCCGGCGCCATAGCCGACTGGTTAAGGCAAGAAGCCTTGGCGCAGAGCTATGGGACTTGCGCTGGTTCGATCCCCTTAGGGGAAGATATTTTCTCATGGTATTTTGGCCAGTATGGGACCGGTGCCCACCCAGTATCGTGAGGCATTTGGGTAGCTACAATAAGTAGCGACTCCAGGTTGATAAGACCAAATATGACGGCTGGGTGACCCGACATTCTGACCACATGTCACCCCTACACTGGCTTATGATCGTCCACCTCTGTGATTAACACATGTGGACGTGAGTTCAGCAGCCGGTTGATAGACCAAGGGCTTTCTAGGCCTCTCGCGCTTGGAGTGGAGTTTATTACAGTTTACGAGATGCACAATTTGATATTTTTATCCTTAGATTGAACCACTGAAATAAAGGTTTAAGCCTTCCAGAATGTATACACATTGTTAATAAGTTGGTTATTTGTCAGAGTGCATGTACTTTCAAAACAAATTATCGTAAATCGCATTAGTAAGCTGCAGTTAGTAAACAATTGCTGACGTAAGGAATTCTACTTCTAAACAACCATAAAAACTCTAATTAGTCCGAGTTCTGATGACTTACATCATAACATCAATGTATAAAATCGCATATACAATCATTTCACCGCTAACTTCACTTGACCCAATAATAAAAATATTTTTATCCTGTCACGCATGAAGTCCCACGCTGTAACTAAATGGTTTGAGTCAAGATGTCTCAATAGAGAGCACTCATACGAGTCCCCATGAGAGAACAATTTTTCTCATGGAATTTCGATTGGTATCTTTACCTTGTCGTGTTGGAGTGGCTTGCGTATTTAAATGATCGTGAGAGCTATGCCGCCGGTAGCATTGCTGCCGATACGGTTACCCATGCCAGAACGGTCAAAGGTGATAAGCCAGACGAAAAAAATACCTTGGTCGAAAGAGTGACGATCTTTCACCGTAAAAATACAAAATGCGGACATGGTTTCAACTGGGGAACCCATGCCAAAGGCTCAAACACAGGGACATGTTCCTAGGAACATGGAATGTTAGGACTTTCTACAATAGCGGGACACTAGAGATATTAACGCGGGAATTAGATAAATCGCCCTTGGATATAGTCGCTTTACAGGAAGTTAGGTGGCCAGGAGAAGGTTGTCAGGAATCAGGAAGCTTTGCATTATACTATGGGGGTGCAGAAAGACCTGCATTTGGCACGGGTTTTTTAGGCAGAAGGGGGATACTATCCGCTATCCGAGATATTAAGTTTGTTAGTGATAGGATATCATACATAATTCTAAAGGGTAAACAACATGATTTTGTAATTGTAAATGTACATGCCCCCACAGAAGATAAAGACGATAAGATCAATGATGAGTTCTATGAGGAATTAGAATGCTTATTTGATAGCCTTTCAATATATCATATGAAAATTGTCTTAGGAGATTTTAATGCAAAAGTAGGGCGGGAAGATATATTCAAACAAACAATAGGCAAATTCAGTCTTCATGAAGATAGTAACGACAATGGGGTTAGACTAGTCACCTTCGCCACATCAAAGAATCTCATTGTTAAGAGCACAACATTTCAGCATAAGGATATTCATAAATACACCTGGACCTCTCCAGATGGCGAAACTCGGAACCAAATAGATCATGTATTAGTGGACAAACGCTGGCACAGTAGCATCATCGATGTTAGATCAGTTAGAGGGACTGACTGCAATTCGTATCATCATCTGGTCAGGGTGAAAATCAGACACCGGCTATCGCTTATGAGAGGAACAAACGCTAAAGACGATTCTGTAAAATTTGAATTAAAAAAACTTGAAAATGATGAAATGCGGCAAGAATACCAAATCCAAATTGCTAATAGATTTGAAGTACTGGAATCTTCAGATGACAATGTGACAAACGAAGGAGAAACTGATATAAATAAAGAATGGGAGGCTATAAGAGATACTATTAAATTGTCAGCATCAGAAAGTTTTTGGTTGTTTAAAAAAGAGGAAAAACAAGAAATGGTTTGACGAGGAATGTGCCGACATTGTAAAGAAATGAAAGCTAGCAACAATGAAATTGTTACACGAGCCAAATGAGGTAAATTTAGAGCAATTGGGTAGTATTAGAAGGGAAACCACCAAGTTATTAAAGAGTAAAAAAAGGGAATATTTGAGGGAGAAGACTAATGATCTTGAAATGAATGCAAAAAATAGGAACATTAGAGAATTCTATCAGGGAATTAGTATAGAGAAGAAAAGGTTTGAGGCTAGAACAAACATAATTATGAATGAAAATGGGGATATTATTGCAGAATCCAGGAGAATATTAAATAGATGGAAAAGCTACTTTAATCAGCTATTAAATGTACATGCAGAACAGGACATTGAGGATGATAATTTACAGACAGCAGAAATGCTAGTAGTTGAACCAAGTGCATTAGAGGTTGAAATGGCGATAGACACATTGAAGATGTATAAAGCATCAGGTTCATATAAGATCCCAGTAGAATTGATAAAATCAGGGGGAGAAAAATTGATGGACAAGATACGCTGGTTGCTTAGTATGATTTGGGAACAAGAAGTTCTTCCAGATGAATGGAAAGAATCAATAATCGTACCAATTTATAAGAAAGGAGATAAAACTGATTGTAACAACTACAGGGGCATCTCATTACTTTCAACTTCGTACAAAATTCTAACAAATATATTAGTAAGCAGACTTACTCCCCATATTGATGACATTCTAGGAGATCGTCAATGTGGATTTAGAAGAAACAGGTCTACAACAGATCAGATTTTTAGTATAAGACAGATTTTAGAAAATAAATGGGAATATAATGGTACTGTATATCAACTATACGTCGACTTCAAAAAAGCATATAATTCAATTAAGAGGGAGAAGTTATATAGTATCCTGCTGGAATTCGAAATTCCTAAAAGTTAGTTTGACTTATACGAATATGTCTTAATGGCACAAAGAGTAGGGTGCGTGTAGGCAAACAATTTTCGGACACTTTTGAAATGCATAATGGGTTGAAGCAAGGATATGAACTATCTCTTCTACTATTTCATTTTGTAATAGAGCATCCCATTAAATCTTTAGAGAATGAGGAATGCTTACAACTCAATGGTATTAATAAGCTGTTAGTTTTATGCTCATGATGAAGTATTATTGGCCGATAGCGAGGAGATTATAAAGGACAACACGCACACACTATTGAGTAACACTAAGAAGTTAGGACTGGAAGTAAATATCAGTAAAACTAAATATATGGTCACACATATAAATACATTATATAATGGAAATGGACAGCTAATGACAAATGAGGGAAATTTTGAGGAAGTGGCTGAATTCAAATACCTAGGAACAATGATCACAAATACGAATGAGATTCACAAAGAAATTAAACATAGGCTGAATTCTGGAGATGCGTACTATTATTCATTGCAGAGGCTCTTGATGTCCAAACTCCTTTCAAAAAAATTAAACTGAAAATATATAAAACTATTGTCTACCAGTTATATTATATGGGTGCGAAACATGGACTCCTACTTTAAGGGAGGGAAGGAAATTACAAGTATTTGAGAATAAAGTTCTTAGGAAAATTTTTGGCCCAAAAAGATTGATGAACAGACCCGTGAATGGAGAAGACTACATAACAATGACTACATGGTCTTTATAGGAAGCCAGATATAATAATAACAGTTAAGGCAGGTAGGCTGCGATGGGCAGGACATGTTGCACGTATGGGGAATGAAAGACTTGCATGGAAACTTCTTGTAGGAAAGCCAGAGGGAAAACGCCCAGTTGGTAGACCAAGAATGTGGTGGGAGAATACAATTAACTATGATTTGAGGGAAGTGGATTATACTGGGAATGATTGGAAAGATTTAGCTCAGGATAGGGATGTACGGAGAGCATATGTCCGTGCGGCCATGAATCTTCGGTTTCGATAGTGCCAGTGAGTAAGTAAGTAAATATGGGATAGGTGCCCGCCCAAGAATCATGAAGAATTTGAGCAGCTACATTATTTAGCGGTTACGGTCGAGAAAACCAGGTATAACGGCTGGAGTATCCGACATGCTGACCACATGTCACCCTATATGTTGGTTAGATGATTGTCCACCTGTGTGATTGATATCCTTGGATGTGAGATTAGCAGCCAAGGGCTTTCTAGGCCTGTCATGCCATTCAGTTTTTTTTAACACACGAACTTTTGAATTTGTTGCGCTGATTGTTTGATAGTTGTGCATACTCTATAACATACGGGTCCAACGCTTTCACGCTGTATACGCAATGAATCTGTGATAGATGCAAGATATTCAAATTACTTTTCTAAAAAATTATTTCCTTCTTCTATATCATCTTGGGAATACAGTTTTTTGGTTGGTTTTATACCTCACATTACATAATTCTGTGCCGTTTTGTATCTTCTTTCCCGATTTTTCTTACATCCGTGCCATCCTTTTTACTTGGCCGCCAATCGCATCTATAGCCCCCTATCCATGGTACGATTCAAAGAATTTTCATTTTATGTCAAAATCCAAATATGCAAGTCAGCAGTATCACATTGCTAAATGTATAGGCCTATTTCTATTTCCTGCTGCTCCAACTGAAACTCTCAAGTTTTGGAAGAAATCACTATAGTAAAAAAAAAAACACTTTTCTATAGCAAACATCTATAGCACACTTGCTATATGTGTCACATAACCTGACACTAGAACAATCTATTCCTTCTGAACTTCTCTGTCACCTTCCATCTAAACTAGGTAACAGTACTTAATATTGAGATATGCTAATTTTTCCAAATGAAGTGCCCGGATTTCATTTTGTTCTTTGTAGGTATAATTTTCTGAGAAATCAAGAAGTATGGGTGCTTAGTTTACTGAAACCTTTTTCCTGAATATATTTAAATGCTTCCGCTAACTTTCTTTTAGTTCAAATTGACACAGAAATCCATCGATAGTAATTCTACCCGAGGGCAGGTCTTTCACTGCAATCATAACATTTCCATGCTATGCTTTGCAGCTTTACTAGAGAATTATAGGTGTGGTAGCTTCCCGTTGTTTTTCACACCGGTGAAGGATGATGATGATAATGATAAGGATAATGATGATGGCAGAATGATTTTCGGGGAACGTTGGACCCTAAGCTTCCTGACATTTGTCTCACAGGTGAGGAAAAACCCCGAAAAAAGCTGACCCAGGAGCCTGTTCTGACCTGGAATCAAACCCGGGCCCGCTGCGTGACAAGGCAGCACGCTACCTCGAGACCACAGATGTGGACTGACACAGAAAAAGGTTTAGTAATTATTTTATGGAACAGTTGAGCCGAACAGTCTACCAGATTTCCTAAACCATGTTTATGTTAATCCTCAGTGGAGTGCAGCATGCAACTGATTACACCATGCGTATTAGCATATATATATATATATGATAGGACAAAAAGTCAGTCAGTCACGGGACACTAGCGGGAAAAATAATGACTTTACAAGAAAATGTCTTCAATACTTTTTTGTTAGTTGTGTACCGATAACGTAGAATGTAAGAGGAAATTTTATTCTATCGATTAATATGTTGTGTTCAGTAATTTTTATACGTTTACCGTGACTGACTGACAATAGCTTGCAGTTAAACATTATAGGACACATTTAAGGTACATAGAACATTAGAAGCCAGTTAATATTATTACATTTACGTCTATGGACGTATGGTTTAACAAAAGAGTTTGTAAAATAAAGCGAATTATTATGACCAGGTTATTAAACAAGAAATTGGTAAAATTTTGCGTTTTCTATAGGTTTGGAATATAACAAGTTCTACCACCAATATTAGATTAAAATAATACACTTTTGGAACATTATCTTATAGAATCAGAAATTTTGATCCTTAAAGATATATACATTACGCCAAAAAAAAAAAATTCCTGCGTCAATTTAAAAAAAAATCACCTCGGTATGACACTTTCATGGAATCGCTCTCAGATTCCTTTTATTCAGATTTAAGGATCATATTAATGGTTTTCCATAAAGATCATGTAGCACACGGTTATGAAGTCTTCTCCATTCACCTCTCTGTTCGTCTCTCTTTGGTCCAAAAATTATCCTAAGAACTTTATTGTCAGATACTCGTAATATTTTCTCTTCCCTCAAAATAAGAGTCCACGTTACGCATTCATATATATAAGATAATTGGGAGAACAACAGTTTTATATATTTTCAGTTTAACGTTTTTGAGAGATGTTGTAACTGGGCACAGGCCTATTAGCAATTTATTTAGGAAAGTATGGGCGGGTTGCTTAAGCAGTAATATGGGACAAATAGGAGTGAGAGGTAACGAGAAGCGAAACTCTAAACATCGTTGTAGCGTCCCATTCATCTTTTTTTCGAAAAGAAACTTGGTATAAACCATTGAAATAAACGAGGTAAGAATTTAGAAAAATTAGCGCGAAATACAATCATTAAACGTCAGGTTTACTGAAATCTAAAATAAAAACTGCAGCATTTAAATTAATTTTATTAACAAAAGAAAACAATATTCTGTAAACCAGTGTCATCTGACTATAAATTGCCGAAGTATGTGCTTGTTTATTACGGCAGTAATTTTCCTATTATAAATCTGTTTCTAGGATACTACTTCGATTCTATATAGGCTACAAAGTTGACTAGTTTTAAATATAAATTTTATTAGGTTTTGTATAATTTATTTTACATTTACTAATTTTTCTTCAAAAGTGAAAAACGAGAAATACACAGTAAGTAGAGTAATAGATATCAATTAACAACATTTTGTTTTCAAGTAGGTATAAAATAGTATTATTGAAACTTATTTTAGATTGATATTAAATTGCAAGAAAGGAAAAAAAAAGTTAATCTTAATCACTGAGACACTATAATTGATGGGCGCGCGAACATCAGCTCTCCATATATGTCTATACTTACCTGTTGTTTTCCACTCATTCCCTGCATAATTTAACTCCTTCAAATCACGGTTAATGTTATTTTCCCACTTCATTCTTTTCTTACCTTCTGGGAGCTCTGTTTCTTGCCTCTCTTTCATTTCCCATTCGTGCAACGTGTCCCGCCCTTCGTAGACTATTAACATAAACGTTTTCATTGTTATCTACTTACTTACTCACTGGCACTATCGAACCCGTAGGTTCATGGCAGCGCGGTCATAAGCTCTCCATACATCCCTATCCCGAGCTAATGTTTTCCAATCATTCCCTGTATAATCTACTTCCCTCAAATCATAGTTAATGTTATTCTCCCACCTCATTCTTGGTCTACTAACTGGGCGTTTTCCCTCTGGCTTTCCTACAAGAAGTTTCCATGCAAGTCTTTCATTCCCCATACGTGCAACATGTCCTGCCCATTGCAGCCTACCTGCCTTAACTGTCATTATTATACCTGGCTTCCTATAAAGACCATGTAGTTCATTGTTATGTAGTCTTCTCCATTCACCTGTCTTCATCTCTCTTTGGTCCAAAAATTTTCCTGAGTACTTTATTCTCAAATACTTGTAATATCCTTTCCTCCCTTAAAGTAAGAGTCCATGTTTCGCACCCATATAATATAACTGGTAGAATAATAGTTTTATATATTTTCAGTTTAACGTTTTTTGAAAGGAGTTGGGACATCAAGAGTATCTGCAATGCATAATAACACGCATTTCCAGAATTGAGCCTATGTTTAATTTCTTTGTGCATCTCATTCGTATTTGTGATCATTGTTCCTAGGTATTTGAATTCAGCCACTTCCTCAAAATTTCCCTCATTTGTCATTAGCTGTCCATTTCCATTATATAATGTATTTCTACGTGTGACCATATATTTAGTTTTATTGATATTTACTTCCAGTCCTAAGTTCTTAGTGTTACTCAATAGTGTCTGCGTATTGTTCTTTAGTATCTCCTCACTATCGGCCAACAATACTACATCATCAGCATAAACTAATAGTTTATTAATACCATTCAGTTGTAAGCCTTCCTCATTCTCTAAAGATTTAATGGCATGCTCTAGTACAAAATTAAATAGTAGAGAAGATAGTGCATCTGCTTGCTTCAATCCATTCTGGATTTCAAAAGTGTCCGAAAACTCTTTGCCTATACGCACCCTACTCTTTGTGCCATTTAGACATATTCGTATAAGTCTAACTAACTTTTTAGGAATTCCGAACTCCAGCAGGATACTATATAACTTCTCCCTCTTAATTGAATCATATGCTTTTTTGAAGTTGATGTACAGTACCATTATATTCCCATTTATTTTCTAAAATCTGTCTTACACCAAAAATCTGATCTGTTGTAGACCTGTTTCTTCTAAATGCACATTGCTCCTAGAATGTTATCAATATAGGGAGTAAGTCTGCTTACTAATATATTTGTTAGAATTTTATACGAAGTTGAAAGTAATGAGATGCCCCTGTAGTTGTTGTAATCAGTTTTATCTCCTTTCTTATAAATTGGTACTATTATTGATTCTTTCCATTCATCTGGAAGAGCTTCTTTTTCCCAAATCATACTAAGCAACCAGCGTTTCTTGTCCATCAATTTTTCTCACCCTGATTTTATGAGTTCTGCTGGGATCTCATCTGAACCTGATGCTTTATACATCTTCAATTTTTCAATCGCCATTTTAACCTCTAATGCACTTGGCTCTGCGACTAGCATTTCTGCTGTCTGTACATTATCCTCCTCAATATCCTGTTCTGTATGTACATTTAATAGCTGATTAAAGTAACTTTTCCATCTATTTAATATACTCCTGGAATCTGCAATCATATCCCCATTTTCATTCCGAATTATGTTTGTTCTAGCCTGAAACTCTTTCTTCTCTATACTAATTCCCTGATATAATTCTCTAATGTTCCTATTTTTTGCATTCATTTCAAGATCATTAATCTTCTCTCTCAAATATTCCCTCTTTTTACCCTTTAGTAACTTGGTGGTTTCCTGTCTAACACTACCCAATTGCTCTAAATTTACCTCATTTGGCTTGTGTAACCATTTCATTTTTGCTAGTTTTCTTTTCATTACAATGTCGGCACATTCCTCATCAAACCATTTCTTGTTTTGCCTCTTTTTCAAACAACCAATGCTTTCTGATGCTGACAATTTAATAGTATCTCTTATAGCCTCCCATTCTTTATTTATATCAGTTTCTTCTTCGTTTGCCACATTGTCATCTGAAGAATCCAGTACTCCAAATCTATTACCAATTTTGATTTGGTACTCTTGCCGCATTTCATCATTTTTCAAGTTTTTTAATTCATATTTTACAGAATCATCTTTAACGTTTGTTCCTCTCATAAGCGATAGCCGTTGTCTGATTTTCACTCTGACCAGATGATGATCCGAATTGCAGTCTGTCCCTCTAACTGATCTAACATCAATGATGCTACTGTGCCAGCGTTTATCCACTAATACATGATCTATCTGGTTCCGAGTTTCTCTATCTGGGGACTTCCAGGTGTATTTATGAATATCCTTATGCTGAAATGTTGTGCTCTTAACAATGAGATTCTTTGATGTGGCAAATGTGACTAATCTAACCCCGTTGTTGTTACTATCTTCAGGAAGACTGAATTTGCCTATTGTTGGTTTGAATATATCTTTCCGCCCCACTTTTGTATTAAAGTCTCCTAAGATAATTTTCATGTGATATCGTGAAAACTATCAAATAAGCAATGTAATTCTTCATCCTTGATCTTGTCATCTTTATCTTCTGTGGGGGCATGTACATTTACAATTATAAAATCATGTCGTTTACCCTTTAGAATTATGTATGATACCCTATCACTAACAAACTTAATATCTCGGATAGCGGATAGGATCCTCCTTCTGACTAAAAAGCCCGTTCCAAATGCGGGTCTTTCTGCACCCCCGTAGTATAATGCAAAACTTCCTGATTCCTGACTACTTTCTCCTGGCCACCTAGCTTCCTGTAAAGCGAGTATATCCAAGGGCGATTTATCTAATTCCCGCGTTAATATCTCTAGTGCCCCGCTATTGTGTAAAGTCCTAACATTCCATGTTCCTAGGAACATGTCCCTGTGTTTGAGCCTTTGGCATGGGTTCCCTGAAGTAGTACCCGCCCGGAGAACCGAATGGGGGACTATTTGACCTCCGGAAAATTTTACCCCAGTTGAACCCATGTCCGCATTTCTTGACGGTTGTATTTTTACGGTGAAAGATCATCACTCTTTCGCCCAAGGTACTTTTTTCGTCTGGCTTATCACCTTCGACCAGTCCGGCATGGGTAACCCTATCGGCAGCATTGCTACCGCCGGCATTGCTCTCAGGATCATTTAAGCACGCAAGCCACTCCACCACGACAAGGTAAAGATACCATGGAGGACATTGTTATCTACATTTTCATAAAAATCAATATATGTATATATAGTTAATTTTTCTAGAGAAGTTGGATAAAAAATGTCTCAGTAATGTAGCATAATAGCATGCGTTTGTATATTTTCAGTTTATATTTTATTTATTTCCGTAACTCATTTCTGTTTAAAAAATTTTTGTTCCTAGGTATTTGAGTTCAACCTCGTAATTTTGATTCCTACCTATTTGAATATAGCCACTAACTACCTAACTAATTAACTACCTCATTATCGAATCAATAGGTTCATGACCGCAAGGACATACCGGTAAGCTCTCCATACATCACGAACCTGACCTATTGTTTTCAATTATTCCCTGTATAATTTAATTCTCTCAATTCATGGTGAATGTTATTTTCTCATCTTCATTCTTAATCTATCAACTGAGTTTTTTCCCTCTGGTTTTCCTACAAAAAGCTTCCATGACCTTCTTTCATTCTCAATTTTTGTCACATGTACTACTCATCTCCATGTACGAGACTTAAATCTATATATATATTTGTATCTATAATGGCGTAGCCCATTATTAAGCCATAGATCAAGTTAATTTTAGTTACCTTATTACCCCACTATGTCATGAATGGCATGCGGTCAACATACCGACCCAATGAGACATCTAGCAGGCAATTAAGGTATTAGTAGAACTTTGAGGTCGGTAAATTTTGCTTTTTGTTTAGGTTTAAGGATCTTATAAATAGTTTCCCATAAATATCATGTAACTCGCTGTTACGAAGTCTTCTCTATTCACCTCTCTGTTCGTCTCTCTTTGGTCCAAAAATTATCCTAAGAACTTTATTCTCAGATACTCGTAGTATCTTCTTCTCCCTTAAAGTAAGAGTCCATGTTTCGCATCCATATAATATAACTGGGTGAACAACCGTTTTATATATTTTCAATTTAACATTTTCTAGAAATTGTAACTGGGCATATTAGCAATTTATTTAGGAAAGTAAAGTCGAGTTGCATAAGCATTTAATCAGACCAATAAGAGTGGGGCCTTAATGAGAAGCCAAACTTTTTATATGGTTCTAACGTCCCTATTCATATTTCTTTCGAACAGAATCTTGGTATGAGCCATTGAAATGAAACGAGATACACCCCTTCAATTTTTTAGAGACGTTGGATATATACATATGCCTCAGTAATGTGTTTGCAGATTTCCAGTTTATACTTAATTTCTTTCTGCACCTGATACCTTTTTAAAATTTTTGTTCACAGGTATTAGAGTTTCAGCGAAATAATTTTTGTCCCAATTTTTTTTAAATCAGCAGCTAACTAAGTAATTAACTATCTAACTAATTAACTCACTTGCATTATCGAACACATAGGTTTATGACCGCAAGTATATAAATGTATGCTCTCCATACGTCCGTATCCTGACCTATTGGTTTCCAATCATTCCCCGTATAATCCTCTTCTTGCAATTAATAGTTAATATAATTCTCGTACTTCATCCTTAATCTATCAACTGAGATTTTCCCTTATGGATTTCCTACAAAAAGCTTCCATGCCCTTCTTTCATTCTCACTTTGTGTCAAATGTACTACTCATCCCAGTGTACGAGACTTAACTCTTATCATTTGGGTACCTATAATGGCGTAGCTCATTTTGAGCCATAACCTCTGCTTTGTTAGAGCAGTTCCTAGACCATGTTAATTTTAATTACCATATTTTGCCACTATGTCATGAATGGCATGCGATCAACATACTGACCCAATGAGACATCTAGCAGACAAGTAAGTTATTAACAGAATGTTCTGAGGTCGGTAAATTTTGTTTAGAGACCTTACTATTCAGGTTTAAGGATCTTATTAATGGTTTTCCATAAATGTCATGTAGCTCACTGTTACGGAGTCTTCTCCATTCTCCTCTCTGTTCGTCTCTCTTTGGTCCAAAAAATATCCTAAGGACTTTATTCTCAGATACTCGTAATATCTTCTCCTCCCTTAACGTAAGAGTCCACGTTTCGCATCGATATAATATAATTGGGAGAACAACAGTTTTATATATTCTGAGTTTAACGTTTTTCAGAGAAGTTTTAACTGGGCATATTAGCAATTTTTTTTAGAAAAGTAAGTTGGAGTTGCTTAAGCAATAAAATCAGACCAATACGAGTGCGGGGTTAACGAGAGCAAAACCTTAAACATCGTTGTAGCCCCCCTTTTTTTTATTATATAAAACTTTCCTCATTAGAGGATTGCCTCAAGGAGAAAGTGATACAGACAATTAATTTTTGTAATTGATGAAATACATTTTGTAAATATATTTTAAAAAATTCAACTTGTAGGCCTAATTGAAGTATACATACTATAAAGTAATTTTGTAAATATGGTTTCTTAAAATTGAAATTGATCCTCTAGTGCCCCAATTCATATCTTTTTCGAAAAGAAACTTGGTATAAGCCATTGAAATAAAACGAAATAAGATTTTTAAAAAATGAGCGAAATACAATCATTAAATTCGGGTTTACCTGAAATCTAAAATAAAAACAGCAACTTTTAAACAGCTTTAATTAACAAAAGAAAAGCAAATTCCATAGACCATTGTCATCAGAGTATAATTGCTGAAGAATACGCTTGTGTGACGTACTTTTGTTTATTACGCCATTAATTTTCCTATTGAAAATCTGTTGCTAGGATACTACTTCGATTTTATAGAGGCTACAAAGCTGACTATTTTTAAATATAAATTTTATTCGATTTTTGTATAATTTATTTTAGAATTACTAATTTTTCTTCAAAAGTGAAAAACGAAAAATACACAGTAAGTAATAGAAATGAATAAACAAAATTATATTTTTTTGTAGATATAAATTATATTATTGAAACTTATTTTAGATTGATATTAGAAGGCAAAAAAGAAAAAAAAAAGAAGATAAACTGAATCACTGCGACACTACAATTGACGGGCCGTGACATAAACTCTCCATACATCCCTATTTTGAGCTCTTGTTTTCCAATCATTCCCTGCATTATTTATCTCCTTCAAATCACGATTAATGTTATTTTCCCCACTTCATTCTTGACCTGTCTACTGGAAGCTCACATTCATGCCCCTCTTGCATTTTCCATTCGTGCAACGTGTTGTGCTCTTCGTAGTCTATGTGAATATATATATTCATTCATAGTATTGTGCTCAAGAGCAGGCCTTTCACTGCAAACTCAGCATTCTCCACTCTTTCCTTAACTCAGCTTTCCTTTTTGTATTTGCTTACAAACCATTTATTTTAATATTGTCTATCATCTGATGTCTTTTTCTGATTCTAACTTTTTTTCCGTTGACCGTTCCTTCTAGGGCATCCTTCAGCAGGCTCTTCTTAGCCAGTGGCCAATCCAATATCTTTTCCTCTTCTTTATGAGTTCCAGCATTTTTCTTCTTTCACCCACTCTGTCAAGTACATCTTTATTTCTTACTTTGTCTGTCCATTTTATACGTTCCATTCTTCTCCATATCCACATCTCAAAAGCTTCCAGTCGCTTTTCCTCATTCCGTCGTAATGTCCAAGTCTCTGCACCATACAATGCTACACTCCACACAAAGCACTTCATTAGCCTCTTCCGTAATTCTCTTACCAAAGGCCACAGAAAATGATTTTTTTCTTGTTGAAAGCTTCTTTTGCCATTGCTATTCTCTGCTTTACTTCTTGACCACATGTTACTACTGATAGTACAACCCAACTATTTGAAGCTCTCCAGTTGCTCAATGGCCTCATCTTTAATCCTCATGTTTATCTTCCTTGGTTTATTTCCTATAATCATGGCCTTCGTCTTATTTATATTTATCTTCATCTCATAATCCTCGCACTTATCATTTAGCTCCATCAGCATGTTCCTCAGTGTCCTTGCATCTTCTGCTAGCAAATCCATATCATCAGAAAATTTTATGCACTTTGTTCTTTTTCCTCCCATGTTTACGCCTGCCGTATTGCTGAAGCAGTTCTTCATTAGGTCTTCCAGGTAGATGTTGAAAAGAGTAGGTGACAGAGGAAATCCTTGCCTTACTCCCCTTCCAATTTCTCTTGCCTCTGACATTTCTTCTCATTTATTCACTTTTATTCGCTGTTTCATACAAATACTACTTATGAGCTTCCACTCCTTCCAGTTCACGCCAATTCTCTTCAAGATCTTCAGCAGTTTATTCCAATTTACTCTGTAAAAAGCCTTTTTCAGGTCAACAAATACTGCATAAATGTCTTTATCTTTTTCTATATATCTTTCCCCTATTGTTCGTATCAATCCAATCGCATCTCTTGTACCCTTTCCCTTCCTAAAGCCAAACTGTTCTTCTCCAATTCGCTTTCCATATTAGAATGTAAACGTCGATTCAGTATTCGCAGGAGAATCTTGGCAGAGTGTGATATCAAGCTGATAGTCCTGAACTCCTTACATTTCTTTGCATTGTTTTTCTTCGGTATTGGTTTTAACACTGTCTCAGTCAATTCTTCGGGTCATTCACCTTCTTTATATATCTTGTTGCATAAACGCAGAATTTCCTTCTTTCCTTCACCCAAGCATTTAACCAATTCAATGTGGATTCCATCTACCCCTGTTGCTTTTCCATTTTTCATTTCCTTAATTGCTAGTTCAACTTCTTCCTTCAGAATTGAAAATCCTTTTTCATCTTCTGATACGTCTTCTTCATTTTCTATATGCAAGTTCGCTGGATGATTTCTTGTCTCATATAGCTCTTCTACATATTTCTTCCCCATGTATTCATAATTCCCTGTTTGTCTGTTATTTCTTCATTATTTTCGTCCTCAATCAGCCACATAGTTTTCCTGCTCTTCTTTCCATAGTCCAAACCTTTAACTTTCTGGTACATTAAATCATATTTTCCTTTCCTCTCCAGATTCTCTAGTTCTTCACATTTCTGCTTCATCCATTCTTCCCTTTCTTTGTCAGGTTCTCATCTAAGTTCGTTGTTTAGTTTCCTGTAGTTTATTTTGGCTTCTTCTGTATTGCTATTTTTCCATTTTCTTCTTTATTCCGTCTTCTCTAACATTTTTTCTGTGACCCAAGGTTTCTTAATATTCTTGCTCTCTTTGTATCCTATTGTTTCCCCTGCAGCTATCTGTATAGAGGTTTTCAAATGACTCCAGTGTTCCTTGGTATTGCCATATGAGATTTCCATGGTAGAGGCTTTCTCCTGAAAATTCTGTTGGAATTTTCTCCCTCTCCTCTTCAGTTTTGAGTTTCTCCAAGTCAAACGTCTTTGTTGCCTGTTTTCCTCTTATCTTCTTCAGGCAAATATCTACTTAGCCTATTAGTATTACATGGTCTGAATTGATATCTGCTCCTGGTAGGGTCTTCGCATTTTTCAAGCAATTTCGGAATCTTTCCTGTATCAGTATGTAGTCGATCTGGTATCGTTGTTATCCATAGGGTTTATCCATGTGTACCTTTTTCTTTTATGTTGTTGACACAGTGGTATTGGCCAATGATCATTTGACAACAATTCTTCCTTACAGAAACTCACCAGTGCTGTCGCCTTCTAATTTTTTTTTCCTAAGCCATATCTTCCGAATGTAATTCCTTCCTGTTCCTTCCCCAACTACAGCATTCCAGTCACCCATTAGGATAACACATGCTCCCTTTCTCTCTCTCTCTCTCTCTCTCTCTCTCTCTCTCTCTCTCTCTCAACAATCTCTTCTATCTTGTCGTATCTTTCCTCCACTTCTTCATCTGATAACCCACTATGGGGGCATGTAAATTTGCACTATCACCAAATCCACTTTTTTCCCTTGTAAACCTCACCATTATTCATCCGATTATCAACATAACGCACTGATGTCACTTTTTTATCCACCGTGGTCCTAATACTACACCGACACCATGATTTCCTTTATAATCACAACTGGAATAAAAAACATTCTAAATTCCATGACTCACTAATTCAAGACTTTGTTCCCACCTCACTTCTGATATTCCCATCACATGACACTTTGTTTCTTTCCATTCGGTCCCTCAAATTTTTCCAGTTTCCCGGCTTGCAGAAGAGTTCTCAACATTTCCAGGCTTCAATCAGTAGTATTATTTTCTTCTGTTGTTTTGACTGCATGAGGTTAAGCTCCGCCAGTATCCCCCTACCGGACATCCGAATGGGGGGATAATTTAAGTCCGGAGTCTTTTACCGTGGAAAGACTCATCATGCCATGTTTGCAGCTTTACTAGGGATATATAGGTGTGGTAGCTTCCCGTTTCTTTCCACACCCCACTCTCTTTTGCATCTTAACATCTTAAAAGATTCATAAGAAGGTCCCGAAGGGCCCCAACTTTGAGGTGAGTACAGTGGATATGTCCAAGTCAGACCCTCCGGACGTCACCGAAATTCACCCCAGAGGTTAAATATCAGTTCCATCAGGGTTTTTGTACAGATCAAAGATCCGGAAATCCCAATTAGACTCAGCCCCCCCATATATATAATTCATTTTTTTAGAGAAGTTGGATAAACAAATGTCTCTCTAATGTATAATAGCTGTATTTGGAGATTTTCAGTTTATATTTAATTTCTTTCTGTACCTCATTTCTGTTTAAAATGTTTGTTCATAAGCATTAGAGTTCTGCCACATAATTTTTGTTCTAGGTATTTGTATTCAGTCCCAAACTAAATAGGGCATAACTAACTAACTTATTAGCATTATCAAATACATAGGCTTATGGCCGCAAGGACATACCGGTAAGCTCTCCATACATCCCTATCCTGACATATTAATTTTCAATCATTCCCCATGTAATCTACTTCTCTCAAATCATGGTTAATACTATTCTGCTACTTTAATCTCAAAGTATCAACTGAGCTTTTTTCGTCTGGTGTTCTTACATGCTTTCATTCTGAATTTGTGCCACATGTACTGCTCATCCCAGTGTACGAGACTTAACTCTTATTGTATTTGTATCTATAATGGCGTACTCATTATTTAGCCACAGCCTCTCTTAAGTTGGAGGGGTCCCTAGACTAAGTTAATTTTAGTTACCTTATTTCGCCACTATGTCATGAATGGCATGCTGTCAACATACCGACCCAATGAGACATCTAGCAGACAACTAAGGTATTAGTAGAACGTTGAGGTCGATAAATTTGCTTAGATACCTTTTTATGCAGGCTTAAGGATATTATTAATGGTTTCCAATAAAAATCCTGTAGCTCACTGTTACGAGGTTTTCTGCAATCACCTCTCTGTTCGTTTCTCCTTGATCCAGAGATTATCCGAAGAACTTTATTTTTAGATACTGGTAATATATTTTCCTCCCTTTAAGTAAGAGTCTGTTTCGCATCCATATAATATAATTGGGAGAACAACAGTTTTGTTTATTTTCAGTTTAACATTTCTGAGAGAAGTTGTAACTGGGCATTTTATTAGCAATTTAGTTATAAAAGTAAGGTCGAGTTGCTTACGCAGTAAAATCAGACCAATGTAAATGGGGGATTATCGAGAGGCGAATCTTTAAACATCGTTCTAGCGTCCGTATTCATATTTTTTCCAAACTAAACTTCGTATAAGCCATTGAAATAAAACGAGATAAGAATTTAAAATAAATAAATAAATACATAAATAAATAAAATATAAAAATAGAATCATTAATAGTCATGGTTTACCTGAAATCTAAAATAAAAATTGCAGTATTTAAATAGATTTAATAAACAAATGAAAAGCTGGTGTGACGTACTTTTTGTTTATTACGCCATTAATTGTCCTATTGTAAATCTGGTGCTAGGATACTACTTCGGTTCTATAGGCCTATAGGCTAAAAATTTGACTATATATAAATATCAATTTCATTCGGTTTTTTGTATAATTTATTTTATAATTATTAATTTTTCTTCAAAAGTGAAAAAAGGAAAATACACAGTAAGTAATAGAAATCATTTAACAATATTATGTTTTCACGTAGATATAAAATTATATTAATGAAATTCATTTTATATTGATATTAAAAGGCAAGAATTGAAAAAAAAAGATAAACTGAATCACTGAGATACTACAATTGATGGGCGGGCGGACATAAGCACTCCATACATCCCTATCCTGAGCTGTTATTTTCAGTCATTCCCTGCATAATTTAACTCCTTCAAATCACGGTTACTATTATTTCCCCAGTTCTTTCTTGGCCTACCTACTGAGAGCTCTCTTTCATGCCTCCCCATGATTTCCCATTCGTTCAAAGTGTCGTGCCCTTCGAAGTCTACGAGTATTAAACGTTATTATTGTATCTAATTTTCCATAAAAATCTATATATATATATATATGTTATATTGCGGATTTTCGCGGATATAAGTATAAATATGAAAGTTTTCTTGGGTTTTCCGCGTCTTGGATTCAAGTTCGGTCTCTGGCCATTGATTATGACGTTTCGACATGATCACACATGTCATATATGATGATGATAGTTAGGCTTTGGTCCTTTAGTATATTTTATATGTTTAGTTGAGTTACAATAAACTTGTATTCAATACTTTACCAAGTGTGAAATTGTAAATTCCCTTTAGACATAAAATCTAGCGCCACCAGACACTCTGAGAATTATATCAAAATTAGGCCATATGTTAATCAATATATCATAGTCCTTGGACCGGATTGCGACAGGAGATATAAAATACATTGCAAAACCTGAGGATAAATAAGTAAAAGAGTTGTATATTTCCTTATGTAAATATATCGATCAATAGAAATGTAATATCCACAAATTTCTCAGAGCGTGATACACTCATATCCAAAAAGTGCAGTCGCTAAATAGTACATTACAATCTGAGGTTGAGAAGTAGTTTTTACAGAAGTGAGGAAATTATTAATAACCGAGAGTCAGCGAGAGTTTTAATTTCCGAGATTCTGTAAAACACTTCACAATCGTGCATTGTACAATTTTTTTTTTCCACGATGGTGTTTTCAAAAAAATAATGAATAATAGTAAAATAATAATATCTTTGTTGAAAATATTTGCGTTCATTACAAACAACTGCTTGACGGTAACAGTCTGGCCAGTGTTTATACGGTAATTGCCGAAAATAATTTAGTTCAGATTAAAGCAGGCCGTGACACCAATGAGAAATAAAATGGCGGAAAGTATGAATTTATTGTTTCAAAAAAAGTTCAGTTCACTTAATATGCAGTGATTTGTTTCATATAATGTATATTAACACTACCGTTTGAATATATTTATGTAGGCTATAGGCCTACACATTGTACGTAGTATACATAAGGGGCAGTGGTTTTACTTCCCGCACTAGGTAGGTAATTTTGTAATATTATGTATAGTTATTTATTTATTTATAGGTTGGCAACCCCAAAATTTAGGAAATTGAACTTTCAATCATGGCCGCCATTGCTGTAAGTACGGCAGAACGCACTATCGTGCTAAAAAGTCTATACAACACAAGTAACGACCTTCTAAGATGTAACGTGAGAATGTTTTCCTTACACGCGGCTTTAACTTCTCAACGGGCGGGCAATATGCAGAGTTTAAAGGGATTCATAATATTTATTATAAGTAATGCCACGAGTGATTTCCAATTTATCTATAGAATTTGAAAATAAAGAGTGGCATTTCTTAGGACTGTATACTCACAAATCATTATTTAACTATAGTTATTTTAAAATATTTATATATTTAATGTAAACAGCGATGTTTGAAAACAATTGAGAAACGATTAGTACGCTTCATCTGCTTTTTTTGTTCGATCACTGCAACCAGATCATAACATTATGTATTGCCAAATGATCGCAATGTTGTAAGAATGCACCCTAGTGGAGAAATTTATAACCAACGTTATAGGTATTAATTAATTTCTGTAAATATGTATGATGCAAATATGTTAATTATATTTTTCTGCGTCATTTCCTGGAAAATAATTCGTTTAAGAAAGTGCAAACATTGGTTTCTCTTTTTTGTGGTATAATCAAGTGTTACAAATGTTTTTATATATCTCTCGTATGCACTACGTGTTGACATTCATGCACTATATATACAATATGGTAACCTATTTCTTGAAGAGTCAGTCATTGCAAAGTAATGCTATGACCTATTCAGAATGTTAAAAAGGTGCTTTCTTTATTATGATAAACTGTAGTTGGTAAATTTTAGGCGAAATACAACTATGAATGGTTGTAAATAAAAAAATCATTGTAATGTGATTCGTCATGGACTCCCATTTGGGCATGAGTTAAATAGTCATAAGTAATGCCACGAGTGATTTCCAAATTATCAATTAATTCACGACTCACGAAGTGAGGAGTGAATTTATCTAGAGAATTTGGAAATCAAGAGTGGCATTTGTTAGGACTATTCAAAGGATTAAATAAGCTTTTTACCGACAAATCATTACTTAAATATAGTTATTTTTAAATATTTACTTATTTATTTATTTAATGTAAACGGCGATGTTTGAAAACAAATGAGAAACGATTGTTACGCTTGTTCATCACTGCAACCAGATCATATTATTTATTGCCAGAGGATCGCAATATTGTAAGAATGCACCCTAGTGGATACATTTATAACCAACATTATAGGTATTAATTAATTTCTGATGTAAGCATGCCAATTATAATTTCATGCAACGTTATTTCCTGGGAAATATTTCGTTTAAGAAAGTGCAAACAGTGGTTTCATTTTTTGTGGTATAATCAATTGCTACAAATGATTTATATTATCTCCCGTAATCACTATCAGCTGACATTCATGCACTATATATACAATCTGGTAGCCGTATTTCTTGGAGAGTCAGTCACTGCAAAATAATGTTATGATCTATTCAGAATGTTAAAAAGGAGGAGATTTCTTTAATATGACTATTAACTCATGCCCCAAATGGGAGTCAATGATCAATCACGTTTCAATGATTTCTGTTTTACAACCAATCAGAGTCGTGTTTCACCAAATATTTATCAGTGTTATAATTACCATATTAAAGAAAGCTCTTCTTTACAATATTGCGTTCCTTTGGCAATAAATAGTGTGATCTGGTTGCAGTGATGAACAAAATAAGCAGTAGAAGCGTACTTATCGTTTCTCATTTGTTTTCAAACATCGCCGTTTACATTAAATATATAAATATTTTAAAATAACTATAGTTAAATAAGGATTTGTGAGTAAAAAGCTTATTGGTTTTTCGGTAAAATAGTCCTCATAACAATGACAATCTTGATGTTCAAATGTCTGAGAGAAAGGAAAGGCGTGGTTAGGAGGGAGGAGGGTGAGGAGGAGGGAGGAGGGGGAGGAGGAGGGGGGAGGAGGGGGAGGAGGAGGGGGAGGAGGAGGGAGGAGGGGGAGGCGGAGGGGAGGGGAGGAGGAGGGAGGAGGGGGGAGGAGGGGGAGGAGGGGGAGGAGGGGAGGAGGAGGAGGAGGAGCGGAGGAGGAGAGGGGGGAGGAGGGAGGAGGAGGGCGGGGGAGGAGGAGGGAGGAGGGGGAGGAGGAGGGGGAGGAGGAGGGAGGGGGAGGAGGAGGGAGAAGGGGGAGAGGAGGGAGGGGGAGGAGGAGGGAGGAGGGGGAGGGGGAGGAGGAGGGAGGGGAGGAGGAGGGAGGAGGAGGGGGAGGAGGGAGGAGGGGGGAGGAGGAGGGAGGAGGGGGGGGAGGAGGGAGGAGGGGGGAGGAGGGGGGGAGGGGGGAGGAGGGGGGAGGAGGAGGGAGGAGGGGGAGGAGGAGGGAGGAGGGGGGAGGAGGAGGGAGGAGGGGGAAGAGGAGGGAGGAGGGGGCGGAGGGGGGGAGGAGGGAGGAGGGGGAGGAGGGAGGGAGGAGGGAGGAGGAGGAGGGAGGATGAGGAGGGAGGAGGAGGGAGGAGGAGAGGAGGAGGGAGGGAGGAGGAGGAGGGCGGAGGAGGAGGGAGGGAGGAGAGAGGAGGAGGGAGAGCGAGGAGGAAGGAGGAGGAGGGAGGAGGAGGGAGGCGGAGGGCGGCGGGAGGAGGAGGGGAGGAGGAGGAGGGAGGAGGAGGAGGGAGGAGGAGGAGGGGAGTGAGGAGGAGAGGAGGAGGAGGAGGGAGGAGGAGGAGGAGGCAGAGAAGGAGGAGGAGGCGAGGGGGGGGAGGAGGGGGAGGAGGGGGAGGAGGGGGGAGGCAGGGGGCGGGAGGGGGGAGGAGGAGGAGGAGGGGGAGGAGGGGGAGGAGGAGGAGGAAGGGAGAGGAGGAGGAGGAGGAAGAGGAGGAGGAGGAGGAGGAGGGAGAGGAGGAAGAGGAGGAAGAGGAAGAGGAGGAGGAAGAAGGAGAAGGAAGAGGAGCAGGAGAAGGAGGACGGAGGAGGAAGCGGAGAAGGATGAAGGAGAAGGGAGAGGAGAAGGTCCCTTCCTCTTCTCCTTCTCCTTCCTCTTCTCCTTTTTCTTTTTCTTCTTCTTCTTCTTGGATTTAACACTTTTGGTTCGTTCTGGCTCCAAGTATAATAGCTGATGTTCCCAACTCTTTCGTGGGCGTTCCCGATTTATTTTTCCTCCTCTTGGTTGATAATTCTGACTTTTCCTAGACAATTAGTTGGTATTCATTCTGCAGACATGTTCATACCATTTTCTCCTATACTCTTCTAACTGAATATTTGTAGTTCTTCATGGATATATTCACTTCGTTTTTTATCCATTAAAATATAAGTCACAAATCGTAAATATTTCATTTCTATTGCTTCTATTCTTATAATTGACTGTTTATTCAGTGTCCATATTTCTGAGCAATAGAATACTGCAGGTACAGCGAATACTTAATTTTTTTTTTGTATTGTAAGCCCATGTATTTCCCTATACAGAGATTTAGGCGCTCTCCCCCTAGAGGGAAGATTTTGAACTATATTAATTTAGTTACACTTGTTTTCGTATAGATGTCATTTTGAGTGGCCCGTGGTCAGCGTTCCGCCTCATACTGACATCTAGGAAACCAAGGTAGTACTAGGACGCGGAAATTGGGTAAATTTTGCTTAGAGGCCTTTTCATTCAGGATTAAGGATTTTTTACTAGCCTGAAAATCTTCAGATTCGGGACCCACGGCTTAAAGTCCCTCCCGGAGGACTTTGCTCCTTGGATTTTTCCGTCCTAAAAAATCCATCGACCCCGGCCGGGTTTTAACCCGCGACCCTCGGGACCAAAGGCAAGGAGCATAACCACTAGTCCACCGCGGCCGATGCAATACTTAATACAATTTTAAATGTGTTTCTTTTCTTGCTTTCTTTCCAAGTGTTAATTTAAGGGTGCCACATAAATATTGAAATATTTGTAATTTATTATTTATATTTTAGAACAAAATGGCTTTAGAACGGGACGATCAACAACAGATAATTTATTCATATTACAGCAAATATTTGAAAAAAAGAAGAGAAAATAACCTACAGACGCATGTTGCTTTTATTCATTTTGAGAAGGCTTTCGATCGTGTTGATAGAGATAAGTTATGAAACATTATGGAAATCATAAAATTAATTTTTGTGATAAAAAGTTTGTATGTAAAATCTCAAAAATAATAAATATAGGCACATCAAAGATCGAAGCTATTTTAATAAATATAGGTGTAAGGCAAGGGTGTAGTTTGTCACCTACTCTTTTTAATTTCTATATTAATGACACCATCTAGAATTGGAAAAGCAATGTTAATATAGGTATAAGAATGGACCGTTTTATAATAATAAACGTTTAATATACGCTGACGATGTGGTTATTATTTAAGAAAATGAAAACAATTTTCTGTACCCTTTACATCAATTAAATCAGTTATGCCAAGAATTTGATTTTAAAACAAAAAAAAAACAAAAAATAATGGCATTTTGGGGAAATCAACATACTTACTTACTCACTTGCACTATCGAACCCGTAGGTTCATGGCCGCGCGGACATAAGCCCTCCATTCATCCCTATCCTGAGCTAATGCTTTCCAATCATTCCCTGTGTAATCTACTTCCCTCAAATCATAGTTAATGTTGTTCTCCCACCTCATTCTTGGTCTACCAAATGGGCGTTTCCCTTCTGGCTTTCCTAGAAGAAGTTTCCATGCACGTCTTTCATTCCCCATACGCGCAACATGTCCTGCCCATCGCAGTCTACGAGACTTAACTCTTCTTAATATACCTGGCTTCCTATAAAGACCATGTAGTTCATTGTTATGTAGTCTTCTCCATTCACTCTCAATTCATCTCTCTTTGGTCCAAAAATTTTCCTAAGAACTTCATTCTCAAATACTCGTAATCTCCTTTCCTCCCTTAAAGTAAGAGTCCATGTTTCGCACCCATATAATATAACTGGTAGAATAATAGTTATATATATTTTCAGCTTAACGTTTTTTGAAAGGAGTTGGGACATCAAAAGTCTCTGTAATGCATAATAGCATGCATTTCCAGAATTGAGCCTATGTTTAATTTCTTTGTGCATCTCATTCCTATTTGTGATTATTGTTCCTAGGTATTTGAATTCAGCCACTTCCTCGAAATTTCCCTCATTTGTCATTAGCTGTCCATTTCCATTATATACTGAATTTCTACGTGTGACAATATATTTTTTTACTGATATTTACTTCCAGTCCTAACTTCTTAGTGTTACTCAGAGGTGTGTGCGTGTTGGCCTTTTGTATCTCCACGCTATCGGCCAGTAGTACAACATCATCAGCATAAACTAACAGCTTATTAATACCATTGAGTTGTAAGCCTTCCTCATTCTCTAAAGATTTAATGGCATGCTCTAGTACAAAAGTAAATAGTAGAGGAGATAGTGCATCTCCTTGCTTCAACCCATTCTGGATTTCAAAAGTGTCTGAAAACTGTTTGCCTACATGCACCCTACTCTTTGAGCCATTTAGACACATTCGTATAAGTCTAACTAACTTTTTGGGAATTCCGAACTCCAGCAGGATACTATATAACTTCTCCCTGCTTGTTTTAAGTCTACATATAGTTGATGTACAGTACCATTATATTTCCATTTCTTTTCTAAAATCTGTCTTATACTAAAAATCTGATCCTTTGTAGACCTGTTTGTTCTAAATGCACATTGATGATCTCCTAGAATGTCATCAATATAGGGAGTAAGTCTGCTTACTAATATATTTGTTAGAATTTTGTACGAAGTTGAAAGTAATGAGATGCCCCTGTAATTGTTGCAATCAGTTTTATCTCCTGCCTTATAAATTGGTACGATAATTGATTCCTTCCATTCATCTGGAAGAGCTTCTTTTTCCCAAATCATACTAAGCAACCAGCGTTTCTTGTCCATCAATTTTTCTCCCCCTGATTTTATCAGTTCTGCTGGGATCTCATCTGAACCTGATGCTTTATACATCTTCAATTTTTCAACTGCCATTTCAACCTCTAATGCACTTGGCTCTGCGACTAGCATTTGTGCTGTCTGCAACTTATCCTCCTCAATGTCCTGTTCTGTATGTACATTTAATAGATGATTAAAGTAACTTTTCCATCTATTGAATATACTCCTAGAATCTGCAATCATATCCCCATTTTCATTCCGATTTATGTTTGTTCTAGCCTGAAACCCTTTCTTCTCTATACTAATTCCCTGAATAAAGCTATTATTATTATTATTATTATTATTATTATTATTATTATTATTATTATTATTATTATTATTATTATTATAATTATCTAAAGTTCCTATTTTTTGCATTCATTTCAAGATCATTAATCTTCTCTCTCAAATATTCCCTCTTTTTACTCTTTAGTAACTTGGTGGTTTCCCGTCTAACACTACCCAATTGCTCTAAATTTACGTCATTTAGCTCGTGTAACCATTTCATTTTTGCTAGCTTTCTTTTCTTTACAATGTCGGCACTTTCTCATCAAACCATTTCTTGTTTTGCTTCTTTTTTAAACAACCAATGCTTTCTGATGCTGACAATTTAATAGTATCTCTTATAGCCTCCCATTCTTTATTTATATCAGTTTCTTCTTCGTTTGCCACATTGTCATCTGAAGATTCCAGTACTTCATATCTATGAGCAATTTTGATTTGGTATTCTTGCCGCATTTCATCATTTTTCCGATTGAGGGTCTTTCCACTTTTCAGCGGTTACCCTTTTACCAGCCGGCTGCTGGCCCTTCACATCCACATGTGTCAATCACAGAGGTAGATGATCAACAGCCAGTGTAGGGTTGACATGTGGTTAGCATGTCGAGTCCCCCAGCCGTTATAGCTGGTTCCTCAACCTGGAGCCGCTACTTATTGTAGCTACCCAATTGCCTCACGATGCTGGGTGGGCACCGGTCCCATACTGGCCGAAATACCATGAGAAAATTTCTTCCCCCATGGAGACTCGAACCAGCGCAAGTCCCGTGGCTCTGCGCCAAGGCTTCCTACCTTAACCGCTCGGCTACGGCGCGGGACCATCATTTTTCAAGTTTTTTAATTCATATTTTACAGAATCATCATTAGCGTTTTTTCCTCTCCTAAGCGAAAACCGTTGTCTGATTTTTACTCTGACCAGATGATGATCCGAATTGCAGTCTGTCCCTCTAACTGATCTAACACCGATGATGCTACAGTGCCAGCGTTTATCCACTAATACATGATCTATCTGGTTCCGAGTTTCTCCATCTGGGGACGTCCAGGAGTATTTATGAATATCCTTATTCTGAAATGTTGTGCTCTTAACAATGAGATTCTTTGATGTGGCAAATGTGACTAATCTATCCCCGTTGTCGTTACTATCTTCATGAAGACTGAATTTGCCTATTGTTGGTTTGAATATATCTTCCCGCCCCACTTTTGCATTAAAATCTCCTAAGCCAATTTTCATATGATATCGTGAAAGGCTATCAAATAAGCAATCTAATTCTTCATAGAACTCAACCTTGATCTTGTCATCTTTATCTTCCGTGGGGGCATGTACGTTTTCAATTTTGAAATCATGTCGTTTACCCTTTAGAATTACGTATGATACCCTATCACTAACAAACTTAATATCTCGGATAGCGGATAGGATCCCCCTTCTGACTAAAAAACGTTCCAAATGTAGGTCTTTCTGTACCCCCATAGTATAATGCAAAGCTTCCTGATTCCTGACTACCTACTCCTGGCCACCTAACTTCCTGTAAAGCGACTATATCCAAGGGCGATTTATCTAATTCCCGCGTTAATATCTCTAGTGCCTCGCTATTGTATGAAGTCCTAACATACCTGAAGTAGTCCCCGCCCGGAGAACCGAATGGGGGACTATTTGACCTCCGGAAAATTTTACCCCAGATGAACCCATGTCCGCATTTCTTGACGGTTTGTATTTTTACGGTGAAAGATCGTCACTCTTTCGCCCAAGGTACTTTTTTCGTCTGGCTTATCACCTTCAACCGTCCGGCATGGGTAACCCTATCGGCAGCAATGCAGCAATGCTACCGTCGGCATAGCTCTCAGGATCATATAAGCACGCAAGCCACTCCACTACGACAAGGTAAAGATACCATGGAGGGGAAATGAACAAATAAGATCAAAAATCATAATAGACAACAAACCTCTGGAACAAGTAACACATTTTAATTATTTGAGTTGTAATTTTACTATAAACACAATAACGGAAAGAGACATAAATATAAATCTGTCGAAATTTCAAATGATATGCGGAACTATTCATAAAACATTAAAGAACAATACAAGAAGAGTTACTAAATTAAAGTTTTATAAAACATTGGCAGTTCTTGCATTACTTTATGGCTGTGAAAATTGGGTAATAACAAAAAAAAATACAAAGTACAATACAAAGCGTAGAAATAAACTTCCTTAGAAGAACAAAAGGCTGCACAAGATTGGATCGGATAAAGAATGAATATATAAGAACAGAATTAAATATATATATATATATATATATATATATATATATATATCCATTGATTGATAAAATCAAAGAGTATAGAGAGAAATGTGTTAGACGTGTAGAAATAATGAATGTAACAAGGTTACCAAAAGCAGCATTTAACTACAAGCCAGTGAGAAGATGGACAGAACAACTGTGAGGTGGAATAAACAATTTTAGCCTTGCCCATAAAGTGAAGAAGAAGAGGAAGAAGAAGTCTTTTTCCCTATTATAATTACAACTCAATGGTGTTAATCAATTTTAGGTTTATGCTGATAATATGGTATTATTGGGGGATAGCGAGTGTACGAGTATACTAAAAGCTAACATACATTTCTATGAAATAACGCAAAGAAACTAGGGATGGAAGGTAACATTAATAAAACTTAATACTTCCTTCACAGTAGCCTCTGCCCGCTCCTGGAATCTCCTTCCTCAAGATATCAGGGGTTGCCGCACACTTGGTACCTTTAAGTCACGCTTATACAGTTACCTGTTGTCTAATAATTAATTTTTCTCTATTTATTTAATTTTATACTATGTCTTTAATCTTTTCCTCGTTTTTTATATATCTTGTACATATTATATATTTAATTCGTTAAATTTAGAGTAAATCAAATTACATTATAAATATTAATTGTATTGTATTCATAACTTGTAATCGTTTATATATATTTATTGTAATTTAGATTTAAGACTATTTTTTGTTTGTTTGTATTTTTTTAAACCTGGTTGAGTGGTAGACAAGGCCTTAAGGCCTTAACTCTGCCAGGTAAAATAAAGCTATTATTATTATTATTATTATTATTATTATTACATCGTCACATATAGAAATAGTCCTACATTATATAGTGTAAATGGAAAATTAATTACAAATGAGGAAAATTTTGAAGAAGTGTCTAAATTCAATGAGGGTGGGAGAATAACATTAACCTCGACTTGAGACAAATATTTTATACAGGGGATGATTGGAAACACTAGCTCAGGATAGGGATGCATGGAGAGCTTTCGGGATTTGCTTGCGGCTATGAACCTATGGGTTTGATAGTGCAATTGAGTTAGTTAGTTTGTTAGCGGCTGAATTCAAATACAAAATTACGTGGCTGAATTCTAATACCTACAAACAAAAAATTGAAAGAAGAATGAGGTGCAGAAAGAAATTAAAAATACAAATAAAATCTGCTAACGGGTGCTATTAAACATTACAGAGTCATTTGTTTATCCAACTTCTCTAAAAAAATTACTCAATTATATATATATATATATATATATATATATATACTTCTTTACTTATTTTTATGGAAAAGTAGATACAATCAGAACGTTTAATACTCGTAGACAAAGAAGGGCACGTTCGGGAAATGAAAGAGAGACATGTAAAAGAGCTCGCAGTAGGTAGGCAAAAAATTAAGTGAGAAAATAGCATTAATTTTGATTTAAGGGAGTTAAATTATACAGGGAATGATTGCAAACAACAGCTCAGGATAGGGGTGTATGGAGAGCTTATGTTCGCACGCCCATCAAGTGTAGTGTCTCAGTGGTTCAGTTTAACATTTTTTTTCCTTTCTTGTATTTCAACATCATTCTAAAATTAGTTTCAATAATATCATTTTATATCTACGTGAAAACATAATTTTGTTATTTGATTTCTGGTACTTACTGTGTAGGTCTATTTCTCTTTTTTCATTTTTGAAGAAAAATTAATAATTATAAAATAAATTATACCAAAAACCGAATGAAATGTATATTTAAAACTAGTCAACTTATTAGCCTCTATAGAATCGAAGTAGTATCCTAGCAACAGATTTACAATAGGAAAATTACTGGCGTAATAAACAAAAAGTACGCCACACTAGCGTTTTCTTGGGCAATTTATAGTCTGATGACTGTGATTTACGGAATACGCTTTTCTTTTGTTAATTAAATAAATTTAAATGCTGCAGTTTTTATTTTAGATTCCAGGTAAACCTGACGTTTAATCATCGTATTTCGCTATTTTTTATTCTTATTTCGTTTTATTTCAATGGCTTATGCCAAGTCTCTTTTCGAAAAAAATATGAGTAGGGACGCTAGAACCATGTTTAAAGTTTCGCTTCACGTTAACCCTCCCCCCACTCCTATTGGTCTGATTTTACTGATTAAGCAACTCAACCTTACGTTCCTAAATAAATTGCTAATATGCCCAGTACAACTTCTCAGAAATATTTTAAACTGGAAATTACATGGATGCGAAACGTGGATTCTTATTTAAAGGGAGGAGAAAATATTACGAGTATCTGATAATAAAGTTCTTAGGATAATTTTTGGACCAAAGAGAGACGAACAGAGAGGTGAACGGAGAAGACTTGGTAACAGTGAGCTACATGATATTTATGGAAAACCATTAGTAAGATCCTTAAGCCCGAATAAAAAGGACTTAAAGCAAAATTTACCGACCTCAAAGTTCTACTAATACGTACCTTAGTTGTCTGCTACATGTCACTTGAGTCGGTATGCTGACCACATGCCATTCATGACATAGTGGGGAAATAAGGTAAATAAAAAATTAACTTGGTCTAGGAACTCCTCTAACAAAGGAGAGCCTATGGCTCAACAATGGGCTACGCCATTATAGATACAAAGATAATAAGAGTTAAGTCTCGTACACTAGGATGAGAAGTACATGTGACAAAAATTGGAAATGAAAGAAGGGCATGGAAACTTTTTGTAGGAAAGCCAGATGGAAAAAAAAATCAGTGATAGATTAAGAATGAAGTAGGAGAATAATATTGAACATGACTTGAGATAAGTAAATTATACAGGGAAAGATTGAAAATCAATAGGTCAGGAAAGGGATGTTTGGAGAGCTTACCGGTATGTCCTTGCAGCCATGAACATATAGGATGGATATGACAATGAGTTAGTTAGTTACTTAGTGCCTGAATTCATTTACCTAGGAACAAAAATTACGTGGCTGAACTCTAATACCCAGGAACAAACATTTTAAACAGAAATGAGGTGCAGAAAGGAATTAAATATAAACTGGAAATCAGCAAACGAATTCTATTACACATTACAGAGACATTTGTTTATCCAACTTCCCTAAAAATATTAACTAATATATATATATATATATATATATATATATATATGAATATGAAAGTTTTCTTGGGTTTTCCGCGTCTTGGATTCAAGTTCGGCCTATGGCCACTGATTCCGACGTTTCGGCATGATCCCACATGTTCCTAATCAAGGGGGGTTCTCGAGGCGTTCCAAAGCCTCCGAGCTAAAACATGACCGCTAGTTACGAGCGCTGAGCACATAGTGGAAGGGCTGGTGGAAGGGTTCAGGGATTGATTCCTATGGACGGGTTACGCAGACGCCTAGGAGGACCATACACAAACAGCAATGTTGGCAGCAATGACAGTACTGCAAGAAGCAATACAGCCAACATATAATGCTAGCTACTGTAATCATGCGCCTTCAACCGGAGACAGGATGAACTATAATGGGTACGTCATGTAGACAATACTATAGCAGACGACAGAAGTCCGCCGAGCTGATAGAGGAAAGCGACGTATATCTCAGCATACTGCTCCCCGTTGATCTGTTTGATAATAATTCTTACAAAAAGCTATAGTAACAAATTGTTTGATAACAAATACTACAAAATAAAATTTTGGTAACAAATATGTTTGGAGAATAATTTTCACATACCGGTATCCATATGTTCCGTATTTGAAGGAAAACATGTTATTAAAAAGGAGAAAACAGGTGAACTTTTATAAAAAATATAAAATGGGGCATGAGCAAAAAATGAATGCTCAGTCTTTCGTATTTTCACATTACTGTATTCCGAAAAAAATTATACTTAATTACATTAAGTAATTTGAAACAAATTATAATAAAATAAAAACTAGTGGTAAATAAATACTTGGTTCTGACTTTGAACTCCAAATCATTCCACTGTAATAGCTTTTCAAGATATGGATTCTTTTATAATCTTTGTATAACCGTCATTTTTATGGATTCTATAAATAAAATTACGTAAATTGTCTAATTTATGTTGAATGTTGTTAAAAAATAAATAACAAGTACACAGCTGACTGAAAAACCGAAGCTACATTAAAAACGAGGAAACCCGGGAATTTAAAATCACGCAATCTTCAAAACTTTAGAAAGTTATAAACTTCTGTATACGATATTTCGAGCTATAAACTACATAAAGATATTCCTTTTAATTCCGGTAAATGTAAACCCTCCACTTGTGTCCGATGTAATGCCAGGTCGAGAAATGAGATGAAGGCCTTATTATTGAAGGTTTATGATATACAAGGATGTTGATTGACCAGGCCTGTCGCACCATCAGAGGAGCAGAAGAAATTAAATGGGGAAAACAATGAATGAAATTAGTATGGGGAAATTGTGGAATGAAATTTCTGGTAGGATAAAGACGTGAGAAAACCCAAGAAAAACCTGCCCTGGTTCGAATCCATCCACCACGGGCCCCATATGGAGTAATAAAGTTGCGAATTGCGATTCCAGAAGCTGAGGGCAAGTGACTATGGTCCAGTTCTGTAATTGTAGCCGCCTTGGTAAATCCAAAGGCGTGTGACAGGAGGAAACATTGCCGAGTGGGGGAGGGAACTAGTGACCATGCAAAAATAATTCTTAATAATAATAATCATCATCACCATAGTACATTCACGAATTTAGGCCATTTGTTGACCTGTTTCGGCCTCAAGAGAAACACCATCCAGAAGTCTTTTGAGTGGACGTCCTGGTCTTCTTCTTCCTGCAGATTGATGTTAACATTAGTTTGGGTATTCTGTGATCTTCCATTCGATGAACTGGTTGTATCCATCTTGACTTATAATCAGAATTTTGTTTTCTAAAGATTCCATGTGTAATTCTTCTAAGATTGTCTTCATTTTTTTGTGATCTAGTAGTGTGTACCTGCAGTCCTCCGAAGATATCTCATTTCAGCAGATCTAAGTCTCTGTATATCCTTCTGTTTCAACGTCCCTACTTCGCTACCATACAAAAGAGTTGGAAGAGCCAGTGTTTTATACACTTTCAGTCTTGAATGCTTTTGGACTAACTGTGGCTTGAAGATAGAATTATTAACCCTAAAATTCTTAAAAATTTAGATATTTTTGCATATTACATCCTTTTCTTCTTCATATGAGATATTGCATCCTAGATATGTAAAATTATTCACCTGCTCCAAAATTTTATTGTCCAGTACAATTTTACTTCTGACAGGATCTACACCTTGAAATGCCATAATTTTTGTCTTTTCTGTAGATATCTTTAATCCATATTCTTCTGTAATTTATTAAGTTCATACAGACCTTTCTGTAGATTATCTTCGGATTTGCTATTATTATTTGGTCATCTGCAAAACAATAGGGTGTTTAATTTTCTATTTCTGATATTCTTATTCCAAATTTATATGTTTTGTTCCAGCAACATTTACTTCATTGATATAAATTGCAAAAAGTGTTGGGAATAGGGGGCAGCCTTGTCTCACACCACGATTTATTTCCTTCTTCAGAAAATCTGTTATTTAATTTAATCTTTATGGCGTTGTCTTTGTAAATATTTTGTATGTTCTGCCGAAGTAAATTTGGTATATTTCTGTCTTCCAATATATTTGAGAGTTTTGATCTCTTGACTGTGTCGAATGCTTTTTCAAATCTATGAAAGCAAAATGTGTTTCTAAGTTGAATTCTCTTCTTTTTTCAAGCAATAGTTTAACAGAAAATGCTGAATCATACAAGATCGTCCTTTCCTAAATCCATTTTGACATTCCATAAGGAATTTTTCACTGAAACTTTTCAATTTTCCATTTAAAATGTCTGCATAAATTTTGTAGCATGTGTTTAACAAACTGATTCCCCTATAGTTGTCCATTTTTCTCTTGTCTCCTTTCTTGAACAGGGGTATAACAATGCTTGTCTTCCATTCTTGTGGTATATCTGCATTTTGAATACATTATTAAAGAAGGACAACAGTCTTTCCTGGAACTGTTTGCCTGCATAATAATAATAATAATAATAATAATAATAATAATAATAATAAAAATAATAATAATATAATAATAATATAATAATAATAATAATAATAAGAATAATAATAATAATAATATATAATAATAATAATAATATAATAATAATAATAATAATAATAATAATAATAATAATAATAGAATAATAATAATAATAATAATAATAATAATAATAATATATTAATAATAATAATAATAATAATAATAATTAATACTACTAATAATAATAATAATAATATAAAATAAATTGTTATAAAAACAACGTTATTCTATAATGAACATTTCAAACTTATTAGACAACAAAACTAATTAGTAACACAGAACTAGTGGCTAAGAAAATGCAACGTGTAGTAACTCACCCCATACTTCACCAAACACCATAGACCCTTCAAATACGGCTACAAAAACTAGAACTGGACTATAACCACTTGCACCACGGAATTGCCTAATGTTCGGACACTAATTCTCGAATTACAAGGCAATTTTCCATTCAGTTCTTATTTTATTTATATACAGAATTTTAATGTTTACACATATTTCTGTGCCTAAAGTTTTATTTTTCTTCTCCACTCGTCTCTCTCCATCCAATCCATGTCCTCCAGTCCTCTTGCTCTCATTCCAGTTCTTATTTTCTGCATCCACGAGTTTCCAGGTATTCCTCTCCTCCTTCTTCCAGGTGGACACCATTCCAATGTTTTCCTGGGTAATCATTTTTCCTTGCATTCGTCGTAATTGCCCATACCAATTTAATTGCTTATACCGTATACAATCTACTATTGAATAACCAACATTCATTTTGTCTCTTATGACAATATTTCTTATTTTGTCTAATTTTGAACATCTTTCTGCTCAACTCAAGAAATAAATTTCCATCGACATAAGTTTTTGTTCTATGTTTTTGTTGAATTTCCAAACTTCAGCTCCATATGTGACAGTACTTCTCATTATTGAATTATATATTTGTAACTTATTTTTCCTGGTTATATGTCTGTTCCATAAGAATCCATTCATCATTGCTGTTATTGCTCTACCTTTATTTATTCTGTCCTTAATATCACTTTCTTGTTTATCCTCTTTATCTAATTTTACTCCCAGACAGTCAAATTCTTCACATCCTCTAATATACCTCTTTTCATCTTCTAATATCAAATCTTCGGTTTCGGCTCCACATCCCATATGAAATGTTTTTTTTTCTCCATTTTCAAACCCCAATTATCGTATTCATCCAATAATTTTCTGATCATAAACTCCATGTCTTCATATACTTGAGCAATTATTATCTGGTCATCCGCAAATAACAGTGTATATATTGTATCTGTTGATCCATCTCCAATTGGTACTCCCATTCCTGAACATTTTTTGCTCCAGTTTGACAATGTTTTATGTATAAATATCTTAAATAATG
Organism: Diploptera punctata; assembly: GCA_030220185.1. Lineage (NCBI taxonomy): Eukaryota > Metazoa > Arthropoda > Insecta > Blattodea > Blaberidae > Diploptera > Diploptera punctata. The sequence goes on along the minus strand of JASPKZ010003087.1, from coordinate 1,048,742 downwards.
TTGGTGAGATGCTACAGCCTTGACGAAGGCATTTTGCTACTTTAATTTCTTCTGATATATATTTTCCAATTTTAATTTTTAGATACTGCATTTGTATACAACTTTTTAATTGCATTAATGTATCGTTTATGGCCATATCTTCTAATGCTTCCCACAACTGTAGTAAAGGTACAGTGTCATATGCCTTTTCTAAATCCACAAATGTGAAGTGAACTTTTTTTGGTTGTTATTATTCGTCTTTTCAATCAATTGTTTTACCACAAATATGTGATCAATTGTAGATCTCTCAGACCTAAAGCCTGCTTGTACTTCATTCTCCTTATGTTTATAATTTTCTTCCAAATAGTATTTGATTATTTTTCCATATATACGGCTAAAAACATTCATTACGGTGATTCGTCTATAATTATTGCACTCAGCCTTTCTTCCTTCTTATGAATGACTGATATCAACCCAATTTTCCATTTTACTGATACATCTTCTCCGTTTGGGCATCTCTAAAAAGGCTCCTTAACAATTCAAATAATTTATTTGTACCATATTTAATTAATTCTGGCTGTACTCCTTCTTCCCCACAAGCTGTTCCATTTTTTAAACTTCCAATTGCTATCTCTACTGTCTCAATATCTAAATGTATACTCGTTCTGTTTTGATCATCAGTTTCCTCTGCAATTCCACTTAAAAATTCCAAACGATTTTTAGTCAATAGCTTGCTAAAATATAATTTCCATTCATTTAAAGAAATTCCCTGAATATTGATTTTATTGTGTCCTGTCTTTCTTAAATTTTTCAAAGTTCTCCATGCCTCTGAACACCTTTTCACTCCAATATAAATCTGAATTCTTTGACAGGTTCTTTCCCAATATTTATTCTTTTCTTCTGTCACCTTCTTTCTTACCTTTGCTTGTGCTTTTTTATACTCCATCTTGTCCATCTTTGTACTTAACCATTTAAGATATTTACTTTTTTTTATCATCTACATCATTCTTAATCTCCTTGTTCCAAAAATAAGTTTTCTTATTCTCCATTTCATTTTCTCCCGAAACCTCCTTAGCAGTCATATGTATATTTTCGACAATATACTGATTTTGTTTTTCAGGAGTATCAATTGTATTTTCAATTAACTTTTCGTCCAGCCTCTTGCGGTAAAGGTATAAAATACTATCGTCCTCTAACAACTGAGTATTATATAGAGGTGTGTGCGTAATTTCTGATGTCTCCAATTTCTCTTTCTTGTCGTCAAGTTCTTATACTTGTTAAAATAAATATATTTAGTCTGATTGTTATTCGGCCACCAATACAGGCGTATCCATGAGTTATTAGACCATCAGGAAGGGCTAGGAATATATTTCTCAAATATATTAAAATAAATATATTTAGACTTCATGATTATATACGTTGAATTATTTGCAGATTGTTTTTCGAACACTGAGGTCACCAGTACAGACGTATCCATGAGTCATTAGACCATCAGGAAGGACTTGGAATATTTTCATCCTTTGCACGAATGATCAGGAGCAAAATTTAGAGGTCACAACAGTAAGAAACCTGAACTTAAAACAAGGCTTCTTCATAGACAGTGAGATATAATCGTGAATTTTAATATTATCAAGTATAGAAATAATTTAACATTTTCGTAAGTCAATAATAAATTATTATGATTTCAAATCAAATTTTAAATCAAGTTTATCTTTAAGGATATATTTAAAATATCGTATAAAACTCTAATTCAATGAATTTTAATGTCGATACTTACATCACGTTACATTAGTTGAGCCGCGACATTCACTCAGCCTCCTCCCTAAATGAACAGCCCAATGATTAATAATCGGGTGAGAGAAAATAAATGTATAAATAATTAATTAATTAAATAATTGAATATTTCAACGGACACACTTCATTTATATTCAAACTAATCAGGAAAATACGTAGAATACAATTATAAAATTATTGTTGTAAATTAAATGATTCATTGAAATGCTATATGATAAAATAATAACGTTTAGTTATGAGTAATTTTGGGGAAAAGGCTGATGACTGTAACGCACTCTATTGTATTTTGATAGGCTCGAGACATTCGTTCAATAAGATAAAGATCTAAAGAATTGTTTCAGTACAGAGGATTAGATGCAGTTTATTCAGCCGGTTAGAACAGACAATGCCTAAGCCTTGTACGCTAGACAGCTGAATTCAATAGAAAAAAATATATTGCTGGGAATTTTGGAAACCGAGTAAATGGGCATTTTGACAGAAGATGATTCAAACTAATTAAAGGCGAACGAAGCCACCAGAACATTCTAGAAAATACTAGTCAAGCTTTTTTTTACAAAATTAGTCGGGATTCCCGAGCTGCTTGTATAAACTTATGTCCCAATTTTATCCAATCTCAAAAGTAGGAGTGTCCTAAAACATTTGGTGACGTCACAACGAACCAAAGGGTCCAGAACCCTACCACCTAAAATTATAAAACAAATGCACCAATGGTATATGTATTTTATCTTAAGGTGGGCGTTATCATATGGTCGCAAATTATATTGAGTAGGTGTAACTTCTCTTCTCGTGGTGCCACTTGCACGAGTAAAACTTCTCTTCTCGTGGTGCTACTGGCACGAGTAGTTCACTTAAAGATACGTACACACTTGCGCGCCGCGCGCGCGCACCATGTTCGTCAGATTTGGACGGGGTTTTAAGGTGCGCACGCGCGGCGCGCACCACGATCCACTCATTGTCGATTTTTTCCACGAACACTTCGATGGTTCGCTGTTTAGATTTGGACGGGTACCTGAGAGGTTCGTTGTTTTCGGTGCGCACCTATTATCTGAGTATGGAGTGGTCAGAGGAAAACATGTTAAAACTTATTGATATGTATAGAAGCAAGCAATTATTGTGGGATCCTCAACATAAGGATCATTTTAAAAAATCATTGAAAGGTGATGCCTGTTTTTTTCAATGTTATGTGTTTTTTTCGTGTGTACTGTAATTGTATGAATAAATTAGAATTATTTAGAAAACATTATTTATTTAAGACGTTCGTTTCATAATATTATGTATGAAGTATCACAAAACAATACAATATATAAACACATTTATTACTAATTATTTATTTATTTCTTCAAAGACTCCAAAGAGGAAGATTGCTCATGTTAAGGGGCAATATACAAAAATAATTACCATAAAACAATTAACAATAAAAACAAGAAAACAAATTCAGGCATAAGTTTAAGTAATACAAACTACTATAGATGCACAATATATATACACATATAAATACAATATTTAAACAGGATAATATTAATAATAATAAAATTAACAAAATTAACTAAGAAAGCAATGAGAAAAAATATTTTTTAATACAATTAGAAAAATGTTTAACATTCGTGAAATGTTGATATTCAATAGGTAAGTTATTGTAATGGTTGATTAATGCATAACGAATCCCTTTTATACCTTTTTTTTGAGAAACTAGTATCTTTGTGCAATAAAGTACAACCTCTAGTATAATAATCATGTACATCTTTATTAAACATTAAGACCATGTTATGGTGAGATAGATTCTTAATAATTTTAAACATATATATACAAATCATATAATTTTTTAAATTCCTTTAATGCTATAATATTTGAAAAAAGTATAAATAAAGTTATAAGATGTAATAAGTAATAAGCGTGACCAGACGTCTCGAGTTTTAACAATTTGTCCCGCGGCATTTAAAAAAAAAAGTCCCTATTTTTGGGAAAGAATGCAGGACCAGCGGGAGAACGGAAAGGGAATAGACATGGTTGGTTACACCTGCTCTGCAAAATGTCTACTGAAGGTTTGTGGGTTTCCTATGGATCACAGGAGGTTCGTTGAAATTAATCATTTCGACCAACATAACACGGGACGCGCGCGCGCCGTTCGTGTTCGCGGCGCGCATATGTGTACGTACCTTAACAGATTCATCGTGACTTAAAGTGCTAATGCGAGCACATATCCTCGTAGTCTATCTACCATCGGAAGTAAAATCTACTTATATTAAATAGGCGCGGTGTAATTAAGAATTCAACCGTCTAATTAAGCCTACTCAACATAAAGTGGAACCATATGAGACACGCCGATCGTACGTACTTTGATTTTTTATTGCATCTTAAAAAAGTAAAATAAACTTATTATTGCATCTTCGACTTGTCTTTTCTCAACGAGATAGAATCGTGTCCGCACAATCCTTGTGCATCCCGTGACCAAGAGCATCTCATCCTACCGCAACCCACTGAGCTACCCGAGGTCCTCGACTAAAAGAGGAATCCTTTCGAAATCCTAACGCTCAAAAATCCCGTCTTCACCTTATATAAACCTCACATATATTTTGTTCCATAGTTCATGTTATGTACCAAGTTTTACACCACAATCCATTATATGGTATCTCGATATGCTGACACTGATCTCTTAGGGATTGTTCAGTAGATAATGAAGAAAAAAGTTCGTAAAATGGATATATTAACAATCAAGGTCAGTCCACAGCTGTGGTCTCGAGGTAGCGTGCTGCCTTGTCACGAAGCGGGCCCGAGTTCTATCCCCGCTCGGGACAAAATTTTCCTGGGTGAGGTTTTTCGGGGGTTTTCCTCACCTATAAGACAAATGTCAGGATACGTTAAGGCCCAAACGGTCTCCGAACATCATCTGGCCATAATTATCATCAATATCATATTCACCTCATTAGATTAAGTTTAGGTTTAAGGCCTCTCCTGGCGCAGCATTACGCATCATCATCACCCATCATATCATTATGTATTGAAACAATTAGAAATATAATTCGACCCGGAACTTTAGCAGTTCGACTTGCAGCCAATATGATTGCAGGACATTTATTATTAACCCTCGGGGCAGCGTAACCCCGCCTTCCTCGCTCCCCATACGCAGAAGTGGGTTACAATACGCCAATGCCAGGATAGAATACCTGAACAGTGGAATGACAAACAGGTGGCATTGAACAAAAAAAATCAAGGTCACCTTCAATATCTAAGAAATTTGAATCGTACATAGTATTAATTTTAATTGGTTAAAATATATATTTATATTCGATAGCAGATATTGAGAATTAATTCTTAGCTTGAAAAACTGGTTGTTTTCATAAATATCACAAATAAACTCTTCTTCGCACAAAGGATAAAAGAAACTGGACTTGAAAATGTCAAAGTTGATGACGCGAAGAAGTTAAAATATTTCCTGTTCGACAGCAACACCAATTAAAGATGTATTAACAGGGTCCACTCCCAACCCAAGAGTTCACATTACACGAATTTCCTCTAACTAGAGAACCAAATGTTAAGATTGTAACATAGTGTGATGAGTAGTAAGACATTTTACCGCATTCCAAAGGAATGTAGCTATTGAAGTTGTTCTCTAGTGGCCACAATATTTTTTTGGGTACCGAAATCAGCACATAACTAACTATTGGCTCTATCGAACCTGTAGGTACGTGACCTTGCGGCACATAAGCACTCAATACATTCCTATCCTGACTTATTGATATCCAATCATCCCCTGTATAATCTACTTCCCTCAAATCATGGTTAATGTTATTCTTCCACTTTATTCTTAATCTATCAACTGTGTTTTTTCCCTCTGGGGTTTTACTACAAAAAGGGTTCCATACCCCTATTTCATTCGCAATTTGTGTCACATGTACTACTCATCCCAGTGTACGAGGCTTAACTCTTATTATGTCTGTATTTATAATGGCGTAGCCCATTGTTGAGCCATAGCCTCTCCTTTGTTAGAGGAGTTCCTAGATCAAGTTAGTTTTAGTTTCCTTATTTCCCCACTAAGTCATTAATGGCATGTGTTCAACATACCGACCCAATGAGACATCTAGCAGACAACTAAGGTATTACCAGAACATTGGGTCGGTAAATTTTCCTTAGAGGCCTTTTTAACCAGGCTTAAGGATCTTCTTATTGATTTTCCATAAAGATCATGTAGTTCACTGTTACGAAGTCTTCTCCATTCGCCTCTCTGTTCGTCTCTCTTTGGTCGAAAAATTATATTAAGAACTTTAATCTCAGATACTCGTAATATGTTCTCCTCCCTTAAAGTAAGAGTCCATGTTTCGCATCCATATAATATAATTGGCAGAACAAGAGTTTTATATATTTTCAGTTTAACATTTTTGAGAGAAGTTGTAACTGGGCATATTATTAGCAATTTAGTTAGGAAAGTAAGGTCGAGTTGCTTAAGCAATAAAAACAGACCAATATAAATGGGGGTGGGGTAACGAGAAGCGAAAATTTAAACAACGTCCTAGCGTCCATATTCATATTTTTTTCGGAAAGGAACTTGGTATAAGCCATTCAAATAAAACAAGATAAGAATTTTAAAAAAATTAGCGAAGTACGTTGATTAAAGGTCGGGTTTACCTGAAATTTAAATGAAAACTGCAGCATTTAATTGATTTGATTAACAAGAGAAAAGCATATTCCGTAATTCAGTGTCATCAAACTATAATTTGTTTATTACGCCAGTAATTTTCCTATTGTAAATCTGTTGCTAGGATACTACTTCGAATCTACATAGGCTACAAAGTTAACTAGTTTTAAATATCAATTTTCTTCAGTTCTTGTGTAATTTATTTTATAATTATTAATTTTTCTTCAAAAGTGAAAAAAGAAAGAAACACAGTAAGTAATAGAAATCAATTAACAAATGTTTTGAATTAGATATAAAATATTATTGGAATTCATTTACATCAATATTGAAAGGCAACAAAGGAAAAAAAATGATAAACTGAATCACTGAGACACTACAATTGACGGGCGCGCGGTCATAAACTCTCCATACAGCCCTATTCTGAGCTGTTATTTTCCAATCATTCCCTGCATAATTTAATTCCTTCAAATCACGGTTATTGTTATTTTCCCATTTCATTCGTGGCCTACCTACAGGAGGCACCCTTTCATTTCCCATTTCTGTAACCTGTCCTGCCCTTCGTAGTATATGAGTATTAAACGTTCTTATTGTATCTAATTTTCCATTAAAATCAATATATGTATGTATAGTCCACCGCTGTGGTCTCGAGGTAGCCTGCTGCCTTGTCACGCAGCGGGCCCGTGTTCGATCCCCGTTCGGGACAGTTTTTCTGATTGAGGGTTTTATCGGGGTTTTTCCTCATCTGTAAGGCAAAAGTCAGGCAAACTTAAGGCCCAAACGGTCTCCGAAATCATATGGCCATCGTCATCATCCTTCACCGGTGTGGAAAACAACGGGAAGCTACCACACCTACAATTCCCTAGTAAAGCTGCAAGCATAGCTTGAAAATTGCAGTGAAGGACCTGCCTTCGGGCAGAATTACTATGGATATATAAATATATAGTAATTCTTTTAGAGAAGTTGGATTAACAAATGTCTCTGTAATGTATAATAGCATGCGTTTGCAGATTTTCAATTTATATTTAATATCTTTCTGCACCTAATTTCTGTTTGAAATTTTTGTTCCAATGTATTAGAGTTCAGTCACTTTATTTTTGTTGCTAGGTATTTCAATTCAGCCGCTAACTAACTATCTAACTAATTAACTGATTTACATTATCGAACACATAGGTTCATGGCCGCAAGGACATACCGGTAAGCTCTCTGTACGTCCCTATCTTGACCTATTGATATCCAGTCATTCCCTGTATAATCTACTACTCTGAAGTCATGGGTAATATTATTCTCCCACTTTATTCTTGATCTACCAACTGAGTTTTTCCTACCTGATTTTATTACAGAAAGTTTCTATGCCCTTATTTCATTCTCAATTTGTGTCACATATACTACTCATCCCAATGTACGAGACTTGACTCTTATTACATGTGTATCTATAATTGTGTAGCCCATTGTTGAGTCATAGCCTCTCCTTTGTTAGAGGAGATTCTAGACCATGTTAATTTAGTTATCTTATTTCCCCACCATGTCATGAATGGCATGCGGCCAACATACCAACCCAATGAAACATCTAGGAGACAAGTAAGGTATTGTCTGTCCCAAGAACTGTGCCCCCATAAGAAATGCGAACTAAAGCCTACTTTCTTTTCTGCCTCAGCAAATCACTTCCCTCCCTGCTTTTCTATATCTCTCTTACTTTTCTCTCTCTCTATTGGACTTGCACTTCAGTATTGTCAACTTAATTCCAACCTTACATTATCCAATATTATATGAAGATTTATTAAACACACTGTGTACATTGTAATACAATTACTGGAAGTTTTTATCATCATCATAGAATTTTAAAGGCTTACTTCTTGCTATGCAGTCAATAAGGTGGTATTGTTGACATTTTTTGGTCGCATAGCATGCGGATGCACTGGTTTGATGCGAGGTGGAACCCTTTTATGGTACATACTCTGTAGTGGAATCCATGTGTGGCGGTCCTCGTGAACACGTGTCTTAGGAAGAAGTTTGGTTCCTTCCATTCTTCGGTGTTCATCGCTGGGGCCAGGAGAATCCGCGGTCTATATCCTCTGCTTTTTCTTCTCTCTCTCTCTCTCTCTTATGTGTGCTTCGTAGGCCGGGGTGTGTGGAAGATTATATTTTAACGCTATTTCTCTGATGAAGAAGTCAGTCTTGGTTTAATGGTATATGAGTCGGGAGCTCGTTGACCTTGAAACTCCTAGGTACTCTCAGAAGATAGGCAATTTTGACGATTTCCAGTCTTTTCAGATTTGCTATGGTTAACCGAATCCAGAATGTGGTAATTGCATAGCGCGCTATTGGTGATATCTTAATATGAAATAGTCTTATAGCTGTTTCGATTGACAGCTTTTCGACATTTCGAATGTCAATGTGGCCTTTATTGCTGAGTTGCATCTTTCCTGGATGTGCTTGGTGAATGATTTTCCTGTGTCTTGCAACGTTAGACCGAGATATTTGTAGCAGTTGCCTAATTCTAGTTGGGCATTTCCATACTTGAATTTGTCATCCCTGTTTACATTTCCTCCTGGTCTAAATTTCATAATCTTAGCTTCTAGTTCGTTCCTGTGCGCCCAGTTGTGTAGTTTATCCAGGCTAGTCTGAAGAGCTACTTTATTTCTGTATAGGATGACTGTATCATCTGCATAGAGGAGGACCGTGGCTTCCGGTGATGCTACTTCTTGTACTACGTCGTGGGTTAGCAAGTTGAAGAGGAATGGGCTAAGATGATCCCCTTGAAGTACTCTCCGTTTGTTTGTATTTTTGTGATCAGATTGGCTTTGTCATTTATGGTTAGTAGATTAAAAGCCAATATACTTTCAATTAGTTTCAAGAAAGGGTTCTGTTTCCCAGTATTCTGGAGATTTTGTCCAGTAATGCGTTTCTATTTATACTGTCAAACGCCTTGGAGAAGTCTATGAAAGCCGCGTATACGTGGCCACCTGTGGTGCTTGTTGCTTCCCAGATGATGGGTGACACTCTCTCGATGGCTTGTATCGTGGGTTTTCCCGTCACAAATCCGTATTGTTCCTCAGAAATGAATGTGCTGGCTTGGGGAAGGATACGTTGTAGTAAAATCTTCGTCAGAATTTTAAAAGGCGTACATTCCACTGCAATTCCGTGGTAAGCGTCGGGTGAGTCTTTTGGCCGTTTCCCTTTATACAGCATTAGAAGGTCGGACTCTCTCCAACTCCCTGGTATGATGCTTAAGTCAATGCATTTGTTGATCATCGCCGTCCAGGTTTCGAGAGTCCATTAGGACTTCATTTGTTAGGTTCTCGGGTCCTGCAGCTTTTCTTCGTTTGCATCCTTGGAAGGCGTGCCAGACTTCCTCCGTTGATATTGGTGTCCATGCTTCTTGCGCTGTTCAGTTATTCGTTCTTCGGATGTTTGGGTCTTTTGTAATATCTTGGAAAAGTGTTCTTCCCATGTTTTCATTGGAATTTGAGAGTGTGACTTGCATCTTCTTGGTTCTAGGATCTTGTGTGGGGACATCTCCGATTCCGTTATGGTTTCGAGTTCCTTCTTTTTGTCAAATTGTAACCTCTTTTCTCTTATTTGGTTTCTGTATCTTTTCCTCTCTTGTGTGTATTCTTTTAGTCTATCCTCTGTGTTAAGCTCTCTCCATGAGTGTAGTTTCGTCAGTGCAGCTTTCCTTTGTTTGAAGCATTCTGTATCGAACCAGAGTTTGCTTTTCCTTTTCCAATGTTTTCTTTCTGTGGACGACAGAAGAGCAGTTTTGATGAGATCTAGCGCTTCGTCAATGCGTGCTTGCTCGATTAGTTGTTTGGCGTCCTCTTTTTTTAATTTTATCTGAAAAAGATCTGTATTGATTCGGCGCGGTGTCCAACTTTTTTCCGGGGTTTCCGCTTTTTGCTTATCTGTTGCAATAGTTGTCTTTACTGGGACGTGTTTCCATGGTGTCCATATGTGTTCCACCTGTTTTATTGTCATCTCTTGCCCTCAGTAGAAGATGAGGTCTATCATGCTGGATCCGTTGTATGAGATATATGTTGGTATTATGTCGTTGTTGGCTAGATGGAAGCCTTCTTCCTCAAGTGTCTCGAATACTGCTGTGCCTTTGCTGTCTGGCTTGTCTCTTTGGCAGTTGAAGTCACCAGCGAGTATTATTGGGGAGTCAGGTTTCGCGCGATGTATTGCCTGGAGGATAGTGTATATTACATCTTCTGTAGATGTGGAAGGTCTGATGTACATTCCGATAACTGTGAAATTCTGGAACTCGGCGATCACTGTGTTTTCTTCCGTATACTTATGGATCACTTCTCCTTAGGTTGGTCTGTAGAAACATGAGACTTCACCTGAGGGTCTGCCCTCCTGTCCGGGTTGTGCTAATGCGTGGATTGCATAGTAGCCCTCTAGTTGAACGGGCTCAAGGAGGAAGGTTTCTGTAAGTACTAGAAGGCCTTGATCCAGTAGGAACATTTCTGGGTTTTTCATTATAGAGCGCAGACCTTCAACGTTCCAGAGGATACAGTTCAGGTCGTTATAATCGGACCCGAAAGGAGCGAAAAGTGACGCCTTCTGGCCAGAAGTCTGTATTGAATATCTTGTCTTGATATTTGAAGAGAACTCCCACTTTAAACGCTCTATTGTTTCCTCTTGTGTTAAGCATCTCACAATCGGTTACTTTATCGATGCCTTTTCCTTTGATGCAATTGGTTATATCATCTACTGAATTTCACTGCTGAGCCTGCCAATGTAGATCCATATATTTTTCTCCGCTACTTTTAATGTACTAGCTGGCGCGGTGCCCTTCTGGGTTGCTGTTATCTTTTTGGATGGGGTTCGTTATTTTCATCCTTTTTTTACGATTACGTCTGACTACTTCTATCCTGACCTATTGTTTTCAATCATTCCCAATAAAATCTGCTTCTCTCAATTCATGGTTAATATTATTTTCCCATCTTCGTTCTTAATCTATCAACTGAGGTTTTCCCCTCTGGTTTTCCTACATAAAGATTCTATGGCCTTCTTTTATTCTCAATTTGTGTCTCATGTAGCGGAGAGTCGGATGGTATCGGACATATAAGATCATTTGGCCCTAACGTTTCCTGGGAATCAGTAAATAATTTTGTATTGTAGTTAAAATGTATATTTGATCGCATTCTAAACCCCCGTTTTAAACATTATGCATTTTTTTAAATACAATGAGCATTATATCGAATTTAAATAATTGATATTTATTTGTATATCTGACAACTGGAGGGTGGTATCGGACAGTCAAAATTTTGAACAGAATCTTACAGTATAACTATTTACAATACACATTTATTATATTTAACACATCTACATGTATCACACTTCTAAAATAAAGCGTCCCCTTCAAGATTTGCACAATTTTCATGAGCCCAGCCATTACAAACACTGCACTGAATCCAATCTTCATCGAAGTTCTCTCCACAAATTATGCAGTCAGCCTTTGCGTCGTCTTCAGTATCCTTATCGAATTTTAGGTCTTTCTAGCAGTATTTTCCTTTTTTGTTCAAGGATTTCCCCTTCTTTATGTCAACTTTATCAGACAGGCGAGCTCGCTTTTCCTCCTGTTGCTCCTTAAATGGAGTGAAGTCAAAATTTCGCTCTGTTCCCGACATCTTTTTTCTGGCATTTAATTTTTCTCTTGCACTTCTAGGCAGGGGTGAGATCTTCTCTAGTAATGTCTTTGGCGTAGAGGGCCTACCGTTGATTGAATCTGCTTTGACTGTAAGGGGTGAATGAATCTGTGGCACAGTGGATGATGCAGAGAATTCAGCTTGAGAAGGAAGTGGAGAAATTGATTGACGGACTTGATCAGGAGGTTCAAGTGTGGCTTGAGGAAGAGAAGATGTGGGATCTTGAATTAGAGACTGAGGTTCGGTTACAGATGGGTCAAAATCCTTATCATTGAAGATATTGGGATTGAAAGGACATACACTCGAAAGCATATTTGGCAAGATCCATGTGACAGATCTTAATAAATGCTTGGTTAACAAGGCCTGCAATATCTTTGAGACCAATTTTCAATTTCGGACAAAACCTCATCCAAGATGCGCATGCATTATCATATTCATTTTTGAAGGGCTTCATCACCGCCCTGTCAAGTGGCTAGCCTCTCTAATAGACATTTTCTTTCTTGCTCCTGACATGTTGTACAGCTAGTACCATGTTGGATTCATCCCAGTTGCCTCGGATTTTACCCATATTTATCTAAAACAAAGGAAGTCCCATCAGTATCAATAACAAAATAGTCAGGGCTGTCCGATAACACCCGAGAGAAGTGCGTCCGATACCACCCGAATGACGCGGTAGTGAAAAATGTTAATTAAAAAGAAAACTTTTGAAAACAGAGATAGTATAAACCTATAGATGATTAGATTAATATACACTGATTCTAGTAGTGAATATAAAATCAATGCTTACTTACTCGTTTAGCTGTAGTTCTTTGTTAAATATAACTCCGTGCCAGTCGAAACACACACAAAAAACAAAATCACAACTATTCGCAAACAAGCTTCCTGCAGACTGTGTGAATAAAACACGTGCTTCTAACACACAAAGACATCTTTTAGTCACCAAGGAGGTGGTGCCACATGTTTACATTTTGAGAAACTATGACGTCCGATACCAGCCGATGTCCGTTACCATCCGACTCTCCCCCAGGGATTATTATCATAATCCCTGCTCTCCCCTACTACTCATCCCCGTGTACGATATTAAATCTTATTATATCAGCCTCTATAATGGCGTAGACCATTGTTGAGCCATGGCCGCTCCTTTGTTAGAGGAGTTCCTAGACCAAGTTAATTTAATTACCTTATGTCCACACTATGTCATGAATGGAATGCGGTCAACATACCGACCCAATAAGACATCTAGCAGACAACTAAAGTACTAGTATAACGTTGAGATCGGTAAATATTGCTTAGATACCTTTTTGTTCAGGCTTAAGGATCTTATAAATGGCTTCCCATAAAGATTATGTAGCTCACTGTTACGAAGTCTTCTCCATTTACTCTCTGTACGTCTCTGTTTGGTCCAAAAATTATCGTAAGAACTTTATTCTCAGATACTCGTAATATCTTCTCCTCCCTTAAAGTAAGATCCATGTTTCGTATCCTTATAATATGACTGGGAGAACAACAGTTATATATATTTTCAATTTAACATTTTTTAGAGAAATTGTAACTGGATATATTATTTGTAATTTATTTAGGAAAGTAAGGTCGAGTTACATAAGCATTTAATCACACCTATAAGAGTGCGGACTTAACAAGAAGCGAAACTTTAAATATGGTTCTAACGTCCCTATTGATATTTTTTTTTGAACAGGAACTTGGTATAAGCGATTGAAATAGAACGAGATACGAATTAAAAAAAAACGAAATACGATGATTAAAAGTCGGGTTTACCTGAAATATACAGTAAAGCTGCAGCATTTAAATTGATTTAATTAACAAAAGAAAAGCATATTCCATAAACCAGTGTCATCAGACTATAAATTGCTGAAGAATTACGCTTGTGTGACGTACTTTCCGTTTATTACGCCAGTAATTTTCCTTTTGTAAATCTGTTGCTAGGATACTACTTTGATTCTATATGGGCTACAAAGTTGACTAGTTTTAAATATAAATTTTATTCGGTTTTTATATAATTTAGTTTATAATTATTAATTTTTCTTCAAAGGTAGAAAAAAGAAAAATACCCTGTAAGTAATATAAATCAATTAAAAATATGTTTTGAAGTAGATATAAATGATATTATTGAAACTCATTTTAGATTGATACTAAAGGCAAGAAAGGAAAAAAAAATGATCAAATGAATCACTGAGGCACTACAATTGATGGGTGCGCGAATATAAGCTATCCATACATCCGTTTTCTGAACTCTTACTTTCCAATCATTTTCTTCATAATTTAACTTCTTCAAATCACTGTTAATGTTATTTATCCAATTTATTCTTGGCCTACCTACTGGAAGTTCCCTTTCGTTCCTCTCTTTCATTTCCCATTCGTACAACGTGTCCTGCCCTTCGTAGTCTACGAGTATTAAACGTTTTTTTGTATAAACTTTTGCATTAAATTCAATATATATACATAGTTATTTTTTTTGAGAAGTTATAAGTAAATGTCTCTGTAATGTATAATCGCATGCGTTTGCAGATTTTCAGTTTATGTTTAATCTGTTCCTTCACCTCATTTCGGTTAAAAATATTGTTCCTAGGTATTAGAGTTCAAACAAATAATTTTTGTTCCTAGATATTTCAATTCAGCCGCTAAGTAACTAATTAACTCACTCATTGGCATTATCAAATCCGTGGTTTGAGGCAACGATATACCGGTAAGCTCTCCATACATCCCTATGCCAAACTACGACACGTCCACAGTATAATCGGACCTGAAATAAGTGCACGGGACACTTGGCGAAATCTCCGTGCAATGGGACTTAGACAGTTGAATCCCTCAACTGACTCTATAGACATTTCTGTAGATGACTTAAATGAACATTTTACCTCAATACCCATGACACCTCCAGACAACAAGACTAAAACAGACATTCTTAAAGACTTATCCCCATCCCCCCATATAGGAAGAGATAAATTTCACTTTAACGACATTTCGCCTATAGACGTTAAAAAAGCACTCAAGCGGATTAAATCCAATGCACAAGGAACAGATAACATCAGCATTTTAATGCTAAATAAAATCATTGACATTATACTACCCACAGTGACTCATATTTTTAATGCTTCCCTTATAACTTCTATCTTCCCTACTGTATGGAAACAGTCTAGAGTTCGGCCTATACCAAAAATAAGTACACCTGCTAACTGTAATGACTACCGACCGATTAGCATCCTTCCGACATTATCTAAAGCCCTGGAACATATTGTACATAAGCAAATGACTGAATATCTCCAAGAAAATCACCTCCTTGTTCCTTATCAATCCGGCTTTAGATCTGGTCATAGCACAACCACAGCTTTGCTAAAAATTACTGAAGATATTCGTGAAGCCGTGGACAGACGTCAATTGACTCCTTTAACCTTACTTGACTTCAGCAAAGCTTTTGACACAGTAGACCACGACTTACTTATGATAAAGCTCAAGCACCTACACTTGTCTGACAGCGCTGTATCCTGGTTCGACTCATACCTGCACGGTCGTCAACAATACGTTTCATTAAACTCTAGATCTTCGTCTTGGCGCAACGTGCCGGCTGGAGTCCCCCAGGGCAGTGTTCTCGGACCTCTTCTTTTCTCAATCTACATAAATGACTTGCCAACTGTACTAAAGCACTGCCGTTATCACCTCTACGCTGATGATCTCCAAATTTACCTACATTCACCTCCTCATTCTCTCTATAACAGCTTGACAAAAATGAATGACGATCTCATATCCATCTTTAACTGGTCTTCAAGTATCGGTCTAAATCTAAATCCTAACAAGTCACAAGTAATTCTAATGGGACAACAAAGACTGCTTACAACCTTTGACATATCTACACTACCAAACATTACTATAAATAAAATAATCATCCCTTATTCTTCTTCAGTAATAGATCTTGGACTACATCTAGACGCAAAATTTAACCTGGCAAACACAAGTGAAACACATATGTAAAAAGACTTTCTCCATCTTACATTATCTTAGACGTTTAAAGAATTTTCTCCCAGTTTCGTTAAAACAAATCCTTGTGCAGAATCTTGTGTTACCACACTTCGATTATTGTGACATTATATATAATGATCTAAACTATGACTTGTCGCAGAGACTGCAGCGTGTTCATAATGCTTGCGTTCGATTCATTTTCAATATCCGCCGTTATGACCATATTTCCGAACACTTTAATAACCTCTCTTGGCTCCGTCTTGCTGACAGACGTAAATTGCACTCTCTTTCACTACTTTTCAAGCTTCTGAATTCCTACATCCCTACTTACCTGGCGTCTAGATTTGAGAAGTTATCCTCTTACCACAATATTGACACTAGATCACAAGATAGCAGTCTGCTAACAATTCCTCTTCATAGCACTTCCTCCTATTCTACTTCCTTCACAGTAGCCTCTGCCCGCTCCTGGAATCTCCTTCCTCAAGATATCAGGGGTTACCGCACACTTGGTACCTTTAAGTCACGCTTATACAGTTACCTGTTGTCTAATAATTAATTTTTCTCTATTTATTTAATTTTATACTATGTCATTAATCTTTTCCTGTTTTTTATATATATTGTACATATTATATATTTAATTCGTTAAATTTAGAGTAAATCAAAATACATTATAAATATTAATTGTATTGTATTCATAACTTGTAATCGTTTATATATATATATTGTAATTTAGATTTAAGACTATTTTTTGTTTGTATTTTTTTAAACCTGGTTGAGTGGTAGACAAGGCCTTAAGGCCTTAACTCTGCCAGGTAAAATAAAGCTATTATTATTATTCTTATTATGAAGTCATGATATTTTTTTGGTTATCCCCTGTATAACCTCCTAGCTTCTCTCAAATTATGGGTTGTAATATTATTCTCCCACTTCATTCCACATCTATCAACTGATTTTTTGTCTGGTTTTCCTACAAACGCATCCATGCCCTTCTCTCATTCCCAATTTTTTCACATGTACTACTCATCCCAGTGTACGAGACATCACTCTTATTATTTTTGTATCTATAATGGCGTAGCCCTATGTTGAGCCATAGGCTCTCCTTTATTATATGGGTTCTTAGATCAAGTTAATTTTATTTGCCTAATTTCCCCACTATGTCATGAATTGCATGCGGTCAACATACCGACACAATCAGACAACTAAGGTAATAGTAGAACGTTTGAGGTCGGTAAATTTTGCTTAACAGGAATTCCATATGTGACTAACTGACATTTACAATACACTTTTGCTGCAAAATGCTTGCATAAATATTGCAATTGGTTGAAATTAGAGGTGTTGTATACGTGATATGATAGAAGAAATGTGTATGAATAAGATTGTACATAAATATACAATTTCCGAGGAAAAACAATGTTATTTACTATCTCTCAAGTATGTGTGACTGACTGACATAAATATCAAATCATCATGCAGCTTAACATGTTCATCTACCACATTCTCCGAAATGTGATTCTTAATTCAATTTTCCAAAATACCGTTTGGAGGGCACATTTCAAGTTATATTTTAAATAAAAAATAAACCTAAACCATAATATATATCGAGGTTATGACCTAATATGTGATGTGTGACTGACTGACTGACATTATTTTGTGACTGACTCATATATCAGAATTTTATTTAGAATTCAAAATGCAAATATTACACAAATGTAACAAAATACTACGAAACTAGATAAACAGCTTGGGTAACAGAGATGTATAAAGAATTGAAAATACATTATTAATTCTACGAAAACCGTTAAATTTAATTTTGCTGTAAATCAAATACTAATTTAAATCAATAATGTAATTAAATTAACTGCTTACCGTGTACCATTTTATATTATATAAAATAACGAAACTATTAAGTACTTAATAACAAAGTGCATTCTGTATTGTTAAATGTACCTACTAAAACTGTATGCATATATATATAGTAACAGATTCAATTTAGTTCGGCGCCATAGTCGAGTAGTTAAGGTAAGAAGCCTTTGCGCAGAGCTATGGGACTTGCGCTGGTTCGAGTCCCCATGGGGAAGACATTTTCTCATGAAACGTCGGCCAGTATGGGACCGGTGCCGACTCAGCATCGTGAGACATTTGTGTAGCTACAATAAGTAACGATTCCAAGTTGACAAGACCAAATATAACGGCTGGGTGACCCGACATACTGACCATATGTCACCCTACACTGGCTTATGGTCGTCTACCTCTGTGATTAACACATGCGGATGTGAGGTCAGCAGCCGGTTGGTAGACCAAGGGCTTTCTAAGCCTGTCGCGCTTGGAATGGTGTTTATTACAGGTTACGTGATGCACGATTTGATATTTTTATTCCTACATTGAACCACTGAAATAAAGGTTTAAGCCTTCCAGAATGTATACACATTGTTAATAAGTTATTTCTTTATCAGAGTGCATGTACTTTCAAAACAAATTATCGTAAATCGCATTAGTAAGCTGTAGTTAGTAAACAAATGCTGACGTAAGGAATTCTCTAATTATGTTCTGATGACTTACATCATAACATCGATGTATCAGGTCCCAAATACAATCATTTCACCGCTAACTTGACTTGACCCATGAATAAAAATATTGTTTCCTGTCACGCATGAAGTCCCACTCTGTAACTGAATGGTTTGAGTCAAGATGTTTCAACAGAGAGCACTGATATGAGTCCCAACGAGAGAAGAAATTTTCTCATTGAATTTCGGTCACAATGGGATTGGTGCCCGCCCAGAATCATGAGGAATTTGGGCAGCTACATTATTTAGCGGTTGCGGTCGAGAAAACAGCCATAACGGCTGGAGTATCCGACATGCTGACCACATATCACCCTATATGTTGGTTAGATGATTTTCCACGTCTGTGATTGATATACTAGAATGTGAGATTAGCAGCCAAGGGCTTTCTAGACCTGTCACGCCATTCTGTTTTTTTAACACACGAACTTATGAATTTTTTGCGTTGATTGTATGACAGTTTTGCATACTCTATAACATACGGGTCTAACACTTTTATGCTGTATACGCAATTAATCTGTGATAAATGCAAGATATTCAAATTGCTTTTCTAAAAAAATATTTCCTTCTTATATATCATCTTGGGACTACAGTTATTTGGTTGGTTTTGTAGCTCACATTAAGTAATTCTGCGCCATTTTGTATCTTCTTTCACGATTTTTCATACATCCGTGCCATCCTTTTTACTTGGCCGCCAATCGCATGAATAGCCCCCTTTCCATTGTACGATTCAAAGACATTTCATTTTTCGTCAAAATCCAAATATGCAAGTAAACAAAATGTATAGGCCCATTTCTATTACCTGCTGCTCCAACTGAAAATCTCAAGTTTTGGAAGAAATCACTATAGTCAAAAAAACGCTTTTCTATAGCAAACATCTATAGCACACTTGCTATATGTCACATAACCTGACACTAGAACAATGTATGTCTTCTGAACTTCCCTGTCAGCTTCCATCTAAACTAGGGAACAGTAGTATTATTGAGACATTTTTCCAATGAACTGCCCGGATCTCATTTTGTTCTTTGTAGGTATAATTTTCTGAGAAATCAAGAAGTATGGCTGCTTAGTTTACTGCAACCTTTTTCCTGAATATATTTAAAATGCTTCCGCTAACTGTCCTGTAGCTCAAATTGACACAGTAATGAATCGATAGTAATTCTACCCTAGGAGAGGTCTTACACTGCAATCATAGCATTTCCGTGCTATGCTTTGCTTCTTTACTAGAGAATTATAGGTGTGGTAGCTTCCCAATCCTTTCCACACTGGTGAAGGATGATGATAATGATAAGGATGATGATGATGACCGGATAACTTTCGGGGACCGTTGGGCCCTAAGCTTCCTGACATTTGTCTTACAGGTGAGGAAAACCCCCCCCCCAAAAAAAACGCTCACCCAGGAGCCTGTCCCGAGCGGGAATCAAACCCGGGGCCGCTGCGTGACAAGGCAGCACGCTACTTCGAGGCCACAGCTGTGGACTGACACAGAAAAAGGGTTAGTAATTATTTTATGGAACAGTTGAGCCGAACAGTCTACCAGATTTTCTAAACAATCTTTATGTTAGGCCTAATCCTCAGCGGAGTGCAGCAAGCAACTGATTGCACCATGCGTATTAGCATATATATGATAGGACAAAAAGTCAGTCAGTCACGGGACACTAGCGGGAAAAATAACCAGTTTACAAGAAAATGTCTTCAATACTTTTTTGTTAGTTGTGTACCGATAACGTAGAATCTAAGAGGAAATTTTATTCCATCAATTATTATGTTGTGTTCAGTAATGTTTATACGTTTTCCGTGACTGACTGACCATGGCTTGCAGTTAAACATTTTAGGACACATTTAAGGCATATAGAACATTAGAAGGCAGTTAATATTAATGCATGTATGTCCAGGGACGTATGGATTAACAGAAGATTTTTAAAAATGAAACGAATTAATACGACCAAATCATTAAACAACAAATTGGTAAAATTTTGCGTTTTTTACAGGTCAGGAATATTACAAGTTCTACCAATAATATTGGATTAAAATAATTCACTTTTGGAACATTATCGTATAGCATCAGAAAATTTGATCCTTAAAGATATATAATACGCCTTTGCTGTTAAAATTATAGGACACATTTAAGGTATGTAGTACATTAGCAGGCAGTTAATATTATTACATTTACGTCTAGGGAAGACCAAAGTATTGTTTAACAAAGGAGTTTGTAAAATAAAACGAATTAATACGACCAAATCATTGGACAACTTATTGGTAAAATTTTGCGTTTTTTACAAGTCAGGAATATTACAAGTTCTACCACTAATATTAGATTAAAATAATACACTTTTGGAACATTAATTTATAGAATCAGAAAATTTGATACAAAAAGATATATATTACCCCAAAAAATTATTCCTGCGCCAATTTAAAAATTTTCACCTCGGTATGATATTTTAATGGAATCGCTCTTATAGACCTTTTTATTCAGATTTAAGGATCTTATTAATGGTTTTCCATAAAGATCGGGTAGCTCACTGTTACGACGCCTTCTCTATTCACCTCTCTGTTCGTCTCTCCTTGGTCCAAAAATTATCCTAAGAACTTTATTCTTAGACCCTCGTAATATATTCCCCTCCCTTAAAGTAAGAGTATATATTTCGCATCCATATAGTATAATTTGGGAGAACAACAGTTTTATATATTATCAGTGAATGTTTTTGAGAGAAGTTGTAACTGGGCACAGCCTATTAGCAATTAATTTAGGAAAGTATGGGCGAGTTGCTTAAGCTG
Source organism: Diploptera punctata (assembly GCA_030220185.1). Taxonomy (NCBI): domain Eukaryota; kingdom Metazoa; phylum Arthropoda; class Insecta; order Blattodea; family Blaberidae; genus Diploptera; species Diploptera punctata. Next base: position 1,027,371 of record JASPKZ010003087.1, on the reverse strand, counting down.
TAAAATCAGACCAATACGTAGGAGTGGGCGGTGAAGAGAAGCGAAACTTCAAACATTGTTCTAGCGTCCCTATTGATATTTTTTTCGAAAAGAAACTTGGTATCAGCCATGGAAATAAACGAGGTAAGAATTAAAAAAAATAGCGTGAAATAGAATTATAAAACTCCGGTTTACCCTAAAATCTAAAATAAAAACTGAAGCATTCAATTTGATTTTATTAACAAAAGAAAAGCATATTCCGTAAACCAGTGTTATGAGACTTTAAATTGCGAGGAATACGCTTGTTTATTACGCCAGTAATTTTCCTATTGTAAAATCTGTTGCTAGGATACTATTTCGATTCTATAGAGGCTACAAAGTTGACTAGTTTTAAATATCAATTTTATTAGGTTTTTGTATAGTTTATTTTACATTGAGGCCTACTTATGTTTCTTCAAAAGTGAAAAACGAAAAATACACAGAAAGTAGACTAATAGAAATCAATTAACACAATTTTGTTTTCAAGTAGATATAAAATAATATTATTGAAACTTATTTAAATTGATATTAGATTGATATTAGATGGCAAGAAAGGAAAAAAAAAGGTTAAACTGAATCACTGAGACACTACAATTAATGGGCGCGCGAACATAAGCTCTCCATACATCTCTATATTTAGCAGTAGTTTTCCACTAATTCCCTGCATAATTTAATGTCTTCAAATTACGGTTAATGTTATTTTCCCACTTCATTCTTGGCCTACCTTCAGGGAGCTCCCTTTCATGCCTCTCTTTCATTTCCTATTCGTGCAGCGTGTCCCGCCATTCGTAGTCTACGAATATAAACGTTTTTATTTTATATACTTTTCCATATATATATCCACCGCTGTGGTCTCGAGGTAACATGCTGCCTTGTCACGCAGCAGGCCTGGTTTCGATCCCCTGGGTGAGGTTTTTACCCGGGGTTTTCCTCACCTGTAAGACAAATGTCAGAAAAACTTTAAGGCGCAAACGGTCCTCAAAATCATATGGCCGTCATCATCATCATCATCCTTAACATCATCATCCTTATCATTATCATCATCATCATTCTCACCCTTCACCGGTGTGGAAAGCAACGGGAAGCTACCACAACTACAGTTGCCTAGTAAAACTGCAAACATAGAATGGAAATGCTATGATTGCAGTGAAGGACCTGCTTTCGGGCAGAATTACTATGGATGGATATATATATTTATATATATATATATATATAGTGAAGAAAGTACGCGACTGGACGTCTCAGCAGAAAAGGCCATTAGGACGACCACAACTACGATGGAATGACGTCACCATACCCCGGACCTGTAGTGAATGAACACGCAACAAGCTGCCAGCTTTCATGCGTAGAGGGGGAACAAATAGAAGAAAGGAGGAAGAAGATACATATATATGTACCAGCTGGCCCGGCGAACGTCATATCGCCGTTAAATATTTTTACGTTAATTTTTACGATGTTTTAATAGTTATCTGCTATTCCAGGCGGAAACAAATCCAATAAATCAAAGATGATAAAAATCGATCCGGCCGTTCTTGAGTTTTAAATAGTGTAACTAATCCGACTTTGTTATATATATATATATATATATATATATATATATATAGCCTATATAAGTCCCGGCCACGCGTTGCTGTGGCTAAGGTATACGTTAAATTATGTTGTAGTAAACTAAGTGAGAAATCTAAATCAGAATGTTTTTGTTTTACACAATTTTTTAGTTCTGGTACGTTAACTACACCCGGTATAAATATGGGTGTTGGTTTATGTGGAAGTGGTTTTGTTGATTGAGATGGATTTATGTTGTCTGCATTCTCAGTATCATCCATAAGTGTATCATAACGAGTATATACATTTATTGATGGAACATTTTTGAGGATGCTTGCTGATTTCATTATACTTTCTTTTTTTTTTTCTACGAACTTATTGGCAGTTTGGATTCTCATCATTATCAAGAGTCTCTGTATAGCAATATCATCTTGTGATATATTATACTCATCTTGTTTTTCATTTAATTGAGGCATGGAGATTGTTTCTGTAATATTAGACATATTATTATAACTAACAGACTTACTTACAGTTCTGTTATTCCGTTCCTTAGGAACTTCATATGTTTTTAAATTGACATTCTTCTTAAATGTAAGACTTATGTCACATAGGCCTATACCAATTTGCGGAAATTCACTTGATATCTTATCATTCATGGTCTCTAGAACTGATTCGCCATATTGTTCAATGTCCCTTCTCGGCCCAGTTAAATTTAAATTAAGTTGCTGTCTTTCAGCCAGATTACTTAAAACTAATACTTACACACGAAATTAATATTATTATCAATATATTGAAAATAAAATATACACGAACACACTTAAATTATGAAATAATCAATAGTTGTAATTCAATTGAAATTCGCAGTTGCAACAAAAGCACAGCCACCTGGTTAAATAACTGTATAGTAATATCATCTTGTGATATATTATAGTCATCTTGTTCTTCATTTAATTGAGGCATGGAGATTGTTTCTGTAATATTAAGCATATTATTATAACTAAAAGACTTACTTACAGTTCTGTTATTCCGTTCCTTAGGACCTTCATATGTTTTTAAATTGACATTCTTCTTAAATGTATTATTTATGTCACATAGGCCTATACCAATTTGCGAAATTCACTTGATATCTTATCATTCATGGTCTCTAGAACTGATTTGCCATATTGTTCAATGTCCCTTCTCGGTCCAGTTAAATTTAAATTAAGTTGCTGTCTTTTAGCCAGATTCCTTAAAACTAATACTTACACATGAAATTGATATTATTATCAATATATTGAAAATAAAATAAACACTAAACACACTTAAATTATGAAATAATCAATATTTGTAATTCAATTGAAATTCGCGGTTGCAACAAAAACCATAGCCACCTGATTAAATAACAAACCAATTACCTTACACCGTCATCTGTTAGAATCGTATGGAACTCACAGATAATTATAACGCTTTGTTAAATAATAAACAAATAATTTGCAATAAAAAATAATGCGATTATAAATTTAGTTATAAACTTCCCTAAGTCTCAAGTTGGATCAAACAGCACACAGTGTGCAACATTTTATTAAAATCGTTTCATTAGATTAGGATTCCATCGCGGACAAACAACGTGACACGTAAATTTTATATGTTAATATATATATATATATATATAGGCCTACATAGGGCTTAGTTAATTTTTCTAGTCAAGTTGGATAAACAAATGTCTCCGTAATGTATAATAGCATGCGTTTGTAGATTTTCAGTTGTTATTTAATTTCTTTCTGTAAATCATTTCTGTTTAAATTTTTTTCCCTAGGTATTAGAGTTCAACCACGTAGGTTTTATTCCTAGGTATTTGATTTCAGCCGCTAACTAACTAACTAACTCATTATCGAATTAATATGTTCATGGCCGTCAAGGGACATACCGGTAAGCTCACCATTCATTCCTATCCTCTGCTATTGTTTTCAATCTTTCCCTGTATAATCTACTTCACTCAATCCATGGTTAATATTATTTCCCATCTTCATTCCTAATTTATCAACTGAGGTTTTCCTCTTGGTTTTCCTACAAAAGCTTCCATGCCCAACTTTCATTCTCATTTTTGTCACTGTCACATGTACTACTCATCCCCGTGTACGAGACTTAAATATTTTTATATCTGTATCGGTAATGACGTAGAAAACAGTATTGAGCCATGGCCTCTCCTTTGTTAGAGGAGTTCCTAGACCAAGTTAGTTTTAGTTTCCTTATTTCCTCACTATGTCATTAATGGCATGTGGTCAACATACCGACCCAATGAGACATCTAGCAGACAACTAAGGTATTACCAGAACATTGGGTCGGTAAATTTTCCTTAGAGGCCTTTTTAACCAGGCTTAAGGATCTTCTTATTGATTTTCCATAAAGATCATGTAGCTCACTGTTACGAAATCTTCTCCATTCACCTCTCTGTTCGTCTCTCTTTGGTCGAAAAATTATATTAAGAACTTTAATCTCGGATACTCGTAATGTTTTCTCCTCCCTTAAAGTAAGAGTCCATGTTTCGCATCCATATAATATAACTGGGAGAACAAGAGTTTTATATATTTTCAATTTAACATTTTCTAGTGAAGTTGTAACTAGGCATAGGCCTATTAGCAATTTATTCAGTGAAGTAAGATCGAGTTGCATAAGCAGTGAAATCAGACCAATAAGAGTGGGGGCTTAACAAGAAGCGAAACTTTATCTATGGTTCCGTCCTATTCATATTTCTTTCGAACAGGAACTTGGTATAAGCCATTGAAATAAAACGAGATAAGAATTAAAAAAAAGCTAAAATAGGATGATTAAAAGTCGGTTTACCTGAAATCTAAAATAAAAACTACAGCATTAAAATTGATTTAATTAACAGAACGAAATCATATTCCATAAACCAGTGTCATCAGAGTACATTGCTGAAGAATACGCTTGTGTGACGTATTTTTGTTTATGACACCAGTAATTTTCCAGTTGTAAATCTGTTGCTAGGATACTATTTCGATTCTATATGGGCTACAAAGTTGACTATTTGTAATTATCTATTTTATTCGGTTTTTTTGTATAATTTATTTTACGATTATTACTATTTCTTAGAAGTGAAAAAAGAAAAGTACACAGTAAGTAGGCTTAGTAGAAATCAATTAACAAAATTATGTTTTCACGTAGATATAAAATGATATTATTGAAACTTATTTTAGATAAGGCAAGAAAGTGAAAAAAAAAGATAAACTGAATCACTGGGACACTGCAATTGATGGGCGCGCGAACATAAGCACTTCATACATCCCTATCCTGAGCTGTTATTTTCAAATCATTCCCTGCATAATTTAACTCCTTCAAATCACAGTTAATGTTATTTTCCCACTTCTTTCTTGGCTAACCTATTAGGAGCTCCCTTTCATGCCTCTCTTTCATTTTCCATTCGTGTATCGTCTCCTGCCCTTGGTAGTCTACGAGTATTATACGTACTTATTGTATCTACTTTTTCGTAAAATCAATTATATATATATATATATATATATATATATATATATATATATATATATGTGTGTGTGTGTGTGTGTGTGTATTTGGGCTATATATAGGCAATAAGAACAGTTAATTATCGTAGACTGCGATGGGCAGGACATGTACACATATAGGAAGTGAAAGATGTGCATGGAAGCTTCTTGTAGGAGATCCAGAGGGAAAAGGCCCAGTTGGTAGATCAAGAGTAAGGTGGGAGAATGACATTAAATATGACTTGAAGGAAGTTGATTATACAGGGAATGATTGGAAAGCGTTAGTTCAGGGTAGGGATGTATGGAGAGCGTATTTTAGCGCGACCATGAACCTACCGGTTCGATAGTGCCAGTGAGTAAGTAAGAAAGTAAGTATAGTTATTTTTTAGAGAAGTTGGATATACAAATGCCTCTATAATGTATAATAGCATGTATTTGGAGACTTCAAGTTTATACTTAGTTTCTTTCTGCACCTTATTTCTGTTTAAAATTTTGTTCACAGGTATTATAGTTCAGCGAAATAATTTTTGCTGCAAGGTATTTCAATTTAGCCGCTAACTAACTAACTAACTAACCAACTAATTATCCCAGTGGCATTATCGAACACATAGGTTCATGGCCGCAAGGATATACCGGTAAGCTCTCCATGAATCCCTATCTGACCTATTGTTTTGCTATCATCCACTGTATATTCTACTTCTCTCAGATTATGGTTAATATTATTCTCCCATTTCATTCTTAATCTATCAAATTTGTTTTTTCTTCTGGTTTTCCTACAAAAAGCTTCGATACTCTTATTTCATTCCCAATTTTTGTCACATGTACTACTCATCCCTGTGTACGCGACTTAACTCTTACAATATTTGTAACTATAATGGTAAGGCCATTGTGGAGCCATAGACTCTCCTTTGTTAGAAGAGTTTCTAGACCAAGATAATTTTAGTTACCTTATTTCCCCACTATGTCATGAATGGCATGCGTTCAACATACCGACACAATGAGACATCCAGCAGGCAACTAAGGTGTTAGTAGAACGTTTGAGGTCGGTAAATTGTGCTTAGAGAATTTTTGATTCAGGCTTAAGGATCTTATTAATGGGTTCCCATAAAGATCATGTAGCTCACTGTTCGGAAGTGTTCTTCATTCACCTCTCTGTTCGTCTCTCTTTGGTCCAACATTATCATAAGTAATGCTAGGACTGATTTCCAATTTATCTAGAGGATTTAGAAATCAAGAGTGGCATTTGTTAGGACTATTTAACGAATAACATTAAGCTGTTTACTCACAAATCATTATTTAACTATAGTTATTTATAAATATCTATATATTAAATGTATTCGGCGATGTTTGAAAACAAATGAGAAACGATTGGTACGCTTCATTTGCTTCTTTTGTTCATCACTGCAACCAGATCATATTATTTATTGCCAAAGGATCGCAATGTTGTAAGAATGCACCCTAGTGGAGAAATATATAACCAACGTTATAGATATTAATTACTTTCTGATGTTCTATTGTAAATATGTCAATTACATTTTTCTGGAACGTCATTTTCTAGAAAATAATTCGGTTAAGAAAGTGCGAACAGTGGTTTCTTTTTTATTTTGTTGTTGTTGTTTGTTGATAATCAATTCTTACAAATGTTTTTATATTATCTCTTGTGTGCGCTTTCTGTTGACATTCATGCACTGTATATATACAATATGGTAGCCGCATTTCTTGAAGAGTCAGTCACTGCAAAATAATGCTACGACCTATTCGGAATGTTAAGAAGGAGGTGCTCTCTTTATTATGATAAACCTTATTTGGTAAATTCTAGGCGAAACACAACTGTGATTGGTTGTAAATAAAAAAATCATTGTAATGTGATTCGTCATTGACTCCCATTTGGGTCATAAGTTAAATAGTCATAAGTAATGTCACGAGTGATATCCAAATTATCGATAAATTCACGACTCATGAAGTGAGGAGTAAATTTATCTAGAGAATTTGGAAATCAAGAGTGGCATTTGTTAGGACTATTTATCGAATAAAATTAAGCTGTTTACTCAGAAATCATTATTTAAATATAGTTATTTTAAAATATGTGTATATTTAATGTAAACGGCGATGTTTGAAAACAAATAAGAAACGATTGGTATGCTGAATTTGCTTCTTTTGTTCATCACTGCAACCATATCATATTATTTATTGCCAAAGGAACGCAATATTGTAAGAATGCACTCTAGTGGAGAAAGAATGAAACACATCAAACTGTATGCTAATTCATTTCTGATGTGCTATGATGTAAATATGACAATTATATATTTCTGGAATGCTATTAGCTGGAAAAAAATACATTTAAGAAAGTGCATAGAGTGGCTTCTTTTTTTGGTGGTATAATCAACTGCTACAAATGTTTTTATATTAACTCCCGCATGCGCTATGTGTTGACATTCATGCACTATATATATACAATCTGGTAGCCGTAATTCTTGGAGAGTCAGTCACTGCAAAATAATGCTATGACCTATTCAGAATGTTAAAAAGGAGGTGCTTTCTTTATTATGATAACCTTTTGTTGGTAAATTCTAGATGAAACACGACTGTGATTGGTTGTAAATAAAAAAAATTATGGAAACGTGATTGGTCATTGACTCCCATTTGGTGCATGAGTAAATAGTCCTAAGAACTTTATTCTCAGATACTCGTAATATTTTCTCCTCCCTTATAGTAAGAGTCCATGTTTCGCATCCATATAATATAATTGGGAGGACATCAGTTTTATATATTTTCAGTTTAACGTTTTTGAGGGAAGTTGTAACTGGGCATATTAGCAATTATTTAGAAAAGTTAGTTCGAGTTGCTTAAGCAATAAAATCTGATCGATAGGAGTGTGGGATTTAACGAGTGCGAAACTTTAAACATCTTTCTAGCCTCCCTATTCTGGCATCCCTATTCATATTTTTTTCGAAAACGTACTTGGTATAAGCCATTGAAATAAAACGAGATAAGAATTTAAAAAAATAGCTAAATACGATCATTAAAAAGTCGTGTATTACCTGAAATCTAAAAAATAAAGGAGCAAAGCGCGAAATAGAATCATATAACTCCGGATTACCTGAAATCTGAAATAAAAATTGCAGAATTTAAACCGATTAAATTAACAAAAGAAAAGCGTATTCCGTAAATCACTGTCATGAGACTATAAATTGCCGAAGAATACGCTGTTATGACGTAACTTTTGTTTACTACGCCAGTAATTTTCCTATTGTAAATCCGTTACTAAGATACTACTTCGATTTTCGTATATAGGCTACAAAGTTGACTAGTTTTAAATATCAATTTTATTCGGTTTTTGTATAATTTATTTTACGATTATAAATTTTTCTTCAAAGTGCAAAAAGAGAAATAGGGCTACACAGTAAGTACTACAAATCAAATAGGCTAAAAAATTATGTTTTCACGTAGATATAAAATTATATTATTGAAACTCATTTTAGATTGATGTAAAAAGACATGAAAGGGGAAAAAAATGTTAAATTGAATCACTGAGATAGTACACCTGATGGGCGCGCAAACATAAGCTCTCCATACATCCCTATCCTGATCTGTTGATTTCCAATCATTCCCTGCATAATTTAACTCCCTTAAATCACATTTAATGCTATTTTCTCACTATTTTTTGGCCTATCTACTGCGAGCTCTTTCATGTCCCTCTTTCATTTCCCAATCGTGCCCTTTATAGTCAACGAGTATTAAACGTTCTGATTTTATATACTTTTCCAAAAAACATAAGTAAATAAATACGTATAGGTCTATATATATATATATATATATATAGAAGCTGAATTCAAATACAAAATTGCGTGGCTTAATTCTAATACCTAGAAACAAAAATTTCAAATCAGAATGAGGTGCAGAATGAATTTAAATATAAACTGAAAATCAGCTAACGAATGCTATTAAACATTACAGAGTCATTTGTTTATCCAACTTCTATAAAAATTTACTCAATTATATATGTTTGTGTGTATATATATATATATATATATATATATATATATATGGATAAACAAATGACTCTGTAATGTTTAATATATATATATATATATATATATATATATATACACACATATATAATTGAGTAATTTTTTTATAGAAGTTGGATAAACAAATGACTCTGTAATGTTTAATAGCATTCGTTAGCAGATTTTCAGTTTATATTTAAATTCATTCTGCACCTCATTCTGATTTGAAATTTTTGTTTCTAGGTATTAGAATTATGCCACGTAATTTGTATTTGAATTCAGCTTCTATCTAACTAACTAACTCATTCGCACTATCAAACCCATAGATTCATAGCCGCAAGGACATCCAGGAAAGCTCTCCATATATCCCTATTGTGAGGCGATGTTTTCAAATCATCCCCTGTATAATCTACTTCTCTCAAGTCATGGTTAATGTTATTTTCCCTCCCGCATTGAAATCAGAGAGTTCTTCAAAATTTTTGTCATCTGTCATTAATTAATTGTCCATTTCCACTATTTAATGTGGGCCTATTTCTATATGTGACCATATATTAAGTTTTATTAATGTTACCTTCCAGCTCTAGTTTCTATGTGTTATTAATAGAATATATATATATATATATATATATATATATGTTAGCTTTTAGTATTCATTCGCTATCGCCCAATAATACCATATCATCAGAATAAACCAAAAGTTTATAAATATCATTGAGTTGTAATTATTTTTTAACATCTTAAGATTTGATGGCCTCTTCTATAACGAAATTGAATAAGAGAAGAGATACTGCACCAGGTTGTTTTTTAACCGATTGTGAATTTCACAAGTATCTGGGAACTATTTGTCAACTAGTACGACACTATTTGTGGCATGTCTAACTTTTCAGGAATTCCGAATTCCAACAGTATGCTATATAACTTCACCCTGAAAATTGAATCGTATGCCTTTTAAAATCCACATATCCTTAATATAATATTATAATATATTTTCTAAAGTCTTATATTATAATCTGATATAGAGTAAGCCTATTTTCTCTAAATCCTCATTGACGATCACCTATTGCTTCCTCAACATTGGAAGTCATCAGTACAAAAATCACAAATCATTATTTCAGCTGTGATACTCGGAGCCGGAACGAACTAAACAGTTCAATCCTTGCAAGAAGAAGAAGAAGAAGAAGAATAAGAAAAGCATTGTGATGTACAAAGGCCGTGTCTAAGATTTATCTGCCGTTTAAATTACATGACACTAAACCCCAGCGCCAAATCTCTCATTTAAACCATAGGGAAATAATATAACTCCGGAATGGGTAGATTTGGTAACCGCGCTCCGCTTCACTAAATCAATCTTCTGCTGCGTACTGTGGGTTGTCATTGCTGTATTCTGGCTTTGATTTCTGTGCCTTGCAGTTAAAAAGGCAGATAATTTTTTGTACACGGCCTTGGTACATCACAAAGTTTCTCTTGGAGAAATTTCGAGGTAAGTTTCAGTATGCAATGGTTGACCGTTTCCTTGCGAGTAATACGCCTTCGTTTTTTCTATAGATTTGATTACGTGCTGAGGTACAAAATTGAATAGTACAGCACATAGTACATGCGATGACAATATTGAATTTTTATGATAAACATTGTGAATCCCTTTAAACGCTGTATATTGCCCGCCCGTTGAGAAGTTAAAGCCGCGTGTAAGGTAAACATTCTCACGTTACATCTTAGAAGGTCGTTACTTGTGTCCGCCCGTTGAAAAGTTCAAGCCGCGTGTAAGGAAAACATTCTCACGTTACATCTTAGAAGGTCGTTACTTGTGTTGTATATACTTTTTATCACGATAGTTCGTTCTGCGTGCTTACAGCAATGGCGGCCATGATTGAAAGTTAAATTTCCTAAATTTCGAAGGGTTGCCAACCCATAAATAAATAAATAAATAACTTTAGTGTAATATTACAAATTACCTACCTAGTGCAGGAAGTAAAATCACTGCCCGTTATGTATACTACGTACAATGTGTAGGCCTATACAAAAATATATCCAAAAGGTAGTGTTAATATACATTATACGAAACAAATCACTGCATTTTAAATGAACTGAACTTCATTTGAAACAATGAATTCATACTTTCCCTAATTTTATTCCTCATTGGTGTCACGGCTTGCTGTAGTCTGAACTAAATTATTTTCGGCATTTACTGTATAAACAATGACCAGACTGTTACCGTTGATCAGTTGTTTATAATGGACGCAAATATTTCCAACAAATATGTTATTATTTTACTATTATTTATTATTTTCAAAACACCATCGTGGAAAATAAATATTGTACAATGCACGTTTGTGAAGTGTTTTACAGAATCACGGAAATTAAACATCTCGCTGTCGCACGGTTTTTAATCATTTCCCCGCTTCTGTAAAAATCACTTCCCAACCACGGATTGTAATGTACTTTTTAGCGACTGCATTTTATAGATATGACTATGGCGCTCTGAGAAATGTTTGAATATTACAATTCTATTGATTGATATATTCACATAAGGATATATACAACTCCTTTATTTATTTATCCTCAGGTTTTGCAATGTATTTTATATATCCCGTCGCAATCCGGTACGAGGACTAATATATGTTGACTGACATATGGCCTAATTTTTATCTAGTTCCCAAAGTCTCTGGTGGCGCTGGAGTTTATGTCTAAAGGGAATTTAGAATTACGTACTTGGTAAAAGTAGTGAATACAACTTTATTGTAAGGTAAAACACGACCACCACGTACGACCGCTGAGCACATAGTGGACGAGCTAAGTTGTCGCTAGTCTCTATGGACCAGCTATGGACGCTAGCAAACAGAGAGCTAGCAAGACCATACACGAACAGCAATGTTGGCAGTAATGACAGTATTGCAAGAAGCAATACTGCCAACATATAATACTAGCTGCTGTAGCCATGCGTCTCCAACCGGAGACAGGATAAACTATACGACTACGTCGATGTAGACAAGTTCTCTATGGTAGACAATACTAGCAGACGACAGAAGTCCGCCTATCTGATAGAGGAAAGCACGTATGTTGCAACATACTGCCCTCCCCCCGTTGATCTGTTTCATAATAATTACTACAAAAAAATATAGTAACAAATTATATGATAACAATTACTATAAAAGAAAACCTACTATGGTAACAAACATGTTTGGAGAATAATTTTCACATATGTGTCCATATGTCACGTATTTAAAGGAAAACATGTTATTAAAAAGGTGAAAAGAGGTAAACTTTTTAAAAAATTATAAATGGCATGAGGAAAGAAATGAATGCACAATCTTTGGTACTTTCACTTTACTGTATTTAGAAAAAAATTATTCTTAATTACATTCAATATTTTGAAACAAATTATAATAAAACAGAAACTAGTGGTGAATAAATACTTGGTTCTGACTCTGATCTCCAAATCATTCCACTGTACTAGCTTTTCAAGATATGGATTCTTTTATAATCTTTGTATAACCATCATTTTTATGGTTTCTATAAATTGTCGAATTTATGTTAAATGTTGGTAAAAAAAAATAATAAATACCGAGTTGACTGAAAAAGTGAACCTACATTAAAAACGAGGAAACCCGGGAAGTTATAATCACGCAATGTTCAGTATTTTAGAAAGTTATAAACTTCTGTATAGGATATTTCGAGTTATAAACGATATAAAAGTATTCCCTTTAATGTTCGGTAAATGTAAACCCTCCACTTTTGTCCGATGTATTCCCAGGTCGAGAAATGGGATGAAGCCCTAATTATTGAAGGTTTATGATATACAAGGATGTTGATTGACCAGTCCTGTCGCTCCGTCAGAGGAGCAGAAGAAATTAAATGGTAAAAAATGAATGGACTTTGTATGGGGAAGTTGCGGAATGAAGTTTCTGGTAGAATAAACACGTTATAAAACCCAAGAAAAACCTGCCCTGGTTCGAATTCATCCACCACGGGCCCCATATGGAGTTACTGAAGATGCGAATTGCGATCCCAGAAGCGGAGGACAAGTGAATAATATGGTCCAGTTCTGTAATTGTAGCTGGCTTGGTAAATCGAAAGGAGGGAACAATGCCGATTGGGGGAGGTACCTAGTGACCATGCAATAAACATTTTAATAATAATAATACTAATAATAATAATAATAATAATAATAATAATAATAATAATAATAATAATAATAATAATAATTATAATTATAATATAATAATAATAATAATAATAATAATAATAATAATAATAATAATTATAATAATAGTAATTATAATTATAATAATAATAATAATAAAATAAATTGTTATAAAAACAACGTTATTTTATAATGAACACTTCAAACTTATCAGTCAAAACTATTTATTAACACAAAACTAGTGGGTAAATAAATATTCTTAGAGTTCATGATTCAGTCACTTGCAGATTGATATTCGGTCACCAATACAGGCGTATCCATGAGTCATTAGACCATCACTTGGAATATATTTCTTAAATATGTTAAAATAATATATTTAGACTTCATAATTATATACGTCGAATTATTTGCAGATTGTTATTGGAACAGTGAGGTCACCAATACAGGCGTATCCATGAGACATTAGACCATCAGGACGGACTTGGAATATTTTCATCCTTTGCATGAATGATAATGAGCAAAGATTAGAGATCACAACAGTAAGAAGCCTGAACTTAAAACAAAGCTCCTCCATAGACAGTGAGTTTTAATCGTGAATTTTAATATTATCAAGTATATAAATATTTTCACATTTTGTTAAGTTAATCATAAATTATTATGATTTCAAATCAAATTTGAAATCAAGTTTATCTTTAAGGATATATTTAAAATATCGTATAAGACTCTAGTTCAATGAATTTCAATGTCGATACTTAGATCACGTTATATTAGTTCATGTTATGTATAAACGTTTTACACAGCGATACATTATATGGTATCTCGATATGCTGATACTGATCTCTTAGTGATTCTTCAGTAGATAATGAAGAACAAATGCTCGTAAAAATGGATACATTAAGAATTAAGGTCACCTTCAATATCTAAGAAATTTTAATCGTACATCGTATTAGTTTCAATTGGATAGAAGATATATTTATATTGAACAGCAGAAATTGAGAATTAATTCTCTGCTTGAAAAACTTTTAAAATGGTCGTTTTCATAAATATCACAAATAAACTCTTCTTCGCACAAAGAATAAAAGAAACTGGACTTGAAAACGTCAAAGTTGATGACGCGAAGAAGTAAAAATATTTTCTGTTCGAGAGCAGCACCAATTAAAGATGATATTAACAGGGTCCACTCCAAACCGAAGGGTCCACATTAAGTGAATTTCCTCTAACTAGAGAACCAAATGTTAAGATTGTAACATAGTGCGATGAGTAGTAAGAAGTTTTACCGAATTCTAAAGGAATGTAGCTATTGAGGTTGTTCTCTAGTGGCCACAAACTTTTTTTTTGGGAACCGAAATCAGCACATAACTAACTACTGGCTCTATCGAACCTGTAGGTACATGACCATGCGGACATAAGCACACCATACATTCTTATCCTGACCTATTGATATCCAATCATCCTCTGCATAATCTACTTCCTCAAATCATGGTTCTTGTTATACTCCCACTTTATTCTTAATCTATCAACTGAGATTTTTTCCCTCTGGGGTTTTACTACAAAGAGGTCCCAACCCATCTCTCATTCGCAATTTGTGTCACATGTACTACTCATCCCAGTATACGAGTCTTAACTCTTATTATGTCTGTATCTATAATGGCGTATCCCATTGTTGAACCATAGCCCCTCCTTTGTTAGAGGGGTTCATAGATCAAGTTAGTTTTAATTACCTTATTTCCCCACTATGTCATTAATGGCATGTGGTCAACATACCGACCCAATGAGACATCTACCAGACAACTAAGGTATTACCAGAACATCCATCCATAGTAATTCTGCCCGAAGGCAGGTCCTTCACTGCAATCATAGCATTTTCATGCTATGCTTGCAGCTTTACTAGGGAATTGTGTAGTTGTGGTAGCTTCCCGTTGCTTTCCACACCGGTGAAGGATGATGGTGATGATGATGATAAGGATGATGATGATGGCCATATGATTTCGGGGATCATTTGGGCCTTAAAGTTTTCCTGACATTTGTCTTACAGGTGAGAAAAACCCCGATAAAAACCTCACCCAGAAAAACTGCCCCGACCGGGAATCGAATCCGGGCCGCTGCGTGACAAGACAGAACGCTACCTCGAGACCACAGCGGTGGACACCAGAACATTGAGGTCGGTAAATTTTCCTTAGATGCGTTTTTTACTAGGCTTAAGGATCTTCTTATTGATTTTCCATAAAGATCATGTAGCTCACTGTTACCAAGTCTTCTCCATTCACCTCTCTGTTCGTCTTTCTTTGGTCCAAAAATTATACTAAGAACTTTGTTCTCAGATAAAAGTAATAAGTGATCCCTCAACAGGCCCAGAGGCCCTTGGGGTAGTAGGAGGTTAAGGCTCCCACTTTTTCTAGACAATGGGCACTTTACGTCAGCCGGGTTGTCAGCCCAGCGTGACGCCCGCCCTTACCCCCAGAACAAGGGTATGGTACTCATTTCAGTTAGAGGCTGAGTCGACCCCAGGGCCATAGTGCCGCCAGAGGGTTTGGGTCAGTTTAAAAATCCTGACCCCAACGGGACTTGAACCCTCTATCATCCGACTTGTAGCTCAGTGCCTTAACCACTACGCTACGGCGTGCCCCCTCGTAATATTTTTCCTCCCTTAAAGTAAGAGTCCATGTTTCGCATCCATATAATATAATTGGGAGAACAGCAGTTTTATCTATTTTCAGTCTAACATTTTTGAGAGAAGTTGTAACTGGGCATATTATTAGCAGTTTAGTTAGGAAAGTAAGGTCGAGTTGCTTAAGCAATAAAATCAGAACAATAAAGATGGGGAGGAGGTAACGAGAAGCGAAAATTTAAACAACGTCCTAGCGTCCATAGTCACATTTTTTCGGAAAGTAACTTGGTATAAATGATTCAAATAAAACGAGATAAGAATTTAAAAAAATAGCGAAGTACGTTGATTAAAAGTCGGGTTTACCTGAAATCTAAAATGAAAACCGCAGCATTTAATTGATTTGATTAACAATAGAAAAGCATATTCCGTAAATCAGTGTCATCAGACTATAAATTGTTTATTACGCCAGTAATTTTCCTATTGTAAATCTGTTACTAGGATACTACTTCGAATCTACATAGGCTACAAAATTAACTAGATTTAAATATCAATTTTCTTCAGTTCTTGTGTAATTTATTTTATAATTATTAATTTTTCTTCAAAAGTGAAAACATAAAGAAACACAGTAAGTAATAGAAATCAATTAACAAATGTTTTGAAGTAGGTATAAAATATTATTGGAATTCGTTTTACATCGATATAATAAAAGCAACATAGGAAAAAAATGATAAACTGACTCACTGAGACACTACAATTGACGGGCGCGCGAACATAAACTCTCCATACAGCCCTATTCTGAGCTGTTATTTTCCAATCATTCCCTGCATAATTTAATTCCTTCAAATCACGATTATTGTTATTTTCCCATTTCATTCGTGGCCTACCTAAAGGAGACTCCCTTTCATGCCTCTCTTTTATTTTTATAGCAGGATTTTAATATCATAATAAGTTTGGAAGTTAAAGTTAATAATTTTATACTTTAAAATTCTATTAATATTTAAATATAACTTAAATAAAGAAAAACATCTAAATAATTCATTGATGAATAAAAATGTCTCAGACACAATTAAAGAAATTGTAGTACATAAGTCTTTCTAGATAATGCTTTTAAAAATTGTTTTAAGTCATTGTTGTCAGAATTATAAAGCTTTCTGTTATAATTGTATCAAGAACACCTGCTTAACTTCATATTTTTAGATGAAAATAAACTAAACTCTGATTGGATGTTAAAATAATTAAATTTTTGATTTAACAAATCAAATTTATACATTATATTAACCAATGGAATTTAAACCTAACATCATGTGATGTAATTATGTTCTTTAAAATTATAACAGAATTACACTAGTCATTCTGCATACAACTTTCAACAAACATAGAAGCAATAAGAGCTCTCCTGATAAAATGTGACATTTAATACAAGAAGAATATAATTGTAGGCTTTCACGGCCGGCATCTTGATCCATATTTGGTTCGTCTTCCGGGCTTATAGGCCGTGGTCTGGTTGTCTTCATACTCGACGTTTCGTCTACTGCTGCGGTAGACATCATCAGGATATACTGCGTGCTCTCTGTGAACTCCTCAACAGTCGGCTGCAGACTGGCTGGTCGTTGGAAACTGTCTCTCTGTTTATAGCTAAACCCCGGGTGCAGGGGGGGTTTTCTGCGCGGACCGAGTTATGCGCTGTAGTGCAGTTTGCAGAAGTCATAGGCTTCGTTGTCGTGTTATGCAGTGCTGGGATCCAAATTTTGTTTATCTTCATGGTTTCTTCTTTTTTGTTGAAGGAATTCTTATGTTTATATATTTCAATGGCTTCTCTGTATAGTCTGGTGTAGTAATGTGATGTTTGTGATAATACCTGAGTATCTTCGAATCTTATAATATGTTGTTGGTTGTTCATCAAGTGTTCCGCTACGGCCGATTTTTCATTTTGTTTTAATCTGCAGTGTCTCATGTGTTCTTGTAAACTTGTGTTGATCATTCTTTTTGTTGTACCGATGTACACCTCTCCACAACTGCACGAGATACGATATATACCGGCATGACTTGAAGGATCTCTAGTGTCTTTGGCTGGGCGCAGTATATTGCTGATTTTTTGTGCTGGTTTGTAGGGTGTTGCTATGTTGTATTTCTTTAATATTCGTCCAATTTTCTCTGTTGTTGTTTTGATATAAGGTAGGTAAACCTTACCATTTGTCTCTTCCTTGTTTTCGTTTTCGGGCCTATATTTCTTGGGATTTATGGCTCGACGAAAATCTGTTTTGCTGTATCCATTGGTAAGAAAAGCTGCATGGAGATGATTGATTTCTTCTTGCAGATACTGTGGTTCCGAAATCCTTTTGGCTCGTTCAACCAGGGTTTTTATTATCCCGCGTTTTTGTCTCGGATGGTGGTTAGACTGTTTGTGTAGGTATCTGTCTGTGTGAGTATTTTTCCTGTAAACCTTGTGTCCAAGGGTCATGTCTTGGTTTCGGATTACCAAAACATCCAAAAACGGTAGACTGTTGTTTTGTTCCTTTTCCAGGATGAATTGGATGCTGGGACAAATCCCATTTATGTGTTTCTTGAAGTTATCTAGTTCCTCCTCACCGTGCTCCCAAATGACGAAGGTGTCATCCACATATCTTAGCCAAACTGTGGGTCTTAAGGTAGCATTCTCCAAAGCCTGTTTTTCAAATTTTTCCATGTAGAAATTTGCTATTACGGGACTTAATGGACTTCCCATGGCCACGCCATCTATTTGTTCGTAGAATATACCTCTCCATTGAAAATAAGATTCTGTGAGACATATGTTGTAGAGCGCTGGAAGGGACACCACTCAGACCTATTGTTTCGGCCATTGGTTCACCTACATATGAACTTGCCAAGTATCTCGCCTCACTGCTGAAACCATATATTGGTAAAACTGATACTTTTGTAAGAGACTCCACACACTTCATATAAAAGATAGACACTATGAAACTCAAGCCGAATGACATAATACTAAGCTTCGATGTGGTTGCAATATTCACTAAAGTACCTATCGGAGAAACCATGACATACTTACAAGAACTCTTTCCACCAGTCATAACAGCGCTCTACAACATATGTCTCACAGAATCTTATTTTCAATGGAGAGGTATATTCTACGAACAAATAGATGGCGTGGCCATGGGAAGTCCATTAAGTCCCGTAATAGCAAATTTCTACATGGAAAAATTTGAAAAACAGGCTTTGGAGAATGCTACCTTAAGACCCACAGTTTGGCTAAGATATGTGGATGACACCTTCGTCATTTGGGAGCACGGTGAGGAGGAACTAGATAACTTCAAGAAACACATAAATGGGATTTTTCCCAGCAACCAATTCACCCTGGAAAAGGAACAAAACAACAGTCTACCGTTTTTGGATATTTTGGTAATCCGAAACCAAGACATGACCCTTGGACACAAGGTTTACAGGAAAAATACTCACACAGACAGATACCTACACAAACAGTCTAACCACCATCCGAGACAAAAACGCGGGATAATAAAAACCCTGGTTGAACGAGCCAAAAGGATTTCGGAACCACAGTATCTGCAAGAAGAAATCAATCATCTCCATGCAGCTTTTCTTATCAATGGATTTTCGTCTAGCCATAAATCCCAAGAAATATAGGCCCGAAAACGAAAACAAGGAAGAGACAAATGGTAAGGTTTACCTACCTTATATCAAAACAACAACAGAGAAAATTGGACGAATATTAAAGAAATACAACATAGCAACAACCTACAAACCAACACAAAAAATCAGCAATATACTGCGCCCAGCCAAAGACACTAGAGATCCTTCAGGTCATGCCGGTATATATCGTATCTCGTGCAGTTGTGGAGAGGTGTACATCGGTACAACAAAAAGAATGATCAACACAAGTTTACAAGAACACATGAGACACTGCAGATTAAAACAAAAATGGAAAATCGGCCGTAGCGGAACACTTGATGAACAACCAACAACATATTATAAGATTCGAAGATACTCAGGTATTATCACAAACATCACATTACTACACCAGACTATACAGAGAAGCCATTGAAATATATAAACATAAGAATTCCTTCAACAAAAAAGAAGAAACCATGAAGATAAACAAAATTTGGATCCCAGCACTGCATAACACGACAACGAAGCCTATGACTTCTGCAAACTGCACTACAGCGCATAACTCGGTCCGCGCAGAAAACCCCCCCTGCACCCGGGGTTTAGCTATAAACAGAGAGACAGTTTCCAACGACCAGCCAGTCTGCAGCCGACTGTTGAGGAGTTCACAGAGAGCACGCAGTATCTCCTGATGATGTCTACCGCAGCAGTAGACGAAACGTCGAGTATGAAGACAACCAGACCACGGCCTATAAGCCCGGAAGGCGAACCAAATATGGAACAAGAAGAATAGTTGATTCAAGAAAAGAAAAGAAATTAATTTTAATTGACGGTGAAGAATAATACCACCTACATTTACTTAATCTGCTGGGAACTTTACAAAGTGAATAAATGTGAAATTATTTCTACAAGAAAATTTTTTTTCTATGATTGTGAAGTGTTTTCCTATCCTGTGTACCAACTTCCGACCCTAAGAACAGAACCCAGCTCTACCGAAAATTAAACCCAACCTGAACCAGTTATTATTTTTCTTTTGGGACACCAATCCTTCAAAATGTTACTACAATATCGGGCATGAAGAAGAGAGTTAGCTGCATCAAAACATCGCCACAACATGGGAAAAGAATTACATCTTCATTTTCCATTTGTGTAACCTGTACTGCCTTTCGTAGTCTCTGAGTATTAAACGTTCTTATTGTATCTAATTTTCCATAAAAATCAATACATGTATGTATAGTCCATTACTGTGGTCTCGAGGTAGCGTGCTGCCTTGTCACGCAGCGGGCCCGGGTTCGATCCCCGGTCGGGGAGATTTTCTGGGTGAGGTTTTTATCGGGATTTTTTCTCACCTGTAAAACAAATGTCGGGTAAACTTTAAGGCCCAAACGGTCCACGAAACCATATGACCATCATCATCATCATCGTCATCCTTCATCGATGTGGAAAACAACGGGAAGCTACCACATCTACAATTCCCTAGTAAAGCTGCAAGCATAGCATGAAAATGCTACGATTGCAGTGAAGGACCTGCCTTCGGGCAGAATTTCTATGGATGGATATATATATATATATATCCATCCATAGAAATTATATATATATATATATATATATATTATAGTTATTAATTTTAGAGAAGTTGGATAAACAAATGCCTCTGTAATGTATAATAGCATGCGTTTGCAGATTTTCAATTTATATTTAACATCTTTCTGCACCTAATTTCTGTTTGAATTTTTTTTTTTTCCAAAGTATTAGAGTTCAGTCACTTTATATTTGTTCCTAGGTATTTTATTTCAGCCACTAACTAACTAATTAACTCATTGGCATTACCGAACACATAGGTTCATGGCCGCAAGAGCATACCGGTAATTTCTCTGTACGTCCCTATTTTAACCTATTGATTTCCAGTCATTCCCTGTATAATCTACTGCTCTGAAGTCATGCTTGAAATTATTCTCACACTTTATTCTTAATCTACCAACTGAATTTTTCCCACCTGGTTTTCTTACAGAAAGTTTCTATGCCCTACTTTCATTCTCAATTTGTGTTACATTTACTACTCATCCCAGTGTATGAGACTTAACTCTTATTACATGTGTATCTATAATTGAGTAGCCCATTGTTGAGCCATAGCCTCTCCTTAGCTAGAGGAATTTCTAGACCACGTTAATTAAGTTACCTTATTTCCCGACTATGTCTATCTCTCTCTCCTTCCCTCTCTCTCCCTCCCTCCCTCTCTCTCTCTCTCTCCCTCTCTCCCTCCCTCTCTCTCTCTCTCCCTCCCTCCCTCTCTCTCTCTCTCTCTCACCCTCTCTCCCTCCCTCTCTCTCTCTCTCTCTCTCTCTTTTGCATTTGCACTTCAGTGTTGTCAACTTGATTCCACCCTTACATTATTCAATATTAAAGTGTCATGATACTGGGGGAATTTTGGCAACATCCCTACTCGATGGCTGTTGTTTGACGCAAGGATAGGGGAGTGCGATGAAATGTTGTGAGTATTGACATGTTTTCTAAGAACGATGCCAGCGCTACAGGGGCACAGATCCGTTGGTCCGAATTTATTAGTAGATCGTTTGAGGTCGGTACATTTTGCTTACACACCTTTCTATTCTGTCTTAAGCATCTTATTAATGGTTTACCATAAATATCATATAGCTCACTGATACGAAGTTCACCTCTCTGTTCGTTTCTCTTTGGTCCAAAAATTATCCTAAGAACTTTATTCTCAGATACTCGTAATATCTTCTCCTCCCTTAAAGTAAGAGTATATGTTTCGCATCCATATAATATAATTGGGAGAACAACAGTTTTATATATTTTCAATTTAACATTTTTGAGAGAAGTTGTAATTGGGCATGTTAGCAATTTATTTAGGAAAGTAAGGAAGAGTTGCTTAAGCAGTAAAATCAGACCAATAGGAGTGGGGGGTTAACGAGAAGTGAAACTTTAAACATCGTTCTAGCGTCGCTATTCAATTTTTTTTTTCTAAATGAAACTAGGTATAAGCCATTGAAATAAAACGAGATACGAATTTAAAAAAATAGCACGAAATAAAAAAAAATTAAAAGTCGGGTTTACCTGAAATCTAAAATAAAAACTGCAGCATTTAAATTGATTTAATTAACAGAAGAAAAGCATATTCTCTAAACCAGTGTCTTCAGACTAAAAATTGCCGAAGAATACGTTTGTATGACGTACTTTTTGATTATTACGCCAGTAATTTTCCTATTGTAAATCTGTTGCTAGGATACTACTTCGATTCTATATAGTCTACAAAGTTCACCAGTTTTAAATATCAATTTTATTCGGTTTTTATATAATTTATTTTACAATAACTAATTTTCTTCAAAAGTGAAAAACGAAAATACACAGTAAGTAATGGAAATCAATTAAGAACATTTTGTTTTCAAGTATATTTAAAAGGATATTATTGAAACTTATTTTAGATTGATAACAGGAGGCTACAAAGGAGAACAAAAAGTGAAACTGAATCACTGAGACATTTCTGTTGATGGGTGCGCGAACATAAACACTCCAGCTATTCTTAGCTGTTATTTTCCAATCATTCCCTGCATAATTTAACTCCTTCAGATCACTGTTAATGTTATTTATCCACTTTAATCTTGGCCTACCTACTGGCAGCATACCCTTTCGTGCCCCTATTCATTTCCCATTCGTGCAATGTCTCCTTCCCTTCGTAGTCTACGAATAATAAACGTTCATATTGTATCTACTTTCCCATAAAAATCAATATATGTGTATATATATATATAGTTAATTTTTTTTTAAAGAATTGGATAAACAAATGTTTCTGTAATGTATAATAGCATGCGGTTGTAGATTTTCAGTTTTTATTTCAATTCAGCCAATAACTAACTAACTAATTAACTCATTGACATTATCGAATACATAGGTTGATGGCCGCAAACATACCGGTAAGTTATGCATGCATCCCTATCCTGACCTATTGTTTTCAATCATTCCCAATAAAATCTGCTTCTCTTAATTCATGGTTAATATTATTTTCCCATCTTCGTTCTTAATCTATCAACTGAGTTTTCCCCTCTGGTTATCCTACATTAAGATTCCATGGCCTTCTTTCATTCTCAATTTGTATCTCATGTACTACTCATCCCCGTGTACGATATTAAATCTAATTATATGAGCCTCTATAATGGCGTAGCCCATTATTGAGTCATGGCCTCTCCTTTGTTAGAGGAGTTCCTACACCAATTTAATTTAATTACCTTATTTCCACACTATGTCATGAATGGCATGCGATCAACATACCGACTCAATATGACATCAAGCAGACACCTAAGGTATTAGTAGAACGTTGAGGTCGGTAAATATTGCTTAGAGACCTTTTTGTTCAGGCTTAAGGAACTTATAAATGGTTTCCCATGTAGCTCACTGTTACGAATTCTTCTCCATTCACTCTCTGTACGTCTCTCTTTGGTCCAAAAATTATCGTAAGAACTTTATTCTCAGATACTCTTAATATCTTCTCCTCCCTTAAAGTAAGATAGCATGTTTCGCACCCATATAATATAAATGGGAGATAAAGAGTTTTATATATTATCAATTTAACATTTTTTAGAGAAATTGTAACTGCGCATATTATTTGTAATTTATTTAGGAAAGTAAGGTCGAGTTACATAAGCATTTAGTCACACCAATAAGAGTGCGGCCTTAACAAGAAGCGAAACTTTAAATATATGGTTCTAACGTCCATATTGATATTTTTTCGAACAGGAACTTGGTATAAGCGATTGAAATAAAACGAGATACGAATTTAAAAAAATGAAATACGATGATTAAAATTCCAATCATTTCCTGCATAATTTAAATCCTTCAAATCACTGTTAATGTTATTTATCCACTTTATTCTTGGCCTACATACTGGCATTTTCTTTCGTTCCTCTCTTTCATTTCCCATTCGATCAACGAGTCCTGTCCTTCGTAGTCTACTAGTATTAAACTTTTTTTTGCATCAACTTTTGCATTAAATCCAATATATATATAGTTAATTTTTTTGAGAAGTTGGATAAATAAATGTCTCTATAATGTAGGTATAATCGCATGCGTTTGCAGATTTTGAGTTTTTATTTAATTTATTCCTTCATCTCATTTCGGTTAAAATTATTGTTCCTAGGTATTAGAGTTCAGCCACATAATTTTTGTCCCTAGATATTTCAATTCAGCCGCTAACTAACTAACTAACTCACTCACTCATTGGCACTATCAAATCCATAGGTTTATGGCCGCAAGGACATATCTGTAAGCTCTCCATACATCCCTATCCTGACCTATTTTTTTCAGTTATCCCCTGTATAACCTACTTCTCTCAAATTATGGTTAACATTATTCTCCCACTTCATTCCATATCTATCAACTGATTTTTTTGTCTGGTTTTCCTACAAAAAAGTATCCATGCCCTTCTCTCATTCCCAATTTTTCCACATGTACCACTCATCCCAGATTACGAGACTTCACTCTTATTATTTTTGTATCTATAATTACGTAGCCCTATGTTGAGCCATAGGCTCTCCTTTATTAGATGGGTTCTTAGATCAAGTTAATTTTATTTACCTTATTTCCCCACTATGTCATGTATTGCATGCGGTCAACATACCGACACAATGAGACATCTAGCAGACAACTAAGGTATTAGTAGAACGTTTGAGGTCGGTAAATTTTGCTTAGGAGGAATTCCATATGTGACTGACCGACATTTACAATACACTTCTGCCGCAAAATGCTTGCATAAATACTGCAATTGTTGAAATTGGAGGTGTTGTATACGTGACATGATAGAGGAAAAGTTTCTGATTAAGATTGTACATAAATACACAACTTCTGAAGAAAAGACAAAATGTTATTAACTATCTCTCAAAGTATGTGTGAGTGACTAACATAAACCTCAAATCATCATGCAGTTAAACATGTTCATGTACCACATTCTCCGAAATGTGATTCTTAATTCAATTTTCCAAATTACCGTTTGGAGGGCATATTTCAAATTACATTTTAAATAAAAAATAAACCTAAACCATAATTATTAATATCGAAGTTATGACCTAATATGTGATGTGTGTCTGACTGACATTATTTTGTGACTGACTGACATATCTGAATTTTATTTAGAATTTCAAAATGCAAATATAACACAATTGTGACAAAATGCTATCAAACTAGATAAAGAGCTTGGGTAACAGAGATGAATAAAGAATTGCAAATACGTTATTAATTGTACGAAAACTACTAAATTTAAATTTTGCAGTAAATATATTAATTTAAATCAATAATGTAATTAAATTAACTGCTTACCGTGTACCATTTTAAATTATATAAAATAACGAAACTATTAAGTACTTAATAACCAAGTGCATTCTGTATTGTTAAATGTACCTACTAAAAGTGTATGCATACGTATAGTAACATGGTCGAGTAGTTAAGGTAAGAAGCCTTGGCGCAGAACTATGTGACTTGCGCTGGTTCGATCCCCATGGAGGAAGATATTTTCTCATGGAATTTTGGCCAGTATGGGACCGGTTCCCACCTAGTATCGTGAGGCATTTGGGTAGCTATAACAAATAACGACTCCAGGTTGATAAGACCAAATATGATGGCTGGGTGACCCGACATGCTGACCACATGTCACCCCTACACTGGCCTATGATCGTCCACCTCTGTGATTAACACATGTGGACGTGAGGTCAGCAGCCGATTGGTAGACCAGGGGCTTTCTAGGCCTGTCGCGGTTGGAGTGGAGTTTATTACAGTTTACCTGATGCAAGATTTGATATTTTTCATATCTAGATTGAAGCACTGAAATAAATTTTAAGCCTTTCAGAATGTATACACATTCTTAATAAGTTAGTTATTTATCAGAGTGCATGTACTTTCAAAACAAATTATCGTAAATCGCATTAGTAAGCTGTAGTTAGTAAACAATTGCTGACGTAAGGAATACTACATTTCAACAACCAGGGTAAAAAACATAACTGTAATTAGCCCGAGTTCTGATGACTCACATCATAACATCGAATTATCAGGTCCCTAATACAATCATTTCACCGCTAACTTGACTTGACTCATGAATAAAAATATTGTTTCCTGTCCCGCATCAAGTCCCACGCTGTAACTGAATGGTTTGAGTCAAGATGTCTCAATGGAGAGCACTGATACGAGACCCCATGAGAGAAGAAATTTTCTCATAGAATTTCGGTCACAATGGGATTGGTGCCCGCCCAGAATCATGATGAATTTGGGCAGCTACATTATTTAGCGGTTGCGGTCAAAAACCAGCCATAACGGCTGGAGTATCTGACATGCTGACCACAGGTCACGCTAAATGTTGGTTAGATGATTGTCCACCTCTGTGATTGATATACTTGGATGCGAGATTAGCAGCCAAGGGCTTTCTAGGCCTGTCACGCCATTCAGGTTTTTTAACACACGAACATATGAATTTGTTGCGCTGATTGTTTGATAGTTGTGCATACTCTATAACATACGGGTCCAACGCTTTCACGCTGTATACGCAATGAATCTGTGATAGATGCAAGATATTCAAATTGCTTTTCTAAAAAAATATTTCCTTCTTCTATATCATCTTGCGACTACAGTTATTTGGTTGGTTTTATAGCTCAGATTACATAATTCTGCGCCATTTTGTATCTTTCCCCGATTTTTCATACATCCGTTCCATCCTTTTTTACTTGGCCGCCAATCACATCTATAGTCCCCTTTCCATGGTACGATTTAAAGAAATTTCATTTTATGTCAAAATCCAAATATGCAAGTAAGCAGTGTTACATTGCTAAATGTATATGCCTATTTCTATTACTGCTGCTCCAACTGAAAATCTGAATTTTTGGAAGAAATCACTATAGTTAAAAAAAAACACATTTCTGTAGCAAACATCTACAGCACACTTGCTTTGTGTCACATAACCTGACACTAGAACTATGTATATCTTCTGAACTTCTCTGTCACCTTCCGTCTAAACTAGGTAACAGTACTTAATATTGAGATATGCTAATTTTTCCAAATGAAGTGCCCGGATCTCATGTTGTTCTTTGTAGGTATAATTTTCTGAGAAATCAAGAAGTATGGCTGCTTAGTTTATTGAAACCTTTTCCTGAATATATTTAAATGCTTCCGCTAACTGCCTTTTAGCTCAAATTGACACAGAAATCCATCGATAGTAATTCTACCCGAGGGCAGGTCTATCACTGCAATCATAACATTTCTTTGCAGCTTTACTAGAGAATTATAGACGTGGTAGCTTCCCGTTGCTTTCTACACCGGTAAAGGATGATGATGATAATGATAAGGATGATGATGATGGCCGGATGATTTTCGGGAACCGTTGGACCCTAAGCTTCCTGACATTTGTCTTACAGGTGAGGAAAAACCCCGAAAAAAGCTCACCTAGGAGCCTGTCTCGACCGGGAATCGTACCCGGGCCCGCTGCGTGACAAGGCAGCACGCTACCTCGAGACCACAGCTGTGTACTGACACAGAAAAAGGGTTAGTAATTATTTTATGGAACAGTTGAGCCGAACAGTCTACCAGTTTTCCAAAACCATGTTTATGTTAATCCTCAGCGGAGTGAAGCAAGAATCTGATTGCACCATGCGTATTATCATTTACATGATAGGACAAAAAGTCAGTCAGTCACGGGACACTAGCGGGAAAAATAATGACTTTTCAAGAAAATGTCTTCAATACGTTTTTGTTAGTTGTGTACCGATAACGTAGAATCTAGGGGGAAATTTTATTCCATCAATAATTATGTTGTGTTCAGTAATTTTTATACATTTTCCGTGACTGACTTAGCATAGCTTGCAGTTAAAATTATAGGACACATTTAAGGTATATAAAACATTAGAAGACAGTTAATATTAATACATTTACGACAAGGGAGGACCAAAGTATGGTTTAACAAAAGAGTTTGAAAAATAAAACGAATTAATACGACCAAATCATTAAACAACAAATTGGTAAAATGTTGTGTTTTTTACAGGTCAGGAATATTACAAGTTCTACCAATAATATTGGGTTAATATTATACACTTTTGGAACTTTATCTTATAGAATCAGAAAATTTGATCCTTAAGTATATATATTACGCCTTTGAAGTTAAAAATTATAGGACACATTTAAGGTATAGCCTATAGAACATTAGAAGACAGTTAATATTATTACATTTACGTCTAGGGAGGACCAAAGTATGGTTTAACAAAGGTATTTGTAAAATAAAACCAATTAATACGACCAAATCATTGGACAACATATTGGTAAAATTTTGCGTTTTTTACATGTCAGGAATATTACCAATTCTACCACTTATATTAGATTAAAATAATGCACTTTTGGAACATTATTTTATAGAATCAGAAAATTTGATACAAAAAGATATATATTACCCCAAAAATTATTCCTGCGTAAATTTCAAAATTTTCAACCTCTGTATGATATTTTGGAATCGCTCTTATAGACCTTTTTATTCAGATTTAAGGATCTTATTAATGGTTTTCCATAAAGATCAGGTAGCTCACTGTTACGAAGTCTTCTCCATTCACCTCTCTGTACGTCTCTACTTGGTCCAAAAATTATCCTAAGAACTTTATTCTCAGACACTGGTAATATCTTCTCCTCCCTTAAAGTAAGAGTATATGTTTCGCATCCATATAGTATAATTTGGGAGAACAACAGTTTTATATATTATAAATTTAACGTTTTTAAGAGAAGTTGTAACTGGGCATAGGCCTATTAGCAATTAATTTAGGAAAATATGGGCGAGTTGCTTAAGCTGTAAAATCAGACCAATACGTAGGAGTGGGCGGTAAAGAGAAGCGAAACTTCAAACATTGTTCTAGCGTCCCTATTGATTTTTTTTCGAAAAGAGAAACTTGGTATCAGCCATGGAAATAAACGAGGTAAGAATTAAAAAAAATAGCGTGAAATAGAATTATAAAATTCCGGTTTACCTAAAATCTAAAATAAAAACTGAAGCATTTAAATTGATTTTATTAACAAAAGAAAAGCATATTCTGTAAACCAGTGTTATGAGACTTAAAATTGCGAGGAATACGCTTGTTTATTACGCCAGTAATTTTCCTATTGTAAATCTATTGCTAGGATACTACTTCGATTCTATAGAGGCTACAAAGTTGACTAGTTTTAAATATCAATTTTATTAGGTTTTTGTATAGTTTATTTTACATTGAGGCCTACTTATTTTTCTTCAAAATTGAAAAACGAAAAATACACAGTATGTAGACTAATAGAAATCAATTAACACAATTTTGTTTTCAAGTAGATATAATATAATATTATTCAAACTTATCTTAGATTGATATTAGATTGATATTAGATTGATATTAGATGGCAAGAAAGGAAAAAAAAAGTTAAACTGAATCACTGAGACACTACAATTAATGGTCGCGCGAACATAAGCTCTCCATACATCTCTATACTTAGCAGTAGTTTTCCACTAATTCCCGGCATAATTTAATGTCTTCAAATTACGGTTAATGTTATTTTCCCACTTCATGCTTGGTCTACCTTCAGGGAGCTCCCTTTCATGGCTCTCTTTCATTTCCTATTCGTGCAATGTGTCCCGCCCTTCGTAGTCTATGAATATAAAAGTTTTTATTTTATATACTTTCCATATATATATCCACCGCTGTGGTCTCGAGGTAGCATGCTGCCTTGTCACGTAGCGGGCCTGGGTTCGATCCCCTGTCGGGGAATTTTTTCTGGGTGAGGTTTTTATCCGGGTTTTTCCTCACCTGTAAGACAAATGTCAGAAAAACGTTAAGGCCCAAACAGTCCTCAAAATCATATGGCCGTCATCATCATCATCGTCATCATCCTTAACATCATCATCCTTATCATTATCATCATCATTCTCACGCTTCACCGGTGTGGAAAGCAACGGGAAGCTACCACAACTACAGTTGCCTAGTAAAACTGCAAACATAGAATGAAAGTGCTATGATTGCACTGAAGGACCTGATTTGGGGGAGAATTACTATGGATGGAGATATATATATATATAGTGAAGAAAGTACGCGACTGGACGTCTCAGCAGAAAAGGCCTTTAGGACGACCACAACTATGATGGGATGACGTCACCATACCCCGGACCTGTAGTGAATGAACACGCAACAAGCTGCCAGCTTACATGCGTAGAGGAGGAAGAAATAGAAGAAAGGAACAAGAAGATACATATATATGTACTAGCTGGCCCGGCGAACGTCGTATCGCCTTTAAATTTTTTACGTTAATTTTTACGATGTTTTAATAGTTATCTGCTATTCGGGGCGGAAACAAATCCAATAAATCGAAGATCATAAAAATCGATCCAGCCGTTCTTGAGTTATAAATAGTGTAACTAATCCGACTTTGTTTTATATATATAGCCTATATAAGTCCCGGCCACGCGTTGCTATGGCTAAGGTATACGTTAAATTATGTTGTAGTAAACTATGTGAGAAATCAAAATCAGAAAGTTTTTGTTTTACACAATTTTTTAGTTCTGGTACGTTAACTACACCCGGTATAAATATGGCTGGTGGTTTATGTGGAAGTGGTTTTGTTGATTGAGATGAATATTTATGTTGTCTGCATTCTCAGTATCATCCATAAGTGTATCATAAGGATTATATATACATTTATTGATGGAATATTTTTGAGGATGCTTGCTGATTTCATTACACTTTCTTTTTTTCTACGAACTTGTTGACAGTTTGGATTTTCATCATTATCAAGAAGTCTCTGTATAGTAATATCATCTTGTGATATATTATAGTCATCTTGTTTTTCATTTAATTGAGACATGGGGTTTGTTTCTGTAATATTAGGCATATTATTATAACTAACAGACTTACTTACAATTCTTGTTATTCCGTTCCTTAGGACCTTCATATGTTTTTAAATTGACATTCTTCTTAAATGTAAGACTTATGTCACATAACCCTATACCAATTTGCGGAAATTCACTTGATATCTTATCGTCCATGGTCTCTAGAACTGATTCGCCATATTGTTCAATGTCCCTTCTCGGTCCAGTTAAATTTAAATTAAGTTGCTGCCTTTTATCCAGATTAGTTAAAACTAATACTTACAAACGAAATTAATATTATTATCAATATATTGAAAATAAAATAAACACTGAACACACTTAAATTATGAAATAATCAATATTTGTAATACAATTGAAATTCGCGGTTGCAACAAAAAGCACAGCCACCTGATTAAATAACAAACCAATTACCTTACACCGTCATCTGTTAGAACCGTATGGAACTCACAGATAATTATAACGCTTTGTTAATTCATATACAAATAATTTGCAATAAAAAATAATGCGATTATAAATTTAGTTATAAAGTTCCCTAAGTCTCAAGTTGGATCAAACATCACACAGCGTGCAAAATTTTATTAAAATCGATTCAGTAGTTTAGGATTCCATCGCAGACAAACAACGTGACACGTAATATATATATATATATATATATATATATATATATATATAGGCCTACATATAGGGCCTAGTTAATATTTCTAGTCAAGTTACAACATAAACAAATGTCTCCGTAATGTATAATAGCATGCGTTTGTAGATTTTCAGTTGTTATTTAATTTCTTTCTGTAACTCATTTATGTTTAATTTTTTTTTCTAGGTATTACAGTTCAACCACGTAGGATTTATTCCTAGGTATTCGATTTCAGCCGCTAACTAACTAACTAACTCATTATCGAATTAATAGGTTCATGGCCGTCAAGGGACATACCGGTAAGCTCTCCATTCATCTCTATCCTGACCTATTGTTTTCAATCTTTCCCTGTATAATCTACTTCTCTCAATTCATGGTTAATATTATTTTCCCATCTTCATTCCTAATTTATCAACTGAGGTTTTCCCCTCTGGTTTTCCTACAAGAAGCTTCCATGCCCTTCTTTCATTCTCACTTTTTGTCACATGTACTACTCATCTCCGTGTACGAGACTTAAATATTTTATATCTGTATCGATAATGACGTAGAAGAGTATTGAGCCATAGCCTCTCCTTTTTTAGAGGAGTTCCTAGACCAAGTTAGTTTTAGTTTCCTTATTTCCTCACTATGTCATTAATGGCATGTGGTCAACATACCGACCCAATGAGACATCTAGCAGACAACTAAGGTATTACGAGAACATTGGGTCGGTAAATTTTCCTTAGAGGCCTTTTTAGCCAGGTTTAACGATCTTCTTATTGATTTTCCATAAAGATCATGTAGCTCACTGTTACGAAGTCTTCTCCATTCACCTCTCTATTCGTCTCTCTTTGGTCGAAAAATTATATTAAGAACTTTAATCTCAGATACTCGTAATGTTTTCTCCTCCCTTAAAGTAAGAGTCCATGTTTCGCATCCATATAATATAACTGGGAGAACAAGTGTTTTATATATTTTCAATTTAACATTTTCTAGTGAAGTTGTAACTAGGCATAGGCCTATTAGCAATTTATTCAGTGAAGTAAGATCGAGTTGCATAAGCAGTGAAATCAGACCAATAAGAGTGGGGGCTTAACAAGAAGCGAAACTTTATCTATGGTTCCGTCCTATTCATATTTCTTTCGAACAGGAACTTGGTATAAGCCATTGAAATAAAACGAGATAAGAATTAAAAAAAAAGCTAAAATAGGATGATTAAAAGTCGGGTTTACCTGAAATCTAAAATAAAAACTACAGCATTTAAATTTATTTAATTAATAAGACGAAAGCATATTCCATAAACCAGTATCATCAGAGTATACATTGATGAAGAATACGCTTGTGTGACGTATTTTAGTTTATTACACCAGTAATTTTCCAGTTGTAAATCTGTTGCTAGGATACTATTTCGATTCTATATGGGCTACAAAGTTGACTATTTGTAATTATCTATTTTATTCGGTTTTTTGTATAATTTATTTTACGATTATTAATATTTCTTAGAAGTGCAAAAAGAAAAGTACACAGTAAGTAGGCTTAGTAGAAATAAATTAACAAAATTATGTTTTCACTCAGAGCTAAGGTTCGTAAATTGTCTAGAAAATACAGAAGGGATGATTGGGATAAATTTGTAAAATCCTTAGAACGTGATATTACAGGAGCACAAAGACAGGGATTTAAAATATTCAAAAAATTACAGATGGAAACAAAAGACAAAATTAATGTTAATCTGATACCAAAACAAGACTGGATTACTTACTACAAAAATCTTTGGTCAGAACCGAACACTCACACTGAAACAATTACTTCGAATTTGACTTGTGAAAATGAAATAGAAAAACCAGACATAACAATGGACGAACTAGAAGAAGTTTTAAAGAAGGCCAAGAACAGGAAAAGTCCAGGTTTAGATGATTTAAATTTAGAACTTTTTAAGTATGGAGGAACTGCCTTGAAAGAGAAACTATTAGAACTTTTTAACAATATTTGGCATTGTCTTAATATTCCAACGGATTGGGAAACGGGTCTAGTAATTAATATACATAAAAAAGGTCAGAAAAACAAATGTGATAACTACCGAGGCATTACCTTACTCCCAACTGCATCTAAATTATATGCCAACATAATTAAAAATAAGTTATCAGTAAGTACTGAAACATTTTTGGAAGAAGAACAATGTGGATTTAGAAAAGGGAGGAGCACTATAGATGCAATATTTACCCTGCAACAAATTATGGAAAAAAGGAGAGAATTTAATCTCCCACTGTACATACTATTTATAGATTATGAAAAGGCATATGATAATGTAAACCGAGATAAACTTTGGCAGATACTACATGAAGAACATATACACTCACATGTAATACGAGCCATACAAAGCTTATATCAAAATTCTAAAATCAAAATTAAATTACCAGATGGAGAAATAACAGAACACATAAACACAGGCAAAGGTGTTCGACAAGGATGTGGACTATCTCCACTCTTATTTAATATATATATATTAACAGAATAGTGCAAGAATGGAAACAAACAGTAAACAGTGGAATTTCAATAACTAGGAATAAAATAATTCAAACAATATTATATGCTGATGATCAAATAATATTATCAGATTCCGAAGATAGCTTACAAATAGCAGCATATCAATTATTCAAAATTGCCAGCAAATATAATATGAAAATTTCCACATCAAAATCCAAAACAATGGCAATGTGTGGAAAAACATACAACGGGTGAAAATTGAGATTGATGGAAAAATTATAGAACAAGTGTCAGATTTCTCTTACTTAGGAAGTGTATTTGCAGAGTATAAGAGTGACATTGATTCAAAATTACAAAAATATAATAAAATGAATGGGGTAATACGAAGACATTTTGGTAAACAGATGAGGACAGAGACAAAACTAAGATTACATAACGTCACATCAAAAG
>JASPKZ010003087.1:942500-987500 GCA_030220185.1 Diploptera punctata | reverse complement strand
AATCCGGCTGGGAGGGTTTTTTTTATAGAAGAGTATTACTTTTAGCTCATACTACAATAATATCGAATTTAAAGATATTTACATTTTTATCTTATTCTGTAAAATATTAAAACTAAAAAATAAAAAATAAATATTAGTTTTAAAAAACTAAAAGAACACGCTTTATTAGAAAACTAAAAAATGGAAAATAATTTTAATTTCCGATACGCTTGGGATAAAATAAAGTGGTCAACAAAAAAATCATATCCAACACATATAGAATAAAATTAGAGTTATCAACCTAATGACAAATGAGGGGAATTTTGAGGAAGTGGCTGAATTCAAATACCTAGGAACAATAATCACAAATAGGAATGAGATGCACAAAGAAATTAAACATAGGCTCAATTCTGGAAATGCGTGCTATTATGCATTGCAGATACTCTTGATGTCCCAACTCCTTTCAAACAACGTTAAGCTGAAAATATATAAAACTATTATTCTACCAGTTATATTATATGGGTGCGAGACATGGACTCTAACTTTAAGGGAGGAAATGAGATTACGAGTATTTGAGAATAAAGTTCTTTGGAAAATTTTTGGACCAAAGAGAGATGAACAGACAGGTGAATGGAGAAGACTACATAACAATGAACTACATGGTCTTTATAGGAAGCCAGATATAATAAGAACAGTTAAGTATCATAGACTGCGATGGGCAGGACATGTTGCGCGCGTATGGGGAATGAAATACGTGCATGGAAACTTCTTCTAGGAAAGCCAGAAGGAAAACGCCCAGTTGGTAGACAAGAATGAGGTGGGAGAACAACATTAACTATGATTTGAGGGAAGTAGATTATACAGGGAATGATTGGAAAGCATTAGCTCAGGATAGGGATGTATGGAGAGCTCATGTCCGCGCGGCCATGAACCTACGGGTTCGATAGTGCCAGTGAGTAGTAGTAGTATTGAATTAGTTGTGCGATCAGCCGCGTGGGCTACTAGTCAGAGTTTATGATTCATCATCATCATCATCATCATCATCCAGCAAGTATTAGGCCGTGTGTCCTGTTACGGTCTCAAAGAGGAATTTTCCATCCAGCGCTTTTTTGGACGTCCCAGTGATCTTTTGCCCTCTTGCTTCCCAATAAAGTCCTATGGTGTCTTTCCTGTCCTTTTTCTTGGGGTCTAGTAGGCTGCAGTAAAGCAAGTGTTCCTTGCTTAGGAGAAAATTTTCTCCGCACAAGGAGCAACCCATAGTTCTAGGGACAATCCCATTCTATGAAGGTGGTCATCTAGACAGTCATGGCCCATTTCTAATTGTTTAAATTTTGGAGAAGATACGTAGATGATATCATAGCAATAGTAAAAGAGAAACAATTAGAAGATGCCATCAACTGTTAAATATTCAAAATAAAACAATCAAATTTACAATGGAAATAGAAAATAATCATGAAATACCATTAAATAATTGTACCATCAAAAGCGTGGGGTGCTTTTTATGACTTTTACATTTTCTTCTTAGAGAGCTTACTTTTACCAATATCTGTTTATTATCAAATATATTAATTGATATAGAGCACCCCATGCTTTTGATGGTAAAATTATTTTATTTTTGTTGATAACTCTAATTTTATTCTATATGTAATTTTATTCTATATGTGTTGGAGATGATTTTTTTGTTGACCACTTTATTTTATCCCAAGCGTATTGGAAATTAAAATTATTTTCCATTTTTTAGTTTTCTAATAAAGCGTGTTCTTTTAGTTTTTTAGAACTATTATTTATTGTTGGATATACAAATGCCTCTATAATGTATAATAGCATGTATTTGGAGATTTCAAGTTTATATTTAGTTTCTTTCTGCACCTAATTTCTGTTTAAAATTTTTGTTCACAGGTATTAGAGTTCAGCGAAATAATTTTTGCTCCAAGGTATTTCAATTTAGCCGCTAACTAACTAACTAATTAACCCAGTGGCATTATCGAACACATAGGTTCATGGCCGCAAGGATATACCGGTAAGCTCTCCATGCATCCCTATCTGACCTATTGTTTTGCTATCATCCACTGTATATTCTACTTCTCTCGATTATGGTTAATATTATTCTCCCACTTCATTCTTAATCTATCAAATTTGTTTTTTTCTTCTGGTTTTCCTACAAAAAGCTTCCATACTCTCATTTCATTCCCAATTTTTGTCACATGTACTACTCATCCCTGTGTACGCGACTTAACTCTTACAATATTTGTAACTATAATGGCAAACCCATTGTGGAGCCATATACTCTCCTTTGTTAGATGAGTTTCTAGACCAAGATAATTTTAGTTACCCCACTATGTCATGAATGGCATGCGTTCAACATACCGACACAATGAGACATCTAGCAGGCAACTAAGGTGTTATTATCAGGCTTAACAATCTTATTAATGGGTTCCCACAATGATCATGTAGCTCACTGTTACGAATTGTTCTTCATTCACCTCTCTGTTCGTCTCTCTTTGGTCCAAAAATTATCATAAGTAATGCTAGGACTGATATCCAATGTATCTAGAGGATTTGGAAATCAAGAGTGGCATTTGTTAGGACTATTTAACGAATAACATTAAGCTGTTTACTCACAAATCATTATTTAACTATAGGTATATATAAATATTTATATATTTAATGTATTCGGCGATGTTTGAAAACTAATGAGAAACGATTGGTAAGCTTAATTTGCTTCTTTTGTTCATCACTGCAACCATATCATATTATTTATTGCCAAAGGATCGCAATGTTGTAAGAATACACCCTAGTGGAGAAATATATAACCAACGTTATAGATATTAATTACTTTCTGATGTTCTATTGTAAATATGTCAATTACATTTTTCTGGAACGTCATTTCCTGGAAAATGATTCGTTTAAGAAAGTGCGAACAGTGGTTTCTTTTTTCTTTTCTTTGTTGTATAATCAATTATTACAAATGTTTTTATATTATCTCTCGTGTGCGCTTTCTATTGGCATTCATGCACTGTATATATACAATATGGTAGCCGTATTTCTTGAAGAGTCAGTCACTGCAAAATAATGCTATGACCTATTCGGAATGTTAAGAAGGAGGTGCTCTCTTTATTATGATAAACCTTAGTAGGTAAATTCTAGGCGAAACACAACTATGATTCATTGAATCATTGAAATGTGATTCGTCATTGACTCCCATTTGGGTCATAAGTTAAATAGTCATAAGTAATGCCACGAGTGATATCCAAATTATCGATAAATTCACGACTCATGAAGTGAGGAGTAAATTCATCTAGAGAATTTGGATCAAGCGTGGCATTTGTTAGGACTATTTAACGAATAAAATTAAGCTGTTTACTCAGAAATCATTATTTAAATATAATTATTTTAAATATGTATATATTTAATGTAAACGGCGATGTTTGAAAACAAATGAGAAACGATTGGTATGCTGAATTTGCTTCTTTTGTTCATCACTGCAACCATATCATATTATTTATTGCCAAAGGAACGCAATATTGTAAGAATGCACTCTAGTGGAGAAAGAATGAAACACATCAAACTGTATGCTAATTCATTTCTGATGTGCTATGATGTAAAAATGAGAATTATATATTTCTGGCATGCCATTAGCTTGGAAGAAATACATTTAAGAAAGTGCAAACAGTGGTTTTCTTTTTTTGGTGGTATAATCAACTGCTACAAATATTTTTATATTAACTCCCGCATGCGCTATGTGTTGATATTCATGCACTATATATATATATATATATATATATATATATATATATATATATATATATATATACAATCTGGTAGCCGTAATTCTTAGAGAGTCAGTCACTGCAAAATAATGCAGAATATTCAGAATGTTTAAAAGGAGGTGCTTTCTTTATTATGATAACCTTTTGTTGGTAAATTCTAGGCGAAACACGACTGTGATTGGTTGTAAATAAAAAAATTATGGAAACGTGATTGGTCATTGACTCCCATTTGGTGCATGAGTTAAATAGTCCTAAGAACTTTATTCTCAGATACTCGTAATATTTTCTCCTCCCTTATTGTAAGAGTCCATGTTTCGCATCCATATAATATAATTGGGAGAACATCAGTTTTATATTTTTTCAGTTTAACGTTTTTGAGGGAAGTTGTAAGTGGGTATATTAGCAATTATTTAGAAACGTTAGTTCCAGTTGCTTATGCAATAAAATCTGATCGATAGGAGTGTGGAGTTTAACGAGTAGCGAAACTTTAAACATCTTTCTAGCCTCCCTATTCTGGCATCCCTATTCATATTTTTTTTCGAAAACGAACTTGGTATAAGCCATTGAAATAAAAGGAGATAATAATTTTAAAAAATAGCGAAATACGATCACTAAAAGTCAGGTTTACCTGAAATCTAAAAATAAAAGGAGCAAAGCGCGAAATAGAATCATATAATTCCGGTTTACCTGAAATCTGAAATAAAAATTGCAGCATTTAAATCGATTAAATTAACAAAAGAAAAGCGTATTCCGTAAATCACTGTCATGAGACTATAAATTGCCGAAGAATACGCTGGTATGACGTAATTTTTGTTTACTACGCGTAATTTTCCTATTGTAAATCTGTTACTAAGATACTACTTCGATTTTCGTATATAGGCTACAAAGTTGACTAGTTTTAAAAATTAATTTTATTCGGTTTATGTATAATTTATTTTACGATTGTAAATTTTTCTTCAGAAGTGGAAAAAGAGAAATAGGGCTACACAGTAAGTACTACAAATCAAATAGGCTAAAAAATTATGTTTTCACGTAGATATAAAATTATATTATTGAAACTCATTTTAGATTGATGTAAAAAGACATGAAAGAGAAAAAAATGTTAAACTGAATCACTGAGATAGTACACCTGATGGGCGCGCAAACATAAGCTCTCCATACATCCCTATCCTGATCTGTTGATTTACAATCATTCCCTGCATAATTTAACTCCCTTAAATCACCTTTAATGCTATTTTCTCACTTAATTTTTGACCTATCTACTGGGAGCTCTCTTTCATGTCTCTCTTTCATTTCCCAATCGTGCCCTTTATGGTCTATGAGTATGAAACTTTCTGATTTTATCTACTTTTCCAAAAAACGTAAGTAATATATATATATATATATATATATATACATACACATATAATTGAGTAATTTTTTTATAGAAGTTGGATAAACAAATGACTCGGTAATGTTTAATAGCATGCGTTAGCAGATTTTCAGTTTATATTTAATTTCATTCTGCACCTCATTCTGATTTGAAATTTTTGTTTCTAGATATTAGAATTCAGCTTCTATCTAACTAACTAACTCATTCGCACTATCGAACCCATAGATTCATAGACGCAAGGACATCCCGGAAAGCTCTCCATACATCCCTATCCTGAGCTAGTGTTTTCCAATCATCCCCTGTATTATCTACTTCTCTCAAGTCATGGTTAATGTTATTCTCCCACCCTCATTGGATTCAGACACTTCTTCAAAATTTTTCTCATTTGTCATTAATTGTCCATTTCCACTATTTAATGTAGGCCTATTTCTAAATGTGACCATGTATTAAGTTTTATTAATGTTACCTTCCAGCTCTAGTTTCTTTGTGTTATTTAATAGAATATATAACTTATGTTAGCTTTTAGTATTCACTTGCTATCGCCAATAATAACATATCATCAGCATAAACCAACAGTTTATTAATACCATTGAGTTGTAATTATTTTTAAACGTCTTAAGATTTGATGGCCTCTTCTATAACGAAATTGAATAAGAGAAGAGATACTGCACCAGGTTGTTTTTTAACCCATTGTGAATTTCAAAAGTATCTGGGAAGTATTTGTCGACTAGTACGACACTATTTGTGGCATGTCTAACTTTTCAGGAATTCCGAATTCCAACAGTATGCTATATAACTTCACCCTGATAATTGCATCGTATGTCTTTTAAAGTCCACATATCGTTAATATAATATTATAATATATGTTTTAAAGTCTTATATTATAAATCTGATATATAGTAAGCCTATTTTCTCTAAATCCTCATTGACGATCACCTATTGCTTCCTCAACATTGGAAGTCATCAGGACAAAAATCACAAATCATTATTTCAGCTGTGATACTCGGAGCCGGAACGAACCAAAAAGGTTCAATCCTTGCAAGAAGAAGAAAAATAAGAAAAGCGTTGTGATGTACAAAGGCCGTGTCTAAAATTTATCTGCCGTTTTTAATTACATGACACTAAACCCCAACGCTAAATCTCCCATTTAAACCACAGGGAAGTAATACAACTCCGGAATGGGCAGATTTGGTAACCGCGCCCTGCTTCACTACATCAAGCATCTGCTGCGTACAGTGGGTTGCCATTGCTGTATTCTGGCTTTGATTTCTGTGCCTTGCAGTTAAAAAGGCAGATAATTTTTTGTACACGGCCTTGGTACATCACAAAATTTCCCTTGGAGAAATGTCGAGGTAAGTTTCAGTATGCAATGGTTGACCGTTTCCTTGTGAGTAATACCCCTTCGTTTTTTCTATAGATTTGATTGCGTGCTGAGGTACAAAATTGAATAGTACAGCACATAGTAGATGCGATAACAATATTGAATTTTTATGACTATTTAACTCATGCCCCAAATGGGAGTCAATGACCAATCACATTTCAATGATTTCTATTTTACAACCAATCAGAGTCGTGTTTCACCAAATATTTATCAGTGTTATAATTACCATATTAAAGAAAGCTCCTCCTTACAATATTGCGTTCCTTTGGCAATAAATAGTATGATCTGGTTGCAGTGATAAACAAAAGAAGCAGTAGAAGCGTACCTATAGTTTCTCATT
This sequence comes from Diploptera punctata, assembly GCA_030220185.1. Lineage (NCBI taxonomy): Eukaryota > Metazoa > Arthropoda > Insecta > Blattodea > Blaberidae > Diploptera > Diploptera punctata. The sequence continues at coordinate 980,658 of JASPKZ010003087.1, read as the reverse complement.
TGTTTTCAAACATCGCCGTTTACATTAAATATATAAATATTTTAAAATAACTATAGTTAAATAATGATTTCTGAGTAAACAGCTTAATTTTATTCGTTAAATAGTCCTAACAAATGCCACTCTTGATTTCCAAATTCTCTAGATAAATTCACTCCTCACTTCGTGAGTCGTGAATTTATCGATAATTTGGAAATCACTCGTGGCATTACTTATGATAAATATTATGAATCCCTTTAAACACTGTATATCGCCCGCCCGTTGATAATTTAATGCCGAGTGTAAGGAAAACATTCTCACGTTATATCTTAGATGGTCGTTACTTGTGTTGTATATACTTTTTATCACGATAGTGCGTTCTGCCTTACTTACAGCAATGGCGGCCATGATTGAAAGTTAAATTTCCTAAATTTCGGGGGGTTGCCAACCCATAAATAAATAAATAACTTTACTGTAATATTACAAATTACGTACCTAGTGCAGGAAGTAAAATCACTGCCCTTTATGTATACTACGTACAATGTGTAGGCCTATACAAAAATATATCCAAAAGGTAGGGTTAATATACATTATACGAACCAAATCACTGAATTTTAAATGAACTGAACTTTATTTGAAACAATGAATTCATACTTTCCGTCATTTTATTCATCATTGGTGTCACGGCCTGCTGTAGTCTGAACTAAATTATTTTCGGCATTTACTTATAAGCAATGACCAGACTGTTACCGTCAATCAGTTGTATATAATGAACGCAAATATTTCCAACAAAGATGTTATTTATAATTGTAGGCTTTCACGGCCGGCGTCTTGATCCATATTTGGTTCGTCTTCCGGGCTTATAGGCCCTGGTCTGGTTGTCTTCTTACTCGACGTTTCGTCTACTGCTGCGGTAGACCTCATCAGGAGATACTGCGTGCTCTCTGTGAACTCCTCAACAGTCGGCTGCAGACTGGCTGGTGGTTGGAAACTGTCTCTCTTTTTATAGCTAAACCCTGGGTGGTGGGGGGTTTTCTGCGTTTGCTGTTGTGCCGATTGCAGAAGTCATAGGCTTCGTTGTCGTGTTATGCAGTGCTGGGATCCAAATTTTGTTTATCTTCATGGTTTCTTCTTTTTTGTTGAAGGAATTTTTATGTTTATATATTTCAATGGCTTCTCTGTATAGTCTGGTGTAGTAATGTGATGTTTGTGATAATACCTGAGTATCTTCGAATCTCATAATAAGATTCGAAGATACTCAGGTATTATCACAAACATCACATTACTACACCAGACTATACAGAGAAGCCATTGAAATATATAAACATAAAAATTCCTTCAACAAAAAAGAAGAAACCATGAAGATAAACAAAATTTGGATCCCAGCACTGCATAACACGACAACGAAGCCTATGACTTCTGCAATCGGCACAACAGCAAACGCAGAAAACCCCCCCACCACCCAGGGTTTAGCTATAAAAAGAGAGACAGTTTCCAACCACCAGCCAGTCTGCAGCCGACTGTTGAGGAGTTCACAGAGAGCACGCAGTATCTCCTGATGAGGTCTACCGCAGCAGTAGACGAAACGTCGAGTAAGAAGACAACCAGACCACGGCCTATAAGCCCGGAAGACGAACCAAATATGGATAAAGATGTTATTATTTTACTATTATTTATTATTTTGAAAACACCATCGTGGAAAATAAATATTGTACAATGCACGTTTGTGAAGTGTTTTACAGAATCACGGAAATTAAAAATCTCGCTGTCGCTCAGTTTTTTATCATTCCCTCGCTTCTGTAAAAATCACTTCCCAACCTCGGATTGTAATGTACTTTTTAGCGACTGCATCTTTTAGATATGACTGTATCACGCTCTGAGAAATTTGTGGATATTACAATTCTATTCATCGAGGTATTCACATAAGGATATATACAACTCTTTTATTTATTTATCCTCAGGTTTTGCAATGCATTTTATATCTCCTGTCGCAATCCGATCCGAGGACTAAGATATGTTGACTAACATATGGCCTAATTTTGATCCAGTTCCCAAAGTCTCTGGTGGCGCTAGATTTTATGTCTAAAGGGAATCTAGAATTACACACTTGGTAAAAGTGATTTGAGGGAAGTAAATTATACAGAAAATGATTGGAAAGCAATAGTTCAGGATAGGGATGTATGGAGACCTTATGTCTGTTCGGTCATGAATCTACGAGTTCGATAGTGCCAGTGAGTAAGTAAGTAAGTGAATACAACTTTATTGTAAGCCAAAACACGACCACCACGTTCGACCGCTGAGCAAATAGTGGACGAGCTAAGTAGACGCTAGCAAGCATGGATAGCTAGCAAGACCATACATGAACAGCAATGTTGGCAGCAATGACAGTATTGAAAGAATCAATACTGCCAACATATAATACTAGCTGCTGTAGCCATGCGTCTCCAACCGGAGACAGGATGAACTATACGACTACGTCGATGTAGACAATACTAGCAGACGACGGAAGTCCGCCGAGTTGATAGAGGAAAGTAACGTATGTTGCAACATACTGCCCCCCGTTGATGTGTTTCATAATAATTACTACAAAAAAATATAGTAACAAATTGTATGATAACAATTACTATTAAAGAAAACTACTATGGTAACAAACATGTTTGGAGAATAATTTTCACATACCGGTGTCCATATGTATCGTATTTGAAGGAAAATATGTTATTAAAAAGGAGAAAACAGGTAAACTTTTAAAAAAAATTATAAAATGGACATGAGGAAGAAATGAATGCACAATCTTTGGTACTTTCACTTTACTGTATTTAGAAAAAAATTATACTTAATTACATTCAATATTTTGAAATAAATTATAATAAAATAGAAACTAGTGGTGAATAAATACTTGGTTCTGACTTTGAACTCCAAATCATTCCACTGTAATAGCTTTTCAAGATATGGATTCTTTTATAATCTTTGTATAACCGTCATTTTTATGGATTCTATAATAAAATTACGTAAATTGCTGAATTTATGTTAAATGTTGTTAAAAAATAAATAATAATTCCCAGTTGACTGAAAAAGTGAACCTACATTAAAAACGAGGAAACCCGGGAAGTTAAAATCACGTAATGTTCAGTATTTTAGAAAGTTATAAACTTCTGTATACGATATTTCGAGTTATACCCTCAGGCGTCCTCATCTAGGGGATATGTGGATGGCGACCACAAGGTGCCCAAGCTGAGCAAAACATTTCTTCCACTTACTTGTGTTTTGCACTCTTTTAACTTTACTATCTAACCTCTCTTGGTTAACTCTTGTTTTTTTCGACCCCGACGCTATTAGGGCATCCGAGGGCTAGGGAGTCTTTCCTTTCTTCCATTTCTTCTTTTCTTTACTTTCTTTTCTTCTCCAGAAAGCCTGACCAGAGGCTATAAGATGGCAGCCCCATCACTGGTCTTGCCTTCCTTTGGCCAGCAACCAATCGAAGGGACTATTATTATGCTTTCAAGTCTTATACGAGAATTTCCTGGAAGCGCTGGAGGGAAAATTTTCTATAGGATCGTAACAGGCCTTGGCCTAATACTTGGAAGGAAGAAGAAGAGAAGAACTATATAAAGATATTCCTTTTAATATCCGGTAAATGTAAACCCTCCACTTGTGCCAAGTCGAGAAATGAGATGAAGCCCTTATTATTGAAGGTTTATGATATACAAGGATGTTGATTGACCAGGCCTGTCGCACCATCAGAGGAGCAGAAAAAATGAAATGGTAAAAAATGAATGGAATTTGTATGGGGAAGTTGCGAAATGTAGTATCTGGTAGAATAAATACGTGAGAAAACCCAAGAAAAACCTGCCCTGGTTCGAATCCATCCACCACGGTCCCCATATGGAGTAACGAAGATGCGAATTGCGATCCCAGAAGCGGAGGGCAAGTGAATATGGTCCAGTTCTGTAATTGTAGCTGGCTTGGTAAATCCAAAGGAGGGAACATTGCCGATTGGGGAAGGTACCTATTGACCATGCAAAAAAAATTTAATAATAATAATAATAATAATAATAATAATAATAATAATAATAATAATAATGATAATAATGATAATAATAATGATGATGAGGGGTTGCTGATCCCCCATAGGGCGCCTCCCCAGGTGGTGGAGAGGGGAATGCCTCCTAAATATAGGTGGTACCGGGGAAATGAAAAACCCGGGGTGAACCAAAATCAGCATAGCGTCCGTTCCAGATTGGACGGCTATAATGGGCAGGTAGAGCTCAGAGCCGAAGAGAGAAGGCAATCTACCTAAGGGAAAGCACTCTAAAACAAAGCTGAAGCAAGTTGGGAGGCTCTAAGGTGGCAATCCCACCACCCAACTATATCTGCGCAGCCCTTGTAAGGCGGCCAGATGAATCTTCTATTACTATAAAGCGAAGGAGAAAGCCGGACGGAAACACTGATGATGGACCAGGCAAGAAATGGACAATGATAAGGAATAATTTACTATTGGCAAAATGCTTTATTATTCGCTGACGATGTTGTACTTTTAGCAGAATCTGAAAATGAGCTCCAAATGTTAGCATATAAATTTAAATTAATAGCCAATAGATATAATTGTAAAATATCAATAAATAAGTCAAAAGTAATGACATTTATTGGTAAATATGGAATTAGATAAAAAATTGTACAGGATAACAAAATAATAGAACAAGTATCACATTTCCAATATTTAGGATGTGATATAACTTATAGAGAAAATAAAGATATAGAAAATAAACTAAATAAATTTCAGGCTATTTCTGGAACCATAAAAAGAACCTTAGGTCGGAAAACAAGGAAAGATACGTAATTTAAATTATATAAAACAATGGCTATTCTTTTGTTGTTGTATGGAAGTGAAAATTGGATAATGAAATCAAGGGATAAAAGCAGGATACAGACTGCGGAAATGCTGTTTTTACGTAATGTGAAAGGATGCACAAGAGCGGATAGAATAAGGAATGAAACTATACGAGTAGAATCAAATATATATAAAATTGAAGATAAAATCAGCGAAAATAATAAGAAATGGACAGAACACTTAATGAGAATGAGCAACGAAAGAATACCATAAAGAACCTTCCTGTAGAATCCTAGAGGAACAAGAGATGTTGGCCGACCACGTAGAAGATGGAATCCACTTTTAACTTCGCCGGAACAGGCTGCATAGAATAATAATAATAATAATAATAATAATAATAATAATAATAAATTGTTATAAACACAACGTTATTTTATAATGAACACTTCAAACTAATCAGTCAAAACTATTTACTAACGCAAAACTAGGGGCTAAATAAATATTCTTAGAGTTCATGATTCAGTCACTTGCAGATTGATATTCGGTCACCAATACAGGCGTATCCGTCAGTGATTAGACCATCAGGAAGAACTTGGAATATATTTCTTAAATATGTTAAAATAAATATATTTATACTTCATAATTATATACGTCGAATTATTGGCAGATTGTTATTGGAACAGTGAGGTCACCAATACAGGCGTATCCATGAGACATTAGACCATCAGGACGGACTTGGAATATTTTCATCTTTTGCACGAATGATCATGAGCAAAGATTAGAGATCACAACAGTAAGAAGCTGAACTTAAAACAAAGCTCCTCCATAGACAGTGAGTTTTAATCGTGAATTTTAATATTATCAAGTATATAAATAATTTCACACTTTCTTAACTCAATCATATATTATTATGATTTAAAATCAAATTTGAAATCAAGTTTATGTTTAAGGATATATTTTAAATATCGTATAAAACTCTAGTTGAATGAATTTCAATGTCGATACTTAGATCACATTAGATTACTTCATGTTATGTATAAAAGTTTTACACCGCGATACATTATATGGTATCTCGATATGCTGATACTAATCTCTTAGTGACTCTTCAGTAGATAATGAAGAAAGAAAGCTTGTAAAAATGGATACATTAAGAATTAAGGTCACCTTCAATATCTAAGAAATTTTAATCGTACATCGTATTAGTTTCAATTGGATAGAAGATATATTTATATTGAACAGCAGAAATTGAGGTTTAATTCTCAGCTAGAAAATCTTTTAAAATGGTCGTTTTCATAAATATCACAATAAACTCTTCTTCGCACAGAGAATAAAAGAAACTGGACTTGAAAATGTCAAAGTTGATGACGGGAAGAAGTTAAAATATTTCCTGTTCGAGAACTACACCAATTAAAGATGTATTAACAGGGTCCACTCCCAACCCAAGAGTTCACATTACACGAATTTCCTCTAACTAGAGAACCAAATGTTAAGATTGTAACATAGTGTGATGAGTAGTAAGACATTTTACCGAATTCCAAAGGAATGTAGCTATTGAAGTTGTTCTCTAGTGGCCACAATTTTTTTTGGGAACCGAAATCAGCACATAACTAACTACTGGCTCTATCGAACCTGTAGGTACATGACCTTGCGGACATAACCACTCCATGCATTCCTATCCTGACTTATTGATATCCAATCATCCCCTGTATAATCTACTTCCCTCAAATCATGGTTAATGTTATTCTTCCACTTTATTCTTAATCTATCAACTGTGTTTTTTTCCCTCTGGGGTTTTACTACAAAAAGGGTTCCATACCCCTATTTCATTCGCAATTTGTGTCACATGTACTACTCATCCCAGTGTACGAGGCTTAACTCTTATTGTGTCTGTATCTATAATGGCGTAGCCCATTGTTGAGCCATAGACTCTCCTTTGTTAGAGGAGTTCCTTGACCAAGTTAGTTTTAGTTACCTTATTTCCTCACTATATCATGAATGGCATGTGGTCAATTAGACATCTAGCAGACAACTAAGGTATTACGAGAACATTGAGGTCGGTAAATTTTCCTTAGAGGCCTTTTTAACCAGCCTTAAGGATCTTCTTAATGATTTCCCATAAAGATCATGTAGCTCACTGTTACGAAGTCTTCTCCAATCACCTCTCTGTTCGTCTCTCTTTGGTCGAAAAATTATACTAAGAACTTTATTCTCAGATACTCGTAATATTTTCTCCTTCCTTAAAGTAAGAGTCCATGTTTCGCATCCATATAATATAATTGGGAGAACAAGAGTTTTATATATTTTCAGTTTAACATTTTTGAGAGAAGTTGTAACTGGGCATATTATTAGCAATTTAGTTAGGAAAGTAAGGTCGAATTGCTTAAGCAATAAAATCAGACCAATATAAATGGGGCGGGGGTAACGAGAAGCGAAAATTTAAACAACGTCCTAGCGTCCATATTTATATTTTATTCGAAAAGGAACTTGGTATAAGCCATTCAAATAAAACGAGATAAAAATTAAAAAAAAATAGTAAAATACGTTGATTAAAAAGTCGGGTTTACCTGAAATCTAAAATGAAAACTGCAGCATTTAATTGATTTGATTAACAAGAGAAAAGCATATTCCGTAAATCATTATCATCAGACTATAAATTATTTATTAGCCAATAATTTTGCCATTTTAAATCTGTTGCTAGGATACTACTTCGAATCTACATAGACTACAAAGTTAACTAGATTTAAATATCAATTTTATTCAGTTTTTATGTAATTTATTTTATAATTATTACTTTTTCTTCAAAAGTGAAAAAAGAAAGAATCACAGTGTGTAATAGAAATAAATTAACAAATGTTTTGAAGTAGATATAAAATATTATTGGAATTAATTTTACATCCATATAAAAGGGCAACAAAGGAAAAAAAATGATAAACTGAATCACTGAGACACTACAATTAGATTTAGATTTATTTATTTAGATTTATATATTTAGCCTGGTGGAGTTAAGCCCATGTGGCCTTCTCTTCCACTCACCAGGACAAACATATATTACATCAGAATATAACAATCTTAATTAACTCTAATATTAAATACTAAATAAAAAATTTGTTCAAAAAATATAATATATATTATATTACGGTCTATAATGCAACCAGTTAATGTTAGTTAAAATTAAGACTAAAATTAATAATAAAATGTATACATATTAAATTGTCCCTGTCTAATATATATATATATATATATATAAAAAAAACAAAGAAAAATAATGAGATATAGAACACTAATTTTACGTTTGTACAATATTTAAAAGGTAACAAAAGTAAATATTTGTTAATCTTAATATTATTTTCATAGATAATTAAATTTATTAACTGTTAAAAGAATACTATCAGTGAGGTGTGTAAGTTAGTTTGCTATTAAATAATTCTTTAATTTGTTTTTGAAGGATGTTATAGTTTGACAGTCTCTGACATAGGTGGGAAGGGAATTCCATGTTTTGGCAAGTGAGACCGTAAAAGATAATGAATTATATACAGTGTGATGAGGAGGGATATAAAGGACAATGTGCTGATGGGATCGAGTGTCAAGAGTATGTGTGTCGGATAGTCTGATGAAGCGGCGTGCGTGATAAATAATTAGGCGATGATGTGTGAAGTATTTTATGGAGAAGGGATAGGGAATGGACAGTTCTACGATCTCTTAGACGAAGCCACGATAATTGTTCCAGGGACGGTGTAACATAGTCAAATTTGCGAATACCACAAATAAAACGTGCGCAAGAATTATGAACACGTTGAAGTCTTTGAATGAAAATAATATTTAAGTCTGTAAAAAGAGTGTTTACAATAATCAAAATGGGGCATTGCAAGTGTTTCTAAAGAGCGAATGGCAGACAATTTCTTACGAGATTTAATGAATGTATTATTGAGAAGACTGTTTTACATGTATGGTTTATTTGTGTATTCCAATTCAAGTTGTTGTCAATAAATACTCCTAGAATTTTTACTGTCTCACTATAAGGGATTTGAACTCCATTTAGTGACGCATGCGAGACTGTGTTAAGGTTAATTGTAGATAATAATCTCTGGTGACCCATAATGATTGATTGTGACTTTCTAGGATTTAATTGCAGTCCATATTTAACTGTCCAAGGCATTAGTGAGTTAAGATCCTCGTTAATTTTGGAAACAGCGTCATTTAGAGAATATTTGTCTGTGTGGATGTAGATTTGCGTGTCGTCTGCAAATAAATTATGTTTGCAATGCTTTAGGGAGTTAGATATGCCATTTATGTAGATTGAAAAAAGTAAAGGTCCAAGCAAAGAACCCTGTGTAACCGCAGCTTTACAGAAGGACCAAGAAGAACATAATGCATAATTTCCTACAACAGATTGCTGGCGCTCATGAAGGTAGGAATTGAACCATTGCGTGGCACTATCAGAGAATAAGATGTTTTTAAGTTTATGCAACAATAAGTCCAAGTCTACCGTGTCGAATGCTTTACTAAAGTCCAGTAGTGTAAGAATGGTATGTTTTCTATTATCAGCAGCTTCGCGTATATCTCTGCAGATATTTAGTAGAGCAGTTTTTGTATTGAGTCCTGTCCCGAAGCCTGACTGTAATTGATCTAGAAGATTGTGTTCATTTAGGTAGTCAGTCAGTTGTTTATGGACTAATCGTTCCAGAGCTTTTGAAAGGGTAGGTAAAATGCTAATGGATCGAAAGTCGTTCGGGGTTGAGGGCGTTTTAACTTTAGGCAGTGGGCTTACGAGGTCTTGTTTCCACAATTAGGGATATGTAGAAGTTTGTAGTGAGGAGTTAAAAATACGAGTTATAGTAGGTAGTATAGCGTCGATTATTTTATTCAGTAAAGTAATATTTATACGGTCAGTTCCTTCTGCTTTGGTTTTTATTCGCATGATGGCTTTCTTTACGTCGTAATCTGTAACATATGATTATTGAGTGTGTCCAAACTCTCCATTCAGCCCTATTCTGAGCTGTTATTTTCCAATCATTCCCTGCATAATTTAATTGCTTCAAATCACGGATATTGTTATTTTCCCATTTAATTCGGCCTACCTACCTACAGGATGCTCCCTATCATGCCTCTCTTTTATTTTCCGTTTGTGTACCTGTTTTGCCCTTCGTAGTCTATGAGTATTAAACGTTCTTATTGTATCTAATTTTCCATAAAAATCAATATATGTATGTATAGTCCACCGCTGTGATCTCGAGGTAGCGTGCAGCCTTGTCACGCAGCGGGTCCGGGGTCGATCCCCGCTCGGGGAGTTTTTCTGGGTGAGGTTTTTATCGGAGTTTTTTCCTCACCTGTAAAACAAATGTCAGGTAAATTTTAAGGCCCAAACGGTCCCCGAAATCATATGGCAATCATCATTATCATCCTTCGCCGGTGTGGAAAACAACGGGAAGCTACCACATCTACAATTCCCTAGTAAAGCTGCAAGCATAGCATGAAAATGCTATGATTGAAGTGAAGGACCTGCCTTTGGGCAGAATTTATATATATATATATATTATATATATAGTTAATTTTTTTAGAGAAGTTGGATAAACAAATGCCTCTGTAATGTATAATAGCATGCGTTTGCAGATTTTCAATTTATATTTAATATCTTTCTGCACCTAATTTCTGTTTGAAATTTTTGTTCCGAAGCATTAGGGTTCAGCCACTTTATTTTTGTTCCTAGGCATTTCAATTCAGCCGATAACTAACTAACTAACTAATTAACTCATTGGCATTATCGAAAACATAGGTTCATGGCCGCAAGGACATACCGGTAAGCTCTCTGTACGTCCCTATCTTGATCTATTGATTTCCAGTCATTCCCTGTATAATCTACTGCTCTGAAGTCATGGTTAATATTATTCTCCCACTTTATTCTTAATCTACCAACTGAATTTTTCCCACCTGGTTTTCTTACAGAAAGTTTCTATGCCCTACTTTCATTCTCAATTTGTGTCACATGTACTACTCATCCCAGTGTACGAGACTTGACTCTTATTACATGTGTATCTATAATTGAGTAGCCCATTGTTGAGCCATAGCCTCTCCTTTGTTAGAGGAATTTCTAGACCATGTTAATTAAGTTACCTTATTTCCCCACCATGTCATGAATGGCGTGCGGTCAACATACCGACCCAATCAAATATCTAGGAGACAAGTAAGATATTGTCTGTCCAAAGAACTGTGCCCCCATAAGATATGCGAACTAAATCATACTTTCTTTTCTGCCTCAGCAAATCATTTCCCTCCCTGCTTTTCTCTCTCTCCTCTCTCTCCTCTCTCTCTCTCTCTCTCTCTCTCTCTCTCTCTCTCTCTCTCTCTCTCTCTCTTGCACTTGCACTTCAGTGTTGTCAACTTGACTCCAACCTTACATTATTCAATATTAAAGTGTCATGATACTGGGGGAATTTTGGCAACATCCTTACTCGATGGCTGTTGTTTGACGCAGGGATAGAGGAGTGCGATGAAATGGTGTGAGTATTGACATGTACTTTTCTAAGAACGATGCCAGCGCTACAGGGGCACAGATCCGTTGGTCCGAATATATTAGTAGAACGTTTGAGGTCGGTACATTTTGCTTATAGACCTTCCTCTTCTGTCTTAGGGATCTTATTAATGGTTTACCATAAAGATCATATAGCTCACTGATACGAAGTTCACCTCTCTGTTCGTTTCTCTTTGGTCCAAAAATTACCCAAAGAACTTTATTATCAGATACTCGTAATATCTTCTCCTCCCTTAAAGTAAGAGTATATGTTTCGCTTCCATATAATATAATTGGAAGAACAACAGTTTTATTTATTTTCAGTTTAACGTTTTTGAGGAAGTTGTAACTGGGCAACAGCCTATTAGCAATTTAATTAGGAAAGTATGGGCGAGTTGCTTAAGCAGTCAAATCAGACCAATAGGAGTGGGGGGTTAACGAGAAGTGAAACTTTAAACATCGTTCTAGCGTCCCTATTCAATTTTTTTCTAAACGAAACTTGGTATAAGCCATTGAAATTAAAAAAATAACACGAAATAAAAACATTTAAAAGTCGGGTTTACCTGAAATCTGAAATAAAAACTGCAGCATTTAAATTGATTTAATTAACAGATGAAAAGCATATTCCGTAAATCAGTGTCTTCAGACTAAATATTGCCGAAGAATACGTTTGTATGACGTACCTTTTGTTTATTACGCCAGTAATTGTCCTATTGTAAATCTGTTACTAGGATACTACTTCGGTTCTATATAGTCTATAAAGTTCACTAGTTTCAAATATGAATTTTATTCGGTTGTGTAATTTATTTTACAATTACTAATTTTTTTCAATAGTAAAAAACGAAAAATACACAGTAAGTAATAGAAATCAATTAACAAAATTTTGTTTTCAAGTAGATATAAAATTATATTATTGAAACTTATTTTAGATTGATAACAGGAGGCTACAAAGGGGGGGGGGGAAGTGAAACTGAATCACTGAGACATTTCTGTTGATGGGTGCGCGAACGTAAGCACTCCATACATCTCTATTCTTAGCTGTTGTTTTCCAATCATTCCCTGCATAATTTAATTCCTTCAGATCACTGTTAATGTTATTTATCCACTTTAATCTTAGCCTACCTACTAGCAGCTCCCTTTCATGCCCCTCTTCATTTCCCATTCGTGCAACGTCTCCTTCCCTTCGTAGTCTACGAATATTAAACGTTCTTATTGTATCTACTTTTCCATAAAAATCAATATATATGGGTGTGTGTATATATAGTTAATTTTTTTAAAGAATTGGATAAACAAATGTCTCTGTAATGTATAATAGCATGCGGTTGTAGATTTTCAGTTTTTATTTAAATCCCTTCTGTAACTCATGTCTGTTTAAAATTTTTGTTCCTAAGTATTAAAGTTCAGCCACGTAATTTTTGTTTCTAGTTATTTCAATTCAGCCAATAACTAACTAACTAATTAACTCATTGGCATTATCGAATACATAGGTTCATGGCCGCAAACATACCGGTAAGTTATGCATGCATCCCTATCCTGACTTGTTGTTTTCAATCATTCCCAATATAATCTGCTTGTCTCAATTCATGGTTAATATTATTTTCCCATTTTCGTTCTTAATCTCTCAACTGAGTTTTCCCCCTCAGGTTTTCCTACATGAAGATTCCATGGCCTTCTTTCATTCTCAATTTGTGTCTCATGTACTACTCTTCCCCGTGTACGGTATTAAATCTTATTATATCAGCCTCTATAATGGCGTAACGCATTCTTGAGCCATGGCCTCTTCTTTGTTAGAGGAGTTCCTAGACCAAGTTAATTTAATTACCTTATTTCCACACTATGTCATGAATGGAATGCGGTCAACATACCGACTCAATATGACATCAAGCAGACACCTAAGGTATTAGTAGAACGTTGATGTCGGTAAATATTGCTTAGAGACCTTTTTGTTCAGGATTAAGGAACTTATAAATGGTTTCCCATGTAGCTCCCTGTTACGAATTCTTCTCCATTCACTCTCTGTACGTCTCTCTTTGGTCAAAAAATCATCGTAAGAACTTTATTCTCAGATACTCTTAATATCTTCTCCTCCCTTAAAGTAAGACCGCATGTTTCGCATCCATATAATATAAATGGGAGAAAAAAAGTTTTATATATTTTCAATTTATCATTTTTTAGAGAAATTGTAACTGGGCATATTATTTGCAATTTATTTAGGAAAGTAAGGTCGAGTTACATAAGCATTTAATCACACCAATAAGAGTGCGGCCTTAACAAGAAGCGAAACTTTAAATATATGGTTCTAACGTCCCTATTGATATTTTTCGAACAGGAACTTGGTATAAGCGATTGAAATAAAACGAGATACGAATTAAAAAAAAAAAAAAAGAAATACGATCATTAAAAGTCGGATTTACCTGAAATGTAAACTAAAAACTGCAGCATTTAAATTGATTTAATTAACAACAGAAAAGCATATTCCATAAACCAGTGTCATCAGACTATAAATTGCTGAAGAATACACTTGTGTGACGTACTTTCTGTTTATTACGCCAGTCATTTTCTTATTGTAAATCTGTTGCTAGGATACTACTTCAATTCTATATGACCTACAAAGTTGACTAGTTTTAAAAAAAAATTATTTTCGTTTTTATATAATTTATTTTATAATTATTATTTTTTCTTGAAAGGTAGAAAAGAGAAAAATTCCCAGTAAGTAATATAAATCAATTAACAAAATTATGTTTTGAAGTAGATGTAAGTAATATTATTGAAACTCATTTTAGATTGATACTAAAGGCAAGAAAGGAAAAAAAATATCAAATGAATCACTGAGGCACTACAATTGATGGGCACGCGAATATAAGCTCTCCATACATCCGTTTCCTGAACTGTTATTTTCCAATCATTTGCTGCATAATTTAAATCCTTCAAATCACTGTTAATGTTATTTATCTACTTTATTCTTGGCCTACCTAGTGGAAGTTCCCTTTCGTTCCTCTCTTTCATTTCCCATTCGATAAACTTGTCCTGTCCTTCGTAGTCTACGAGTATTAAACTTTTTTTTTTTGTATCAACGTTTGCATTAAATTCAATATATATATATATATATATATATATATAGTTAATTTTTTTGAGAAGTTGGATAAATAAATGTCTCTATAATGTAGGTATAATCGCATGCGTTTGCAGATTTTGAGTTTTTATTTAATTTATTCCTTCATCTCATTTCGGTTAAAATTATTGTTCCTAGGTATTAGAGTTCAGCCACATAATTTTTGTCCCTAGATATTTCAATTCAGCCGCTAACTAACTAACTAACTCACTCACTCATTGGCACTATCAAATCCATAGGTTTATGGCCGCAAGGACATATCTGTAAGCTCTCCATACATTCCTATTCTGACCTATTTTTTCAGTTATCCCCTGTATAACCTACTTCTCTCAAATTGTGGTTAACATTATTCTCCCACTTTATTCCATATATATCAACTGATTTTTTGGTCTGGTTTTCCTACAAAAAGCATCCATGCCCTTCTCTCATTCCCAATTTTTCCACATGTACCACTCATCCCAGTGTACGAGACTTCACTCTTATTATTTTTGTATCTATAATTACGTAGGCCTATGTTGATCCATAGACTCTCCTTTATTAGATGGGTTCTTAGATCAAGTTAATTTTATTTACCTTATTTCACCACTATGTCATGAATTACATGCGGTCAACATACCGACACAATGAGACATCTAGCACACAACTAAGGTATTAGTAGAACGTTTCAGGTCGGTAAATTATGCTTAGGAGGAATTCCATATGTGACTGACTGACATTTACAATACACTTCTGCCGCAAAATGCTTGCATAAATATTGCAATTGTTGAAATTGGAGGTGTTGTATACGTGACATGATAGAGGAAAAGTTTCTGATTAAGATTGTACATAAATATACAAGTTCTGAAGAAAAACAATGTTATTTACTATCTCTCAGAGTATGTGTGACTGACTGACATAAACATCAACTCAAAATACCATTTGGAGGGCACATTTCAAATTATATTTTAAATAAAAAATAAACCTAAACCATAATTATTAATATCGAAGTTATGACTTAATATGCGATGTTTGACTGACTGACATTATTTTGTGACTGACTGACATATCTGATTTTTATTTAGAATTTCAAAATGCAAATATTACACAAATGTAACAAAATACTATGAAACTAGATAAACAGCTTGGGTAACTGAGATGAATAAAGAATTGCAAATACATTATTAATTCTAACGAAAACAACTAAATTTAATTTTGCTGTAAATATATTAATTTAAATCAATAATATAATTAAATTAACTGCTTACCGTGTACCATTTTAAATTATATAAAATAACGAAACTATTAAGTACTTAATAACCAAGTGCATTCTGTATCGTTAAATGTACCTACTAAAAGTGTATGCATACATATAATAACATGGTCGAGTAGTTAAGGTAAGAAGCCTTGGCGCAGAACTATGTGACTTGCGCTGGTTCGATCCCCATGGAGGAAGATATTTTCTCATGAAATTTTGGCCAGTATGGGACCGGTTCCCACCTAGTAATCGTGAGGCATTTGGGTAGCTATAACAAATAACGACTACAGGTTGATAAGACCAAATATGATGGCTGGGTGACCCGACATGCTGACTACATGTCACCCCTACACTGGCCTATGATCGTCCACCTCTTTGATTAACACATGTGGACGTGAGGTCAGCAGCCGGTTGGTAGACCAAGGGCTTTCTAGGCCTGTGGCGGTTGGAGTGGAGTTTATTACAGTTTACCTGATGCAATATTTGATATTTTTCATATCTAGATTGAACCACAGAAATAAATGTTTAAGCCTTTCAGAATGTATACACATTCTTAATAAGTTAGTTATTTATCAGAGTGCATGTACTTTCAAAACAAATTATCGTAAATCGCATTAGTAAGCTGTAGTTAGTAAACAATTGCTGACGTAAGGAATACTACATTTCAACAACCAGGGTAAAAAACATAACTGTAATTAGCCCGAGTTCTGATGACTCAGATCATAAAATCGAATTATCAGGTCCCTAATACAATCGTTTCACCGCTAACTTGACTTGACTCATGAATAAAAATATTGTTTCCTGTCACGCATCAAGTCCCACGCTGTAACTGAATGGTTTGAGTCAAGATGTCTCAATAGAGAGCACTGATACGAGTCCCCATGAGAGAAGAAATTTTCTCATGGAATTTCGGTCACAATGGGATTGGTGCCCGCCCAGAATCATAATGAATTTGGGCAGCTACATTATTTAGCGGTTGCGGTCGAAAAACCAACCATGACGGCTGGTGTATCCGACATGCTGACCACAGGTCACCTATATGTTGGTTAGATGATTGTCCACCTCTGTGATTTATATACTTGGATGTGAGATTAGCAGCCAAGGGCTTTCTAGGCCTGTCACGCCATTCAGGGTTTTTAACACACGAACTTATGAATTTGTTGCGCTGATTGTTTGATAGTTGTGCATACTCTATAACATATGGGTCCAACACTTTCACGCTGTATACGCAATGAATCTGTGATAGATGCAAGATATTCAAATTGCTTTTCTAAAAAAATATTTCCTTCTTCTATATCATCTTGCGACTACAGTTATTTGGTTGGTTTTATAGCTCACATTGCATAATTCTTCTGCGCCATTTTGTATCTTTCCCCGATTTTTCACACATCCGTTCCATCCTTTTTTATTTGGCCGCCAATCACATCTATAGTCCCCTTTCCATGGTACGATTCAAAGAAATTTCATTTTATGTCAAAATCCAAATATGCAAGTAAGCAGTGTTACATTGCTAAATGTATAGGTCTATTTCTATTACCTGCTGCTCTAATTGAAAATCTGAATTTTTGGAAGAAATCACTATAGTTAAAAAAAAACACATTTCTGTAGCAAAACATCTACAGCACACTTGCTTTGTGTCACATAACCTGACACTAGAACTATGTATATCTTCTGAACTTCTCTGTCACCTTCCGTCTAAACTAGGTAACAGTACTTAATATTGAGATATGCTAATTTTTCCAAATGAAGTGCCCGGATCTCATGTTGTTCTTTGTAGGTATAATTTTCTGAGAAATCAAGAAGTATGGCTGCTTAGTTTATTGAAACCTTTTCCTGAATATATTTAAATGCTTCCGCTAACTGCCTTTTAGCTCAAATTGACACAGAAATCCATCGATAGTAATTCTACCCGAGGGCAGGTCTATCACTGCAATCATAACATTTCTTTGCAGCTTTACTAGAGAATTATAGACGTGGTAGCTTCCCGTTGCTTTCTACACCGGTAAAGGATGATGATGATAATGATAAGGATGATGATGATGGCCGGATGATTTTCGGGAACCGTTGGACCCTAAGCTTCCTGACATTTGTCTTACAGGTGAGGAAAAACCCCGAAAAAAGCTCACCTAGGAGCCTGTCTCGACCGGGAATCGTACCCGGGCCCGCTGCGTGACAAGGCAGCACGCTACCTCGAGACCACAGCTGTGTACTGACACAGAAAAAGGGTTAGTAATTATTTTATGGAACAGTTGAGCCGAACAGTCTACCAGTTTTCCAAAACCATGTTTATGTTAATCCTCAGCGGAGTGAAGCAAGAATCTGATTGCACCATGCGTATTATCATTTACATGATAGGACAAAAAGTCAGTCAGTCACGGGACACTAGCGGGAAAAATAATGACTTTTCAAGAAAATGTCTTCAATACGTTTTTGTTAGTTGTGTACCGATAACGTAGAATCTAGGAGGAAATTTTATTCCATCAATAATTATGTTGTGTTCAGTAATTTTTATACATTTTCCGTGACTGACTTAGCATAGCTTGCAGTTAAAAATTATAGGACACATTTTAAGGTATATAGAACATTAGAAGACAGTTAATATTAATACATTTACGACTAGGGAGGACCAAAGTATGGTTTAACAAAAGAGTTTGTAAAATAAAACTAATTAACACGACCAAATCATTAAACAACAAATTGGTAAAATGTTGCGTTTTTTACAGGTCAGGAATATTACAAGTTCTACCAATAATATTGGATTAATATAATACACGTTTGGAACTTTATCATATAGAATCAGAAAATTTGATCCTTAAAGATATATATTACGCCTTTGCAGTTAAAAATTATACGACACATTTAAGGTATATAGAACATTAGAAGGCAGTTAATATTATTACATTTACGTCTAGGGAGGACCAAAGTATGGTTTAACAAAGGTATTTGTAAAATAAAACGAATTAATACGACCAAATCATTGAACAACAAATTGGTAAAGTTTTGCGTTTTTTTCAGGTCAGGTATATTACAAGTTCTACCACTAATAATATATTAAAATAATGCACTTTTGGAACATTATTTTATAGAATCAGAAAATTTGATACAAAAAGATATATATTACACCAAAAAATTATTCCTGCGTAAATTTCAAAATTTTCACCTCGGTATGATATTTAATGGAATCGCTCTTAGAGACCTTTTTATCCAGATTTAAGGATCTTATTAATGGTTTTCCATAAAGATCAGGTAGCTCACTGTTACGAAGTCTTCTCCATTCACCTCTCTGTTCGTCTCTCCTTGGTCCAAATATTATCCTAAGAACTTTATTCTGGGACACTCGTAATATCTTCTTCTCTCTTAAAGTAAGAGTGTATGTTTCGCATCCAATAGTATAATTTGGGAGAACAACAGTTTTATATATTATCAATTTAACGTTTTTTAGGGAAGTTGTAACTGGGCATGTTAGCAATTTATTTAGGAAAGTAAGGATGAGTTGCTAAAGCTGTAAAATCAGACCAGAAGGAGTGGGGGGGGGGGTTAACGAGAAACGAAACTTTAAATATTGTTCTAGCGTCCCTATTGATATTTTTTTCGAAAAGAAACTTGGTATGAGCCATGGAAATAAACGAGGTAAGAATTTAAAAAAATAGCGTGAAATAGAATTATAAAATTCCGGTTTACCTAAAATCTAAAATAAAAACTGCAGCATTTAATTTGATTTTATTAACAAAAGAAAAGCATATTCCGTAAAGCAGTGATATGAGACTTTAAATTGCCGAAGAAGAATACGCTTGTTTATTACGCCAGTAATTTTCCTATTGTAAAACTGTTGCTAGGATACTACTTCGATTCTATAGAGGCTACAAAGTTGACTAGTTTTAAATATCAATTTTATTAGGTTTTAGTATAATTTATTTTACATTGAGGACTACTTATTTTTCTTCAAAAGTGAAAAACGAAAAATACACAGTAAGTAGACTAATAGAAATCAATTAACATTTTTTTCAAGTAGATATAAAATAATACTATTGAAACTTATTTAAATTGATATTAGATGGCAAGAAAGGAAAAAAAACAGTTAAATTAAATCACTGAGACACTACAATTATTGGGCGCGCGAACATAAGCTCTCCATACATCTCTATACTTAGCAGTGGTTTTCCACTAATTCCCTCCAAAATGTAATGCCTTCAAATTACGGTTAATGTTATTTTCCCACTTCATTCTTGGCCTACCTTCAGGGAGCTCCCTTTCATGCATCTCTTTCATTTCCTATTCGTCCAACGTGTCCCGCCCTTCGTAGTCTACGATATAAACTTTTTATTGTATCTACTTTTCCATATATATATATATATATATATATATATATATATCCACCGCTGTGGTCCCGAGGTAGCATGCTGCCTGGGTTCGATCCCCTGTCGGGGCAGTTTTTCTGGGTGATGTTTTTATCCCGGTTTTTCCTCACCTGTAAGACAAATGTCAGAAAAACTTTAAGGCCCAAACGTTCCCCAAAATCATATGGCCGTCATCATCATCATCATATATATAGTGAAGAAAGTACGCGACAGGACGGCTCAGCAGAAAAGGGCTTTAGGACGACCACAACTACGATGGGAGGACGTCACCATACCCCGGACCTGTAGTAAATGAACAGGCAACAAGCTGTCAGCTTTCATGCGTACAGGAAGAAGAAGAAGAAAAAAGGAAGAGAAGAGATAATCATATATATATATATAGGGCCTAGTTAATTTTTCTAGTCAAGTTGGATAAACAAATGTCTCTGTAATGTATAATAGCATGCGTTTGTAGATTTTCAGTTGTTATTTAATTTCTTTCTGTAACTCATTTCTGTTAATTTTTTTTTTCCTAGGTATTCGAGTTCAACCACGTAATTTTTATTACTAGGTATTTGATTTCGGCCGCTAGCTAACTAGCTCATTATCGAATTAGTAGGTTGATGGCCGTCAAGGGACATACCGGTAAGCTCTCCATTCATCCCTATCCTGACCGAATGTTTTCAATCATTCCCTGTATAATCTATTATTGTATTGTAAGCCTATATTTTCCCTTTACAGATATTTAGGCGCTCTCCCCCTACAGGGAAGAATTTGAACGATACTAATTTAGTTAAACTTGTTTTCGTAAAGATGCCATTTTGAGTGGTCCGTGGTCAGTGTTCCGCCTCATACTGACATCTAGGAAACCAAGGTAGTACTAGGACGGGAAAGCTCGGTAAATTTTGCTTAGACGCCTTTTCATTCAGGCTTAAGGATTTTTTACGAGCCTGAAAATATTCAGACTCGGGACCCACGGTTTAAAGTCCCTCCCGGAGGACTTGCTCCTTGGATTTTTCCGTCCTAAAAAATCCATCGACCCCGACCGGGTTTGAACCCGCGACCCTCGGGACCAGAAGCAAGGACCATAACCACTAGTCCACCGCGGCCGATTCTCAATTCATGGTAAATATTATTTTCCCATCTTCATTCCTACGTCGATATAGACCGGTGGTACTCACTAGAAATTACAAGAGAGCCAAATATAAGAAACAATATCTGTTCGAGAAGCGCACCAAATTTCACAGTTCTCAGTCTTGGTAACACGCAGCTTTTTTTTTTTACATTTATGGAAAAACACAATTACTGATTACTGTCATTTAATTTTTGTTAATAACTAACTGTCTATTATTTTATTATTAAAGTAAAGTAAAGTGATCCCACAACAGGCCCGGAGGCCCCTGGGGTAGTAGGAGGTTAAGGCTCCCACTTTTTCTAGACAATCGGCACTTTATGTCAGCCGGTTTGTCAGCCGTGCGTGACGGCCGCCTTTACCCCCAGAACAAGCGTCTGGTACTCATTTCCGTTAGAGGCTGAGTCGACCCCAGGGCCATGGTGCCGCCAGAGGGTTTAGTTATTATTATTATTATTATTATTATTATTATTATTATTATTATTATTATTATTACTACGGTACTGTACATACTTTTAAGTCAACTTACATTTGTGTAGATTACTGCTGTGAAGTTGATGGTCGAACTCTGCCACTCTCCTGCACAATTTTGTCAATACGAGCTGGTTGATTTGCCGCAGCAGGTTTTCCAAGTTCTCATTGGTCAGACGAGATCTATGTTTACCCTTGATGAACTTTATCTTACTGAAAGTCATTTCACAAACATACGTTGATCCAAAAAATACACAGAATTTTATATGCACACGACACCAAGTTTTCGAACTGTTTTTCTGGAACTGTATTCCAAAACTCTAAAATTGAATTCGTTTTTCGTTTCTCTTGAAAAAACCTTCCAGTTCTGAATCATTCTGGAGATCAATAAATTCATTTTTTAGATTTCTAATCTCAGGACCAAAAATTGACAACCCAGTTACATCTGTTGTCGTTATTGACCAGGGAAATGGGTTTCGAAACTTTCTAAAATCATTAAATCTCGCGCTGAAATCATGGTGTAGTACAGTGAGCAATTCTATGAAGGGTTGCAAGTTTATTTCTTCCTCTGAATATTCTTCAATAAGATGCTGGAAACATGGGAAACTAGTGAAATCATTATTACTAAGTTCTTCTGTATACATTTTAAATTTGTCTTCTAAAGAAAAAATTGCACTTGTGAGCTGAGTAATAAGTTTATTTGTACCTTGCATTTTAATTTGGACATCATTCAGTATTCCTGTTATGTTAGCCAGGAAGCCAACTTTTAACCACCATGAAGAAGAGTCTAGTTCAGGGTATTCTTTTTCTCGTTCACTTAAAAAGAGTTTTATTTCATAGCGAAGATTAAAAAATCGTTCCAAAACTCTTCCTTTACTCAGCCACCTGACCTCACTGTGATAAATAACATAACCATATTGTGATTTAAGCTCTTTGAGAAATTCTATGAATTGCCTATGATTTAGGTCACGTGATCTAATGAAATTAACAATGTTAATTACTTCCTTCATCACAGATCTGAAAGTTTCGTCAAATTTAGCAGCAAGATTTTCTTTATGTAAAATGCAATGGTATGTTAATAAGTGGTCTCTATTTAAATGTTTTTTTTAAACAGAGAAATAAATCCTGTATGACAACCAACCATCGAGGGACAACCGTCAGTGCACACTGATAAAAGTTTTTTAGGTCAATTTTGTATTTGTCAAAAAAATATTTAACTGCTTCAAAAAAATCTATTCCCCGTGTCTGACCTGTCGTGGGTATTACAGTTAAAAATTATTCCTTTATAATCCCTATCTTATTATGATATTTAACAAATAAAAGCAACTGAGAGGTGGAACTAATGTCTGTGGACGAATCCAGAGCAAGGCTGAAATAGTCACATTCACTAATTTCATCGAGAGTACAAAGGAGCATGTCTACAGACATTTCGTTAACTCTCCTAACACAAGTAGAATCGGAAAGTTGTAACTTTTGTATGTCACTTTTTATCTGTTTTGCATTTGGGAATTTAGAATATAATGTGTTACAAACGACTAGAAAACACTCCTTAAAAATCTCTGCAAACGGTTTCATTTTGCGTGATAAAATTTCTGCTACTTCATATGATGGTTTTGTTATCAATTTATTTTCACTTACGGTATCGAACATCATTTTCTGTTCAGACATTATTGACATTTTTAATGTTTTTAGTTTTTCTGCTCTCAATTTAGAATCGTTAGGATATTTACACTCAAAATTTGAATGCACCGTTCTATTCTGCTCTCAATTTAGAATCTTTAGGATACTTGCACTCAAAATTTGAATGCACCGTTCTATAATGCCTATTAAGATTAAATCGTTTATAACCTTGGAACTACGTCTCGACATAATAAACACATCGCACTGCCTTCCTTTTTAGCAGGTATGAAGAATAATTCATGCTCCCAAGTATCTTGAAAAACTCTTCCTTCATCTTCGAGTTTTCTCTTTTTCCCTTTCGAAAAAACACCAGCCATTATTAAACACTGAAATTCACTTCACTTCACTTCAACTGATTAGGTAACACACAGTATCAAGTCGCTTGTATAATATTTAATTGTGGAAGATTCGGACGAGAATGTAGAAGTTTAAACGGTTTTAAAAACAAATGTACACATATTCAAAACCAATAACACTAGCCAGGACATTGCATTGCATTGTTGAACACGTGCGGTACTGTATTGCTCGGAATGACTCAGGGACATCCAAAGTTTTGTAGAATTTCAATAAAGATAATATTATTTTATACTTAGAATTTAAAATTTAAATGTAATGTAATGAAGGTAAAATTATTCCAAGAGCCTTAATAAATATCTTCAAGAGCCGCGTGCAGCCCGCGGGCCGCGTAATGAGCACCGCTGATATAGACAATACTAGCAAACGACAGAAGTCAGCCGAGCTGATAGAGGAAAGCGACATATGTTGCAACATACTGCCCCCCCCCCCGGTTGATCTGTTTCATAATAATTCTTACAAAAAAACTATAGTAACAAATTGTATGATAATAATTACTATAAAAAGAAAACTATGGTAACAAACATATTTGGAGAATAATTTTCACATACCGGTATCCATATGTTCCGTATTTGAAGGAAAACATGTTATTAAAAAGGAGAAAACAGGCAAACTTTTTAAAAAATTATAAAATGAACATGAGGAAGAAATGAATGCACAATCTTTGGTACTTTCATACTTTACTGTATTTAGAAAAAAATTATACTTAATTACATTCAATATTTTGAAACAAATTATAATAAAATAGAAACTAGTGGTGAATAAATACTGTGTTCTGACTCTGAACTCCAAATCATTCCACTTCACAAGCTTTTCAAGATATGGAATCTTTTATAATCTTTGTATAACCATCATTTTTATGGATTCTATAATAAAATTACGTAAATTGTCTAATTTATGTTAAATATTATTAAAAAATAAATAACACATACACAATTGACTGAAAAAGCGAACCTACATTAAAAACGAGGAAACCAGGGAATTTAAAATCACGCAATCTTCAGTACTTTAGAAAATTATAAACTTCTGTATAGGATATTTCGAGTTACAAACCATATAAAGATATCACCTTTAATATCCGGTAAATGTAAACCCTCCACTTGTGCCAGGTCGAGAAATGAGATGAAGCCCTTATTATTGAAGGTTTATGATATACAAGGATGTTGATTGACCAGGCCTGTCGCACCATCAGAGGAGCAGAAGAAATTAAATGGTAAAAAATGAATGGAATTTGTATGGGGAAGTTGCGGAATGAAGTTTCTGGTAGAATAAATACGTGATAAAACCCAAGAAAAACCTGCCCTGCTTCGAATTCATTCACCACGGTCCCCATATGGAGTAACGAAGATGCGAAATGCGATCCCAGAAGCGGAGGGCAAGTGAATATGATCCAGTTCTGTAATTGTAGCCGGCTTGGTAAATCCAGAGGGGGGAACATTGGCGAGTGGGGGAGTTATCTAGTGACCATGCAAAGAACATGTTTTAATAATAATAATAATAATAATAATAATAATAATAATAATAATAATAATAATAATAATAATATTGACGATTTTATTATTAATTTAACACTTCTCATTGAAGGATAAATTATATTTGAAGAGAAAAATTTTCGCCTAGACCGGGACTCGAACCCGGGACCCTTGGCTTTCCGGGCCAAGTGCTCTACCAACTGAGCTTCCGAGGCGAGTTACGATCTAGACGCAAATTTTTCTGTTATGTACGTTGTAAATAAAATCGTCAATAGAAGCCCTACTGGCTATAAAGTAGTGTTAAATTCCCAATAAATGTCTTCTTAACTAAGAAGCCGCCATTTGCAAAGATAGAAGCTATGGTTTCAAGCATTTGGCGCGAGGGAATTACAACGTACATAAGAGAAAAATTTGCGTCTAGATCGTAACTCGCCTCGGTAGCTCAGTTGGTAGAGCACTTGGCCCGGAAAGCCAAGGGTCCCGGGTTCGAGTCCCGGTCTAGGCGAACATTTTTCTCTTCAAATATAATTTATCCTTCAATGAGAAGTGTTAAATTAATAATAAAATCGTCAATAGAAGCCCTACTGGCTATAAAGTAGTGTTAAATTCCCAATAAATGTCTTCTTAACTAAGAAGCCGCCATTTGCAAAGATAGAAGCTATGGTTTCAAGCATTTTGGGCGAGTTAATTACAACGTACATAAGAGAAAAATTTGCGTCTAGATCGTAACTCGCCTCAGTAGCTCAGTTGGTAGATCACTTGGCCCGGAAAGCCAAGGGTCCCGGGTTCGAGTCCCGGTCTAGGCGAACATTTTTCTCTTCAAATATAATTTATCCTTCAATGAGAAGTGTTAAATTAATAATAAAATCGTCAATAGAAGCCCTACTGGCTATAAAGTAGTGTTAAATTCCCAATAAATGTCTTCTTAACTAAGAAGCCGCCATTTGCAAAGATAGAAGCTATGGTTTCAAGCATTTGGCGCGAGGGAATTACAACGTACATAAGAGAAAAATTTGCGTCTAGATCGTAACTCGCCTCGGTAGCTCAGTTGGTAGAGCACTTGGCCCGGAAAGCCAATGGGTCCCGGGTTCGAGTCCCGGTCTAGGCGAAAATTTTTCTCTTCAAATATAATTTATCCTTCAATGAGAAGTGTTAAATTAATAATAAAATCGTCAATAGAAGCCCTACTGGCTATAAAGTAGTGTTAAATTCCCAATAAATGTCTTCTTAACTAAGAAGCCGCCATTTGCAAAGATAGAAGCTATGGTTTCAAGCATTTGGCGCGAGGGAATTACAACGTACATAAGAGAAAAATTTGCGTCTAGATCGTAACTCGCCTCGGTAGCTCAGTTGGTAGAGCACTTGGCCCGGAAAGCCAAGGGTCCCGGGTTCGAGTCCCGGTCTAGGCGAAAATTTTTCTCTTCAAATATAATTTATCCTTCAATGAGAAGTGTTAAATTAATAATAAAATTATCGTATAAAACTCTAGTTCAATGAATTTCAATGTCGGTACTTAGATTACATTAGATTAGTTCATGTTACGTATAAACATTTTACACCGCGATCCATTATATGGTATATCGATATGCTGACACTGATCTCTTAGTGATTCTTCGACAGACAATGAAGAAAGAAAGCTCATAAAAATGGATACATTAACAATCAAGGTCACCTTCAATATCTAAGAAATTTGAATCGTACATCGTATTAGTTTCAATTGGATAAAATATTTATTTATATTCAATAGCAGAAATTAAGAATTAATTCTTAGCTGGAAAAACTTTTAAAATGGTCGTTTTCATAAATATCACAAACAAACTCTTACTCGCACAAAGAATAAAATGAACTGGACTTGAATACGTCAAAGTTGATGACGGGATGAAATTAAAATATTTTCTGTTTGAGAGCAGCACCAATTAAATAAGATATAACAGGGTCCACTCCAAAGCGAAGGGTCCATATTACGCGAATTTCCTCTAACTAGGGAACCAAATGCTAGGAATGTAACACAGTATGATGAGTAGTAAGACGTTTTACCGAATTCCAAAGGAATGTAGCTATTGAGGTTGTTCCCTAGTGGCCACAAATTCTTTTTTGGAACCAAACTCAGCACATAACTAACTACTGGCTCTATCGAACCTGTAGATACATGACCACGCAGACATAAGCACTCCATACATTCATATTCTGACCTATTGATTTCCAATCATCCCCTGTATGAAATATTTCCCTCAGATCATGGTTAATGTTGTTCTCCCACTTTATTCTTAATCTATCACCCGAGTTTTTCCCTCAGGTTTTCCTACAAAAAGCTTCCATGCCCAACTTTTACTCTGAAATAGTGTCACATGTACTGCTCACATGAGACTTGACTCTTATTATATCTGTATCTATAATGAATGGCATACGGTCAACATATCGACCCAATGAGACATTTAGCAGACAACTAAGGTATTACAAGAACGTTGAGTTCGGTAAATTTTCTTACAGGACTTTTTATCCAGCCTTAAGGATCGTATTAATGGTTTCCCATAAAGACCATGTAGCTCACTGTTACGAAGTCTCCATTAAACTCTCTGCTAGTTTCTTTTTGGTCCAAAAATTATCCTAAGAACTTTATTCTCAGATACTCGTAATATATTCGCCTCCCTTAAAGTAAGAGTCCATGTTTCGTATCCATATAATATAATTTGGACATCAACAGTTTTATATATTTTCAGTTTAACATTTTTGAGAGAAGTTGTAACTGGGCATATTACACACACAACAAAGAATTACTCGCAGGCTCGAAATGTATCAATAACTATGTTTTCGGACTCGCAGTAGACGAAAATTATATTAGTTTTTTCCAATCACCTAACCGGAGTCAGATACGACAACCTTTAGCAGAAATTATCGTTTCCGTGAGAGTCGCAGGCGCTATTGTCTCTCAAAATGGCTACCCTTATTTTTCTTTTGCACGGTTTTATTACTCTTAGGGATTGTTAAACTCTCAGGAATACACGGGTATACAAAATTTCCTGATTGTTACTGTCAAATACGTGAAGTAATGGCTTGTAATACCTCGTTCTGTGCAGTTCGTCTTACATTGCATAATTTGCATTGTGAAGTGTCGATATATACATTATTGTGTATCATTATAAAGAAATTGAATTAAAACCATCTACTGTATTATATTTTAATACGTAAGTTTTAGTGTTTTTATAATTTTGCAATGTCTCGCCGCTGTAAGAATTCTCCTAATTTACTCTTTTACGTATGTGGAGAGTATTGTACAAAATCTCAGCGCAGAACTAGTTATAAAGGCGTACAATTTATATTTCGGGAACTATAGTAAATGTGGACATATTGATAAATATTGCTGTACAAACTGCCAAAGGAATTTAATAGGGTGGTTAAAAAGTTCGCATTCGTGCATGCCTTTTGCCATTCCAATGTTGTAGAGGGAACCTACGGACCACATCACTGACTTATTTCTGTATGGTCAATATATCTGGTTTCACTTAAAAAAATAAGCATTCTCTTCAGTATCCAAATTTGCAGTCAGTCATGCGACCTGTTAAACATAATGATTCTTCGCCGAACGTGGGTAACGTCAGTGATGAACATGGCGAAAGGATCCACTAAGACAATTTAGAAAATAATGGAAAGTCGTTATAAAGGGAAATCAGTGACCAGCATGCTTGCTGATTACTGCTAGCAACTTATCACAGATGTTTCGGAGTCATCTTATCGGCGTGTCATCCAGGAAGAAGTTTTGAAAGGTGAGATATTTGCTACAATTTAAGCATGTGTTGTAACGTAACTACTTATTTATCCTTCTTAGAAAAACATATTTTAACTTTTTGGATCTTATATGATTTGGTTTTACGTAGATCAATTGCTTCTAGCAATATTATTGCAAAAAAATTGAAACTAAGTGCAGATAAGCAATAATATGCTAAATATAACGAAAATCGTTCAACACGTCCTAGCAAAGTACTGTTAGGTGATAGAGAAAAAGGGACTTCAAATTCGAAATCAGCGCATGCCAATTAACCAAAATCATCTGTTTTCATTTCTGCGAGCGACAAAAAGTTTAAATTTGTTGTTGTGTGACTATTAGCAATTTATTTAGGAATGTAAGGTCGAGTTGCTTAAGCAATAAAATCAGATCAATATAAATGGGAAGGGGTAACGAGAAGCGAAAATTTAAACATCGATCTAACGCCTTTATTCATACTTTTTTTCTCGACAAGATACTTGGTATAAGCCATTGAAATAAAACGAGATAAGATTTATAAATAATAGCGAAATACGTTGATTAAAAGTCGGGGTTTACCTGAATTCTAAAGTAAAAACTGCAGCATTTAAATTGATTTAATTAACGAATGAAAAGTAAATTCCATAAATCAGTGTCGTCAGACTATAAATTGCCGACGAATACGCTAGTGTGACTTACTTTTTGTTTATTACGCCAGTAATTTTCCTATTGTAAATCTGTTGCTAGGATACTACTTCGATTCTATATAGGCTACAAAGTTGACTAGTTTTAAATATCAATTTTATTCGTTTTTTGTGTAATTTATTTCATACTTATTAATTTTTCTTTCAAAATTAAAAAAAAACATAGATACACAGTAAGTAATAGAAATCAATTAACAAAATAATGTTCTGAAGTAGATATAAAAAGTAAAGTAAAGTGATCCCACAACAGGCCCGGAGGTCCTTGGGGTAGTAGGAGGTTAAGGCTCCCACTTTTTCTAGACAATCGGCACTTTATGTCAGCCGGGTATTCAAGCCCTGCGTGACGGCCGCCCTTTACCCCCAGAACAAGCGTAAAATGATATAATTGAAATTAATTTTACATCAATATTAAAAGGCAACAAAGGAAAAAAAAAGATAAACTGAATCACTGAGACACTACAATTGATGGGCGCGAACATATGCTCTCCATACAACCATATTGTGAGTTATTTTTCAATCATTGCCTGCATAAGTTAACTTTTTCATATCACGGTTAAAGTTATTTTCCTACTTCATTCTTAGCCTACCTACTGGGAGCCCCCTTTCATATACCATTCGTTCAACGTGTCCTGCCCTACGTAATCTACGAGTATTAAACGTACTTATTGTATCTACATTTCCATTAAAATCAATAGGCATATATATATAACATTTTTTTAGAGAAGTTGGAAAAATAAATGTCTCGGTAATGTATAGTAGCATGCGTTTGCAGATTTTCACTTTATATTTATATTCTTTCTGCATCTCGTTTCTCTTTAACATTGTTTTTCCTAGGTACGAGTATTATCAGTAGAGGCACGTAATTTTTGTTCCTGGGTACTTGAATTCAGTCGCTAATATACTAACACATTGGCATTATCTAACCCGTAAGTTCATGGCCGTAAGGACATACCGGTAAGCTCTCCGTACATCCCTATCCCGACCTGTTGATTTCCAATCATCCCTTGTATAATCTACTTCTCTCAAATCATAGTTAATATTATTATCCCACTTCAATATTAATCTATCAACTGAGTTTTTCCTCTGGTTTTCCTACTAAAAGCTTCCATGCACTTCTTTCATTTGCAATTTTGTCACATGTACAACGCATCCGAGTGTACTAGACTTATCTCTTATTACACACACACACACACACACACACACACGCATATATATATATATATATATATATATATATATATATATATATAATGGCGTAGCCCATTCTTGAGCCATAGACTCTCCTTTATTAGATGACCAAGTTTAGTTTCCTGATTTTCCCACTATGTCATGAATGGCATGCGGTCAACATTCCGACCCAATGAGACATCTAGCAGACAAGTAAGGTAATAGTAGAACGTTGAGGTCGGTAAATTTTGGTTAGAGGCCTTTTTATTCAGGCTTAAGGATCTTATTAATGGTTTTCCATAAATATCATATAGCTCACTGTTACGTCTCTCTTTGGTCCAAAAATTATCCTCATAACTTTATTCTCGGATACTGGTAATATCTTCTCCTGCCTTAAAGTATGAGTGCACATTTCGCATCCATATAATATAATTGGGAGAACAACAGTTTTATTTATTTTCAGTTTAACATTTCTGAGAGAAGTTGTAACTGGGCATATTATTATCAATTTATTTAATAAAGTAAAATCGAGTTACTTAAGCAGTAAAATCAGAACCAATATAAGTGGGGGGTTAACCAGAAGCGAAACTTTAAACATCGTTGTAGCGTCCCTATTTATATCTTTTTCGAAAAGGAACTTTGTATAAGCCATTGAAATAAAACAAGATAAGGATTTTTAAAAACGACCATTAAAAGTCGGGGTTTACCTGAAATCTGAAATAAAAACTGCAGCATTGAAATTTATTTAATTAACAAGAGAAAATCATATTCCGTAAACCAGTGTCATCAGACTATATATTGCTGAAGAATGCGCTTGTATGACGTACTTTTTGTTTATTACGCCAGTAATTTTCATATTGTAAATCTGTTGCTAGGATACTACTTCGATTCTATATGCCCTATGGGCTAAAAAGTTGACTAGTTTTAAATATAAATTATATTCGGTTTTGTATAATTTATTTTATAATTATTGATTTTTCTTCAAAAGTGAAAAAAAATACAAAGTAAGTAATAGAAATCAATTAACAAAATTATGTTTTCACGTAGATATAAAAGCATATTATTGAAACTCATTTCACATTGATATTAAAAGGCAGGAAAGAAAAAAAAAAGATAAACTGAATCACTGAGACACTACAATTGATGGGCGCGCGAACATAAGCTCTATACATCCCTATCCTGAGTTGTTATTTGCTACCTGCATAATTTAAATCCTTCATATCATGGTTAATGTAATTTTCTCACTTCATTCTTGGCCTACCTACTGGGAGCTTCCTTTCATGCCTCACTTTCATTTCTCATTTGTGTATCGTGTCCTGTCCTTCGTAGTCTAGGAGTGTTACGTTCTTATTGTATCTAATTTTCCCTAAAAATCAATATATATATATATATATATATATATATATATAGTTATTTTTTTAGAGAAATTGGATAAAAAATGTCTCTGTAATGTATAATAGCATGCGTAGCAAATTTTCAGTTTATATTTAATTTCTTCATGTACCTCATTTCTGTTTAAAATTTTTGTTCATAAGTATAAGTGTTCAGCCACGTAATTTTTGTTCCTAGGTATTTTAAATCGGCCGCTAACTAACTAACAAACAAACTAACTAATTAACTCAATGGCATTATCGAACACATAGTTTCATGGCCGCAAGGACATACCTGTAAGCTCTCTGTACGTCCCTATCTTGACCTATTGATTTCCAGTCACTCCCTGTATAATCTACTACTCTGAAGTCATGGTTAATATTAGTCTCCCACTTTATTCTTAATCTACCAGCTGAGTTTTTCCTACCTGGTTTCTTACAGAAAGTTTCTATGCCCTTTTTTCATTCTCAATTTGTGTCACATGTACTACTCATCCCAGTGTACGAGACTTGACTCTTATTACATGTGTATCTATAATTGCGTAGCCCATTGTTGAGCCATAGCCTCTCCTTTGTTAGAGGAGTTTTTGGACCATGTTAATTTAGTTACCTTATTTCCCCACTATGTCATGAATGGCATGCAATCAACATAGCGACCCAATGAGACATCTAGCAGACAAGTAAGGTATTAGTAAAACATTTGAGGTCGATCAATTTTGCTTAGATATCTTTTTATTCCGGCTTAAGGATTTTATTAATTGTTTCCCATAAAGATCATGTAGCTCACTGTTACGAAGTCTTCTCCATTCACCTCTCTGTTCGTCTCTCATTGGTCCAAAAATTATCCTAAGGACTTTATTCTCAGATACCCGTAATATCTTCTCCTCCCTTAAAGTAAGAGTACGTGTTTCGCATCCATATATTGGGAGAACAGCTGTTTTATATATAGTGAGTTTAACGTTATTGAGAGAAGTTGTAAATGGGCACAGGCCTAGTAGCAATTTATTTAGGAAATAATGGGCGAGTTATTAAGCAGTAAAATCAGAACATTAGGAGGGAGGGATGTTATCGAGAAGCGAAACTTTAAACATCGTTCTAGCGTCCCTATTCATATTTTATTCGAAAAGTAACTTGGTATAAACCATTGAAATAAATCGAGATAAGAATTTAAAAAAAATAGCGCGAAAAACAATCATTAAAATTCGGGTTTACCTGAAATCTAAAATAAAAACTTCAGCATTTAAATTGATTTAATTAACAAATAAAAAGCATATTCCTTAAACCAGTGTCATCAGACTATAAATTACCGAAGAATACGCTTGCGTTATTTCGTACTTTTCGTTTATTACACCAGTAATTTTCTATTGTAAATCTGTTGCTAGGATACGACTTCCATTCTATATAGTCTACAAAGTTGACTAGTTTAAAATATAAATTTTATTCGAATTTTATATAATTTATTTCATAATTACTAATTTTTCTTCAAAAGTTTAATACGTAAAATACACAGTAATTAATATATATATATCAATTAACAAAATTATGTTTTGCAGTGTATATAAATTATATTAGTGAAACATATTTCAGATTTATATCAGAAGACAAGAAAGGAAAATAAAATTATAAACTGAATCACTGACACACTTCAATTGATGGGCGCGCTAACATACGCTCTCCATACATCCCTATTCTGAGTTGTAGTTTTCCAATCACTCCCTGAATAATTTAACTCCTTCAAATCACGGTTAATGTTATTTTCCCACTTCATTCTCGGTCTATCTACTGCGAGCTCACATTCATGTCTTTCTTTCATTTTCCATTCGTGCAACGTGTTCTGCCGTTCGTAGTCTATGTGAATTAAACTTTCTTATTGTATCTACTTTTTCATAAAAATCAATATATATATATATATATATTTAGAGAGAGAGAGAGAGAGAGAGAGAGAGAGAGAGAGAGAGAGAGAGAGAGACTCTAGGAACTCCTCTAACAAAAGAGAGGCTATGGCTCAAAATGGGCTACGCCATTATAGGTATCCATTTGATAAGAGTTAAGTATCGTACACTGGGATGAGTAGTAGGTACACGTGACACAAACAAGAAATGAGAGAAGGGCATGGAAGCTTTTTGCAGGAAAACCAGAGGGGAAAATCTCAGTTGATAGCTTAAGAATAAATTGGGAGAATAATATTAACTATGACTTGAGAGAAGAGGATTATACAGGGAATGATTGGATACCAGTAGGTCAGGATATGGAAGTATGGAGAGCATACCGGTATATCCTTGCGGTCATGAACCTACGTGTTCGATAATGCCAGTGAGTTAATTAATTAGTTCTGTTAGTTAGTTAGCGGCTGATTTGAAATACCTTGGAACAAAAATTATTTGGCTGAACTCTAATACCTGTGAACAAAAATTTTAAACAGAAATGAGGTGCAAAAATAAATTAAATACATAGGTTGTTTCTTAATTCTTGGCAACTATTTATTTTCTGGATACATAGCATACGTACACCCTTCGACAAAAAAAAAATTCATCTCTTGAACGAACATTTCTTCTAAGTCATACTCGGCACAGCGCTGGGTTCAAACTAGGAAACTAGTCATAATTGTGCAGTCCCTGAGCTACTGTGTTATGTGGCATGAATTGAAGACTCTTCTACGTGTCCCGATAGCTCAGCGGTAAAGCATGCGGTCACTGGTTCTATTAATGAAGATCGCAGGTTCGCGTCTTCAATTACGCAGTTTTTTTTTCGTGATATTTGTATTTAAACGTTTATGAATTAAATACATTTTATTTTGACATTTGAATTAATCTATACTTTTTAAGTTCATAATTCTTTATACCGTTGAGGTTATAACAATGTTAAATTATATATTTTTACACGCTTTATATTAGCTTGACCTGTAACGGAATCTTTGAACACAATTTGCATCCACTTAAAAACATTGGATCGACTTGAAACTTTGTACACTTGTAAAGGGCCCATCACAATACAATAATTTCATAATTTGTTTTCTAAAATCCTGGCCACAATCATCGGAAAATCAAAAAAAAAAAACCTGTGTAATAGGTTGCGGACTTATCGACTTTTTAGTCAATCGTTGAAGAGCTCAGTTAGTAGAGCGGTGGACTGTAGTGGTATATAATTTCAGCAAATCAATAGTTCGCTGGTTCAAATCCGGACTGGAGGTTTTTTTTAGAAAAGTATTAAGCAATTAAATTTTCATGTGATTCCGGTTTATGACAATCAATTAAACTAAAAATAAAAAAATAGTTAAAAAACTGAAACAATACGCTTTATTAGATAACCAAACTAAAAAATAAAAACATAAATAATAGTTTGAAAAACTAAAACAACAGGCTTTATTAGAAAACCGAACTAAAAAATAATAAAATAATTTTAATTTTCAACACGCTTGGGGAAAAAAAATTAAAGTGGGCAACAAAAAAATCATATTTAACACATCTAGGATAAAACTAGAGATATCTACAAAAAATAATTTTATTATCAAAAGCGTTGGGTGATTTTTATGTTTTTTACGTTTTGTTCTTAGAGACTTTACATTTACCAATATCTGTTTATTATCAAATATAAGTATTAATTGATATAGAGCACCCCACGCTTTTGATATTAAAATTATTGTTTTTGTAGATAACTCTAGTTTTATTCTAGATGTGTTGGAGATTATTTTTTTGTTGACCACTTTAATTTTATCCCAAGCGTTTTGGAAAATAAAATTATTTTTCATTTTTTAGTTCGGTTTTCTAATAAAGCGTGTTGTTTTAGTTTGTTTAAACTACTATTTATTTTTACCTTGTATAATACCGTCTTCCCCAACTATCTAAAATTTTCGTTGATTTCACTCTAGGCCTTTTGATGCATGCTTCATCTTCTGGAGTTGTTGTAGTAGTATTGAATTAACTATATGTCTAATAGAAGGTTTTGCTTATTAGGCACATTTTCATTGAGAATGTTTGTATTCTTGGCCTCCTTGATAATTTAGATTTCTTGTAAAATGTTAATTTTGTGTCTGTTGTTTTCTCTGTGTATAATTTATATTGTATTATCGATATTGTTGAAACTGTGGCCGCTTTCTGAAATATATTTAGCGAAATTTGATTTCATTGTTAAAGGAGAAGGCAAATCAAATTTCGCTCTTCACCAGGTTGAATCCAATCGAAAATATATGGGCTAAGATGAAAATAGAGATGAAGTCTAATTGGCCAGCAGATGCACGAAAAACGAAAGATGGCTTATGGGCACACATTCAAGACGCTTGGGATGCTCTAGCCGATCGTCCACGTGCCTGTACAAATTTGATTGGACCAATGTCCCGCAGATTGAGGGCGGCAATAGATGCTAATATTGATTTTTTTTGTTGTTGTTAAAGTTTCATTTTAGAAGATATTATTTTTTTCTTCATTTAATTATTAGAAGGTTTTCATTTATGTGTTTTGTGTGTGCATTAAAGCCATAAAACTCAAATATAAAATTAAATATGAAACTATATTACAGGCGAAATGCTATCCTAACATTCAGTAAAAAAAAAAGTAGAACGGGAATCGAACCCGTGGGGTTACGTACGCAGATGTTGTGTGTTAAACCTCTCGACCACGGAAACACACAAAGGCAAGCTGTCTCTTTTATGTTACTTGAGTTTGCACTACGTTAACTAGCAAACACCACAGTACCGATTTCCGATTGAGGGTCTTTCCACTTTTCAGCGGTTGCCCTTTTACCAGCCGGCTGCTGGCTCTTCACATCCACATGTGTCAATCACAGAGGTAGATGATCAACAGCCAGTGTAGGGGTGACATGTGGTTAGCATGTCGAGCCCCCCAGCCGTTATAGCTGGTTCCTCAACCTGGAGCCGCTACTTATTGTAGCTACCCAATTGCCTCACGATGCTGGGTGGGCACCGGTCCCATACTGGCGGAAATACCATGAGAAAATTTCTTCCCCCATGGAGACTCGAACCAGCGCAAGTCCCGTAGCTCTGCGCCAAGGTTTCCTACCTTAACCGCTCGGCTACGGCGCGGGACAAACACCACAGTACAATTACTGAAAACGTGTTAATGTGAATAAGGCTTCTTCGAGTGCTCACGAAGTTCCCCGATCGGTTGATAGAATCAAGATATGACTCATTTTTTTTGTCTAAGGGTGTACATGGTTGTAAGTTTTAGTCACCAGCATTGCGTACAATGTGTTCCCAGCGATGTGGTAGCCGTCGGCCCTGCCTAATCTCTGGATGGTGCGTAGAGACTTATTAACTGCACTCAGAATGTCGTTCACTGTTCTTAATCTCTTTCCAAGCAGTGACAGGGATTAGTGCAGTGGTTCCTTGAGCTTAGGAATGAGGTCGAAGTCGCAGGGACTTATGTCTGGAGAGTATGGAGGGTGGTAGAGCACCTCCCAACCCCAGCGATTGAACAAATCAGACACCACTCCTGCTACATGCGCCCTTGCATTGTCATGCACAATGATGGGTGGAATATTCATTTAGTGTTGCCGGGTTCTTCTTAACGCTACTCGCAGATTGTTTCGCAGAAACTTACAATAGTACTCTGCATCGACGGTCTGCCTTGGGGGAACGACATGTTTTAAGATAACACCAACCTAATCGTAGGCTAGGATTAACATCCTTTTCAAATTCGTAGCGGTCTGCTGAACTATTGTTTTTCGCGGTGATCCTGTATGTGCATCTGCACCAAAAGCCTGTCGCAATCCTTGATGACACTGTCGTGCGTTCCTACCACTAGCACATTCAATCTTCAAACATATTCTCTGCTCCTGCTTTGAAAACATTGTACTACGTTATACTGTGACGCCTAGATCTAAACTGGTGACTTTCGGCTCATTGTTACTTGAGGAGGGGAGGGGGGAGAGGCGAGTCAATATGCTCGGACGGAGAGGAGGCACTGAAATTACATGTGCAATAAACAGAACTGTCAACTCTAGTTTTATTTGGATTCCACACTATTGTTGCCAAAACTAAAGAAACAACCCATGTATAAACTGAAAATCTGCAAACACATGCTGTTATACATTACAGAGACATTTGTATATCCAAC